>CM053792.1:776567951-776925451 GCA_028749045.1 Cupressus sempervirens
TTGAGTCTCTATTATCACTAGTGGAGAATTCTCTAATGGCTCTCCTATTGGCATTATCAATACCCCTACCTCAATTGATAGTGATATCATTATGGTTGCAAACATGGTACTAGAAGGAGTGATATAACCACAACAACCTATGGTGATAGATTATAAGCTGGTTGGCTCAAGTACTAATCCATATTCTCAATCTTTGATAGTGGAAATGACTACTAACATGGTGAGTCTGAGATCTAATGAGGTCTTGGACAAGAAAAATCCTTCTTTCAAGTTCCCTATTACATGCTTCTAAGCTTTGGTGAAAAACACAAAGGACCTAGTATGTGTTGAAGATATCTCAGGGTCTACTACTTTTATCCCCCTAAAAAAAGGGTTACCCTAAGACATAGTGGTTTTCCAATATACCATGAACACCACTACCAAACCATAAGGTGTTGTTATGGCTGGGGCTGATGGGGGAGAATGAAAAACCCAAAAGAAAATGAACAAAATAAAGAAACCCGAGAAGGATGAATTGTGACTAGGTTCAACAATAGGCCAACCCATAGAGAGAATCTATAGAAAAAAAGTTACTACAAAGGATATTGCAATGGGAAGGAAAATAGCCCTAGATACTAACAACAAAGGTAAGAAATAAATTTTCTTTCATGAAGTATAAGAGGATTTAATAGTTTGATAAAATAGTATGCTATTAGGTAATGTATTTTCAAACATAAAGTGGATATCCTTTTGCTTCAAGAAGTCAAAATTTCTTACACCATTTTTTCTACTTTAGCAAACAACCTTTGGTTGGGGGCTTTGTTCATCTACTCTAAATTTGTGGGGGCTTTTGGAGGTATAGCCACCCTCTGGGAGGAACTCATGAATTGCATGATGGGCATACCCCCCAAATAACTTTCAATTAGGTGGTGACTTCAACTCCCCCCTCTAACCCTCACAAAAATCTAGAGGGTTATTTAATTATAATGATAATACAAGAGACTTAGGAAACTTTATAAATGACTCCAATCTAGTGAATATCAATCTTTCAGGCAACCCTTTCATAAATCTAGGATTGATTACTGAGAAGGGGGGTGAATTAGTAATCACCAAATTCATCTTATTATCTTTATCTTAATCTTTACACACAATTAACCGATAAGATACAATTATACCTATAACATTGTTATCAGTTAAACAAATAGTGAATCCAAAACAACTAGTATAAAAAAAAACCAATTATAACATTGGGATTTATCTCATAGAAACTTGATTAGGGTGAAAACTATAGTGTGAGAATGATGCACACAAAATAAAGTTCTCTTTTGGAATACACCCTATTATGAGTTAGCTTGATTAAGGGTTACAAAACACTATTAAGTGTACCTTGTTAAAAGATTTCACTCTAGATCTGTTAGGATTTTTACTCTGCTAGGATAACCTTGTTAAATTATTTTAACACTCTAATCTAAGATTGTCACATTGTTAGTAGCTTTACAATAGATTTTCCAAGGAATTTAGACTACTACATTGGTAAGAAAGTAATAGGGATAATAAAGGTTTGTGATTTCCACTACCTTGCTATATCAGATGCAATGAAGCTCATCAACATAACAACATACCATTCCATGTTCTTCTTTCTTCTTCCTCTACTCGAATAGTTGTGTTCCTCTTTCTAGTCATTATTCTCTATTCTCTTTCTCTATTCTTGTCTATTTCCTTATTCTTTTCATGCTTTACAAACCCTAAACATAGATCTTATGATCACAAAGACACCTCTTCTAAATGTAGAAACTTCTCAAAAAATCCCATTACACTTGACCTAGAAAATCATTTGTTCAGAAACAGTTAGGAACTACAAGTTCTTAAGTAAATTTACATCTTCATCTTTGTATTTCAAGGTGAGTACCTTATCCTTTATTTTCCCTCTTAACATAAATTTATATTCAAATTTCTATTGGGATATTTGTGTGCATTTCAAATCTATACATGTCATATCTCTTATTTACATTGCATGAAAGAGAACTTGCACTACTACATTCGGGCCCGAATTGCGATGGCCATGCATCACCCAAGTGACAGTACCATGAATTGGCTTTGGTCGAATGGGCATTGAAATTTTTTTGTCATAGATTATGATGGCAAGGGTGTCTGTCGCAATTACGATGGATAATTTTTTCATAACTTGGAACAGGGTAAGGGTAAGAGTTCATCTTCACATTGTCCCAATTGCGATAGTAGATAGTCACAATTGCGATGACTTAAGCTTTTAGTCTGTCATAGGACTAACAACTAGCTGTCAGAGTTGGTCATCACAAGTGTGACATGTATGCAACAATAGTGTTGTGGGAGTGACAACTATCCATCAAAATAGTTTGTCACTATTGCAACTGGTATGTGACAATAATGATGTGGGAGCGATGACTATCCATTAGAACAAGCCATCACAATTGTGATGTCTTGTTGAATTATTATTATAAAAAAATTGGTGCTGAACATTGAATAAGTATTCCCAAATTCTCCACAACGACATCACAAAGAGGCTTAAAGTTAGCTATGATGCTCTAAGAAAGCAAGAGAAGGAGATGTTCTTGGATGCAACATGTTTCTTCATTAGAGAAAGAAGAAGTGTGGCCATTGTAGCATGGGATGCTAAGTCTTATGGAAAACTTGGTTGGAAAACTCTTTTCAACACATATCTTATTGAGGAGCACAAAGATGGTTAGATAAGAATGCACAATCACTTGAGGGACATGGGGAGGGACATTGCAAATGGACAACCACCATACTGCCTTTGGTCTCCAAAGAAGGTTATCAAGGTGAAGTTGGATGAATTGTCATATTCCTTTAAGCTAACACTCCTAGAGTATCTCATTTTAGAAGGGTTTTATAACTATTAAAAACTAATATAATACAAGGGATAGAGATTTGAAATGTCTTACAAATGTTTATAAATGGTTATTTGTAATCATTGGTCATACAAGTGCCAATTGATATCAGTGTATCCTTTATAGTTGTGGCATCTATGTGGATGAAAGTTTTTGTTATCAAATCAATCTATTTTGGTTATCATTCACATATAATTGTGTATAGGATTATATTCTCAAAAATTTATAGCTATTTGAATTACAATAGCATATTGAACTATGGCATCCTTCTACATTGCCTAAAACCAAAAGATTCACATAGTTAGTTGTCACGAAATCATAGGTTAATATTGAGCTTCACTTGGTTTCAAGAATAGTTTAATATTCTCTATTGATCAAGGCCAACCACATAAAGGTGGAAGCTCATTTGGCCCACCGCCCACCCCCTAACATCTAAATTCCCCATTAACATATAATTTGTTAAAGATTGGATCAATCTTTAAAGTACACAAAAAGGTTCTGGACCTACAAAAGTGACATCATTTTCCCATCTTCTAGTGCATTCCATTTTTTTGTTACATCCAAAATAAGATTCTACCACTTTGAATCAAGAATGCATGTGCAACAACATTCTGTATGCATGGACAATAGACAAAGTTGAAAAAACCCACCACATTTACATTTGTTTAATAGGTCTATGCAAACCTCTAACAAAATAGAAAACCTTTTGGGTTTTTTCAGCTCCACTTGATGTTCTATGCATATTAATTGAGATTACATATTGAACTATGACGTCCTTCTACATTGCCTAAAACCAAGAGATTCACATAGCTAGTTGTCATGCAATCATAGGTTAATTTTGAGCTTCACTCGGTTTCGAGAATAGTTTAATATTCTCTAGTAATCAGGGCCAACCATGTGAAGGTGGAATCTCATTTAACCCCACCCACCCAACATCTAAATTACTTATTAACATCTAAAATCTTTAAGAAAGGATCAATCTTTAAAGTAGAAAAAAAAGGTTCCAGACCTACAAAAGTGACATCATTTTCCCATCTTCTAGTGTATGTCATTTTTCTGTTGCATCGAAAATAAGATTCTACCACTCTGAATTGAGAATGCACGTGCAACTATGTTCTAGATGCATGGACAATAGGTGGAGCTGAAAAAATGTAGTATGATTACATTTATTTAGTAGGTCTATTAAGTTTTTAAAATTATAGACCATCATGAACAATGTTTGTGATGGTCTATAACTTAAAATAACTAATTAAAGACCTCTAACAAAAATGAAAACCAGTTTCATTTTTTAGCTTCACCTGATGTCATATGAATATGAGAGTACATATTGAACTATGGCATCCTTCTGCATTGCCTGAAACTAAGAGATTCACACATTTAGTTGTCATGCAATCATAGGTTAATTTTAAACTTCACTTGGTTTCAAGAATAGTTTAATATTCTCTACTAATAAGAGCCAATCATGTGAACATGGAAGCTCATTTGGCCCCACCTCCCCCCACCCTCAACATCTGAATTCCTCATTAACATCTAATGTATTTAAGAAAGGATCAATCTTTAAAGTACCTGGAATGTCCTCATTGTCTCCTACTACTCTTAATGGAAGTCCATCTTCATTGCTCATGAATAATTCATTGCAATTCTTTAGTGATTCCCATACATCTAACACGGGTACATCGAGGAATGTTCTCATTGCATCCTGCATAAAATGTATCCAATATTACAAATTACCCCCTAATAATTAATAGTTCAAGTGAAATAAACACATGAAAAATGTGAGAGAAAGAGGAATCTACTTACCAATAGGCATTGCCATTGCATTTGTGGTCATGCTACCTGTTGAGTGAATTTTACTATTTTTCTATTATGCGAAGATCTCTCTGTTTATATACATACATACATACATAGACATACACATATGTGTGTGTATGTATGAATATATACACATATATACATATAAATATGTATATATATATGTATATACATACATACATAAATAGAGATCACAAGTGCATAACAATGAGATGCAAAGATCACAAGGGCAAGAGAACAAAATGAAATGACCACAAGGGCATGACAAAGAAATCATAGATTTCCACTGATCTCCACAATCCAAAAGATCTCTATATATATATACATGCATACATACATCTACATATGCAATTTTATCACCTTGGAAAATTGTATTTCATCCTGCTAGCTAGGAATAGCTGATTGTTCCTACTATGATATGTTTTTGTAAAATTTCTTGTGAACTCTACCCTTTTTTCCTAGTCTTTTTTATTTGTGTGCAGGATCTTGAGGTAAGTCACTTAACACGGGTTGAGTGAATTTTATTGTTTTACTATTTGGATTCTAGAATATGTATATAGTTGGATCAATTTTTTTGTTGTGACAAGATCTCTTTGTATATATGCATACATAGGCACACACATATGTGTGTGTATGTGTGTGTGTGTGTATATATATACATATACATATACATATGTATATACATACATACATACATATACATAAATAATAGTAAGATATGTATTGCATCTGCATTTGCTTTGCAATTGTTTATAAGATTGTTTCAAGGTTGGGAACCACTTCAACATCCTTTACATGGTTTAGAGGTAATATATTATGGTAGAGGCTTCTGTAAGGGCATGAGCCTCATGATTATGGAATTTACACAGAAGCAAAACTTGCTTCTTCAACTCTTCACTGAAGTTATTCTTCCAACAATGAGAACAACTTCTATAAATTCTTGGGAGCCAAGGGACCCTGAACCTATGCTAGGTTTTCTGTAGACATGGGAGAAGTTACTATTGGCTTCAATACTTTATAACATTCTGGATCATATAATGATGCCCAAATTAACAACAATAGTAGATACTTGGGATCATCCCAAGGTTACATCCTTGGCTTCCATTGTTGGGCCAACATATAGAGCCTTTATAACAACCATTAATTATAAATTGGGTAATGTGCTTCATGCCTGGCATGCAAATGATGCATCTACATATGCAATTTTATCACCTTGGAAAACTGTATTTGATCTTCCTAGCTAGGAACAACCGATTGTTTGTTTTATTGTACCTAATCTGATTACAATTCTATAGGAATTTTTAATCAACCCAACTAATAAAAAACTAGACCAATTTAACTAGGTTATAGCTTGTTTCTTTCTAAAAATATATGCTATGATATGTTTTTGTAAGATTTCTAGCGAACTTTGCCCATTTTTCTTGGTCTCCATTATTTTTGTGCAGGACTACCCATATCACATGTGGGCATATTAAACTTGGATTGAGTAAGGGAACCAAGTTGTTGCTGCAAGGAAGAAACAATTTGAAAAATACTAATGATAGTGGAATCAATAGAGGAAACAGGTGGAAATGACACATTCGAAACACTAGGAAGAGTAAAAAAATTAGTGGGAATAGAAGGTGTTATAGGTGGGACATTAGGAACCATAGTAGAAGGATTAGGATAACTGTAAGGAACACTATTGTATAAAAGTTATGAGATAGAAAATGAAGTAGGTGGAAGACTCACAGGTAGAGCAGAAATAGTAAGACTACTAATAGGAGGATTAAATCAGCTCTTCTCTTGCTATTGCAACTACTAGGGTCAAATGAATCATACTTGGTGCAAGCCTTCATCTTATTAGAAATTTTTTTTTTTCTTCCTCTACTCTTAATCAAAAGATTAGATAATTGACTTTCAATAGTAGGAACCTGAACCATAGGTTTTTTTATCTTCAAACTGAAAGTTTTAAAAACACTTAAGTTCACTACAACATTTGGGGTCCAATTACGATGACAAGGTAATTTGTGGATTTTCCTTTTTTTTGCAATTGTCCTTGACATTGTTGCAATAATGACATTTGTGTCACAATTGTGATGCCTATATGAGTATAAACAAAAAAAATACAAAATAAATCATTTCCATTTTTTTGATTGATTGTGGAGAGTTGTGCAATGTTGGTGCAGATTTTGTTTTTGTGCTCTTGTGATTACTGCATTTCATTGTCATGCCCTTCTGATTTTTACATTTTGTCATCATGCCCTTGGTGAAGATCAGTGGAGATCTAGGATTTTGTTTTTGTGCACTTGTGATCACTGCATTTCATTGCCATGCCCTTGTGATCTATGCATTTCATTGTTGTTCCCTTATGATCTATGTGCCCTTGCTTATATTTTTTGTTGTGCCATGCCCTCTCTCTACAATTTTATTCAAGGCAAGAAGAGGTACCTATGTAAATGTTCTTTTCTTTTCCTTCTAAACATGTGTCTCTTTGTATTTCTCCCAGCAGGTGATTAGAGAAGCTTCTCTTTATGTATATGTATATGTATATATACATAAATACACACATATGTGTGTGTCTATGTACGTATGTGTATATATATGTATATACATACATATACAGAGATCACAAGGGCACGGCAATGAAATCCTACATCTCCATTGATCTCCACAATCCACAAGATCTCTTTCTCTATATACATACATACATACATCTGCATATGCAATTTTATCACCTTGGAAAATTGTATTTAATCTTGCTAGTTGGGAACAATTGATTGTTCATTTTATTGCACCTAATTTGATGACAGTTCTATAGGAATTTGCAATCAACCCAGCTAATCAACAACTAGACCCATTTAACTGGGTTATGGCTTGTTTCTTTCTAAAAATATCTTCTATTATATGTTTTTGTAAAATTTCTTGTGAACTCTTCCTATTTTTCTTGGTCTACATTATATTTGTACAGGATTTTGAGGTAAGTCACTTAGCATGGGTTGAGTGAGTTTTATTATTTTCTTATTTGGATTCTAAAATATGTATGTAGCTGGATCAATTTTTGTATTGTGCTAAGATGTAATAAGCACCTAAAAAAATACATCTTTGTATATATACATACATACATACATACATATACACATACATGTATAAAGACATACATATATACATATATATATACATACATACATATATATGCTTACATACATATATACATACATATACACATACATATATACATACATACCTATGCATATACAATTTTATCACCTTGAAACACTGTATTTGATCCTACTAGTTAGGAACAACTGGTTGTTCATTTTATTATACATAATCTAATGATAGTTCTACAAGAATTTGTAATCAACCAAGCTAATCAACAACTAGACCCATTTAACTGGGTTACAGCTTGTTTCTTTCTAAAAATATCTATTATGATCTATTTTTGTCAAATTTCTTGCGAACTCTACCCATTTTTCCTAGTCTGTATTATTTTTGTGTAGTATTTTGAGGTAAGTCACTTAGCAAGGCTTGAGTGAATTTCATTGTTTTCTTATTTGGATTTTGGAATATGTATGCAGCTCGATCAATTTTTCTATTGTGCTAAGATGTAATAAGCACCTTCAAAAAGATCTATCTATATATACACATATATACATATACACATACATATATATACATACATACATATAGACATACATACATAAAAATACATATACATATATACTGGTGCGTGACCACCTTGGGGAAAGGAAAATCCCTAATACAATTTTGGCTTGTAAATGGTCTAGCCAACCATTTAGTGAATAAGGACTAGAGATGAAGTCCCAAGGTATGTTTAGAAGGTTTGGTTACATAGGAGTTAGGTTTGAGTCATGTTTTTAGCAATTAGGTCCTGTTAAGTCTAGAAATCCTTAAAATTTCTCCGAAGGGAAAAATATGGAAAAATGCCTAAACTAGGAAAATAAGTGTTTAAGAAAGGTCCTTAGATGTTTTAGGATCAATTTATAATGGTTGAAACCAAACTAGATAATTTTGGAGGCCTAAAATACAAGATTGCTAAAAGTTGTCAAAATTGCTCATTGACAACTTTATAATTTTTGCAAAGTTGTAATGACAATTTTTGCAATTTTCTAGGAAAAGGAAAGATGGGTGTTTGTAACTTGAACCAAGGGCCAAGGTAGTTAGGTAAGGCTATTTAACCAGGAAATAACTCCTTACAAGGGTTGGTTATGCATTTGTATGGACAATTCATGTGAGAAGGAGGAATTGCTGACAAAAAACATGATTTTGAAGGATTGCTTCAAGAACTTGATTGATTTGGTTGTTGTTTTGAATGGATTATAAGCTTTCAGTCATGGCATAAGTCTATGCATTCTATTTTTGATCACTAGTTTTCATTTAATTAGGTTTTTAAAATTGTTTAGTTCTTCATTCCTATTGTCCAATTTTGACAGGGTTTCAATAAAATGGCTAGAACTTGGGTTCTCATGGCTGAAAACCTATGCCCTTTGAGAATCAAGTAATGACCTTTTTAAATTATGTAAATCACAATTTTGGACGTTGTGAGAGTTAGTTTGCTATTTTTTCAAGAAAGCCCTAGGCAAGCAAGTGAAAGCCTGACAAGACACTGTAATGCTTGCAAGGAAGTTCTAGATGGAACACTGGATTGGAACATACCAATCGTGGTTTGGAAATGGTAAAGTGGTGTGTCTAGTGTCTATAAACTAGAAGGGGAATTCTAGGGTGAATATTTGCTTATGTCAGAAGCTTTGTTCCTATAATTGCCTTTGAAACCCTCAAAATAGATGTTTTCTAAAAATGTACTATACAGACACTTTGAGAACTTAAGACCTAGAAAATCCTTGATCCTAGGTCAATTAGAAACAAAGTATAGAAGGAACCAATAGGCCTTGTTAAGAGGTTTTGTGAGATATTGAAGGTTCCTTGTTTCTAGGAGGGCTAATAGGGGCTCTTTGGGCTGCTAGACCAAACAGAGAAAGAATGAGTTGTGAAGGTTGTAAACTTGTCAAAAAGATATGGAATGGCTTGGAATGTACCAAGAACCTCATGAGGGAGGTTTAAACTTGATTTTTCTTTTCTCATAGCTTTTGGTGGACTTTTGGCTTGATAGGACAAGAAGTACATAGTTTGGATCTTTGGAATTAGAGGAGTGGAAACTGAATTGATAGCTAAGTTTCTTAGTGGAAGGGGATTAAGAGAGAGTCCTCTAGGTTAGGGTTAGAGAAGAGACCCTAAGAAGGCTAGGAAGTATTCTTGGTAGAGCAATAAGGATCTAAGTGAAGTAGCTCCCCATCAAAGTGGTATCATAGCCATAAGATTAAGGCTTGTGGTGGTATGTTATTTCCTACTGAATCAAGAGGATCTACAAAAATGGTGACCAATGTAGAATTGGCTAAGGAGGTAGATGAGTAGAAGAAGATCATGGATGAGAAGATTAGGCTTCTAGATAAAGATATAGAAGAGATAAAGGACTAACTAAAGGAAATGGAAGAGGCTGCTCTAGCAAAGGGAGATGAAGATACCCTACTAACAAAGGCAAGAAAAAAGGTAGACTTGGAAGATGAGATACCTGAACCTGACCCTCCACTTGGTGAGCAAGAACCATTCCTCAGGGCCCTCAAAGCATTTGGAGGTAAGAGTCTTGAGAATATTCCAATGTTTTATGGGAAGATGGCTATGGAAGTAGTCCTAGAATGGATTGAGAGTATAAAGAATCATTTTGAATGTGAAGGGGTAATAGAGGCTTAGAAGGTAAAGGTGACAAAGTCAAAATTAGAAGGACAGGCACTCACGTGGTGGAAGTTTGTGCAAGAGGAAAATGAAAGTGAAGGAAAGAAACCAATAACTAATTGGAAGGCTATGGTAGCAAAGATCAAGGAGACATATTTGTTAGAGGATTATGAGATCCAAATTTACAAGAAGATGTAGAATCTCAAACAAAAGGATCTTGATGTGGCTTCCTACACAGAAGAGTTCCAAATAGTAGCTCTAAGGTCAAGGGTGCAAGATATCTAAATGGCCTTAAGTGGGCTATACAAGATGAACTAGGTTTGTTCAACCTCATTATCTTACATAGTTGTTGCAAAATGGCTAGAAAGGTGGAAGGTAAGTTGAGAAAGAAGAATGACTCAAGCTCTAAAGGTAGGGGCAAAGGTAAATATTTTGGAGGTAACTCAAGGGGTGGTTTTAGTAGAAGGACCAATGATCAAAGGAGCTATGGAGAGTCCAAATGGACTGAGCAGGCTAGTGAGATGAGTCAAAAGGAAGGCTCCAACAGAGGAAGATATGGGAATAATGAAAGAGGATCCCATTATAGCAACATGAAATATTACCAATATGGCAAGTTAGGACATCCTGCTTATAGATGTCTAGAGAAGGCATCAACATCTTATGGTGAGAAGAAAATAACATATATCCAAGAAGAAGATAGTCAAAAAATAGGTGAGGTAGACCTTGAAATAGAAAAGGTGAGAACCTTATGTTAAGAAGAGTCTTAGTCAAAGAGCTAGTGAAGGAGGAAGGTAAGAAAAAGAGGGAACTTTTCATAACTACATGTAAAGTACTCGGAAAGGTATGTAAGGTGATCATAGAATCAAGGTCTACTGATAATGTGATATCAGAAGAAGTAGTGCACAAGCTTGGTTTGACAAAAATTCCACATGTGTGTCCTTCTAGGGTAACATGGTTGAATAGAGGGCAGAATATATTGGTGAATGAACAAGTATGGGTCAACATCACCATTGGTAAGTACCAAGAAAAGATCCTATGTGATGTACTTCCAATGGATGCTTTCCATCTGCTACTAGGAAGACCTTGGCAATATGACAGAGAGGCAATGCATCATGGAAAGGAAAAAAAATATTCCTTCAAGAAGGATGGAATCACCGATAATATGCAGTCATTGTTAGAAGAAGAAAAGGTTGAGAAGGCTACTGCTAAGAAATTATTGATGAGTGGGAAAGAGTTCCTCAAAGACTTAAAGGAAAGTGAAGGAGTAGGGTATGCTATCATGGTGAAGCCAAAGGAGGAGAAGTCATTAGCACAAGCACCTATACCTGAAGAAGTGCAAGAACTACTAGATTAGTTCAAGGATATTATATGTGATACAACACCACCAACACTACCCCCAAAGAGAGCCATAAGTCATCAAATTGACTTCATACTAGGTGCATTTTTACCAAATAAGGTTGCATACAAGATAACAACAGAGCAAAACAAGGAGATAGCCAACCAAGTTCAAGAATTACTTGATCAAGGATTGATTAGGAAGGGCATTAGTCCATGTGTAGTCCCAGTTGTCCTAGCCCCTAAAAAGGGAGGTATGTGGATAATGTGAATAGTAGGGAAATCAATAGAATCCAAATTAAATATAGATTTCCTATTCCTAGGATAGAGGATCTAATGGACTGTCTTGGTGGAGCTAGATAATTTTCTAAATTGATCTCAAGAGTGGCTATTATCAGATTAGGATGAAGGAGGGTGATGAATAGAAGTCTACATTTAAGACTACTAAGGGTCTCTATGAGTGGTTGGTAATATCATTTGGTCTTACCAATGCACCAAGCAACTTCATGAGAGTTATGAATGAAGTCTTGAAGGATTATATAGGAGTGTTTGTTGAAGTGTACCTAGATGACATCCTCATCTTCAACAAGAAAAAAGAGGAGCATATGAAAATTATAGAAATGGTGTTGAGGAAACTTTATGAGGAGAAATTAATAGTGAACCTTGAGAAGAGTGAATTCATGAAAGAAGAGCTAGTGTGCTTGGGTTTTGTGGTTTCCCAAGTCTGAAAATGGATAAGAGAAAGGTAAATGCACTCTTGTGTTGGCCTACTCCTAGATCTGCTACTAAGGTCAGAATTTTTCATGGCCTAGCACAATTCTATAGGAAGTTTGTGAGGAAGTTTAGTGAAATCTATGCACCAATGAATGATACCATCAAGCGGGGCATGAACAAAAAATTCAACTGGACCAAAGCTATGGATGAGATTTTTGAAAGGTTAAAGAAGAAGGTGGCAACCCAACCAGTATTGGTTTTGCCAAGTTCTGAGAAACCATTTGTAGTGGAGTATGATGCTAGTAATAGATCTGTGGGAGCAGTACTAAGCCAAGAGGGAAAGCCTATGGAATTCTCCAGTGAGAGGCTTAATGAAGACAAAACAAGGTATTAAACATATGACTTGGAGCTACATGCCTTAGTCCAAGCCCTTAAGAAATGGAGGCATTACCTATTGCCTAAGGAGTTTTTTGTCTTCACTGACAACCAAGAACTAAGTTTATCAATATAATTCACAGGATAAGCTTAGTTTGAGACACATAAAATGGATAGAATTATTGCAGTCATGCACCTTTACTATTAAACACAAGATGCTTTAGGTGGGAGATTGTTGATAGTTCATGAAGTCAACTTGCAAAGCATAGGGCTAGAAGGATTCAAGGACATGTATGGTGAGGATACTATGTAATGCCCCACCCGGAGATCCTTGGAAACAAGGATGAAATACAAGCCAAGATTTTTTTTTTTACAAGTATGAATGCACATGACAACATCATACAAGGATCACAATGATCGCAACGAAAGGCTTCACCACAATCCCGAAAACCAACAGATCTTCGAACGCCACTACTAACTGACACACACGAACAAAGCCAACAACCACCACAACAAGATGAGGGCTCAAGAAATGACCACTCATCAACAAAACACCAAGCTGGGGTAAAATGCAAAATCCTAAAATTTGGTTAAGCCTGAAATCCTGAAGCCCTGAAAATTGGCTAAGTCTAAATTTTTGAAGCCCTAAAATTTTTTAGAATCCTTAACTTATCTCCAAGAGGTCTGAAACCTATCTCAAAAGATTTTTCGCATATATTAAAATATATCTTAATTATAGAAATTAAATATACATCAAGTTATACTTAAATGATATATTTTAAACCCGAAGAGACTAAAATAGAAATAGGAAAATTGAATTTCAAAAGAAACCAACAGAATTCAAAAAGCAACAATATAGGGTCGAAGAACACGCCTGCTGTTTGCCCACATAGGTTTTTACAAAAAAACGTGCGACACTTCTTACTAAAGGAGGGCAACACTTCTCTTTAAGGCATGCGACACTTTATTAGTGTCGTACGACATATCTCAAAAAGGTGTGCAACACTTTTCCAGTGTGATACGACATTTCTAAAGAAGGCATGTGACACTCTCCTAGTGTCATACAACATTTCTCAACAAGGCATGCGATACTTTATAGTATCGTACGACATAATTTGTATGGGTGTGCGATACATTTTTATGTCACACAATGTTGACAAAATGTCGCCCATAGAAACATGAAAACACTTAAAGAAACTCAAAAAAGGGTGAAACACAGAGAGAAACCTCCACACCAAGGACACTGAATCTACGCAAATCAAGGAATGAACACTCGAAAGCACTAATAGAAAGGAAAGAGGAACATCTATCCAGCTAAACCGCAGCAGCAAAGAACATACTGAAATAAACATCAAAGAGAACAAAAGCAACATCACAATGTATAGAAATAAATCTCAAGAACAAAACAACCAAACTAAGTACATGGATCCTCCCATCCGTCAATAGCATCATAAGACCATCTTGGGGCCTAGCCATCCCTCGCGCGTAACATCCCAAGCCATCGACCAGATCATCGGTACTATCGTAATAAGGACGTCACTACTAAAACATGCACAATATCAACATAAGGAAATCTAACATGCTAGTGATAATGCATAAGATAATCTTACAGTAGATAACATCAACTATTACATGCTAAACAGTAGTAAGTAACAGATATACTACTAAAGCAAATCACATCATCTAATCATATGCTAAACATCATGATAAGGGAATGCATCAAATAAACTAACATCATCTAAACATGATATCCAAGCATTCCAATGAAAGCATAAATCACAAGGAAGCATACTTCGAAACTCGAAGTACCAAGTGAAAATATCCAACAACGGTCGCACTAGGACAAAGATCGTCTTTGTACACTAATCCCTAGCAGTGGTGAAGGTAGCTACACCTCCCAACCATGTGGCACCCATAGGTCCACACCCACCATGCTGATGGAGATAATGATCCAACCACAAACACACAAAAATCACAACACCCATGGCTAACACTCACGCCAAACAGTATGATGGCTGAACCAAGATCCTAAGACAATGCAAGGAGTACAAGTCCTGGTCAAACACTCAAAAGGCTGCTAAGTAGGGGCTGACATCTTGGAGAGTCACTTAGCATTGAAAATCCCAAGCTCGGATTGTGTGTCCTCAAACTTAAACAGGTGCTCACACATTGTGTCCTTGAACTTAATCGGGTGCTCACACATTTTACTTATCTTAAGTTTTATTAACAATCACACATTTTATTTAGTTATCACTTGCTTAAAACTTCTTATCCTCCGTCAACCTCTGGCACCATGAATGTCAAGCTGCAAGATAGAAGCCCCCTCCAAATGCTACCCTACCCTATCCATGCTCATCCTACAACAAGTGCCCGTGGGCATGCATACTCCCATCCCAACCCCAATGATCATAACTTCTAGCAAATCCACAGAAGATCGAGACTCGCAAGTCACCCAACAAATGTATGCGCACATACTCATGTGTGGTGCACCACCATTATGAATATCATAACACAAAGACAAGAATGAGAACACAATGAAAAACAAAACACCCAACCAAAAGCAACACAAGAAGGATGAATTCTACATGAATCCTAAAGCCAACAAAACCACACATCATAAAATCACTCAATCGGCCTCAATCTGAGAGTATGGATTCTACATGAATCCCAATGATGTAACAAGACCAAAAGTCATGAACTTACTCAACCGGCCTCAATCCGAGAGTATAGATTCTACTTGAATCCTAGTGTCCATGAAACAAAGCAAAGGTCCAAAAGAACCATAACAACAGGTATAAAATCACTCAACCGAACACAACGTCAGGAGTACAGATGCAACATGCATCCCAATGCAACATAAAAGTGCAGAAGTGGTCTGATTGATATCCAAATGGATCATGCAAGTCCACGACCCACATTGTGCCAAGAAAACCCAAAAAATAGGGTAGCACTCAAAACGAGGTAAAAACTTCAAATTTTAAAAAAAATCCAAAATTAAAACCCATTTTGCCTTTGGGTTCAAAAACTCCAAAAATCTAAAAATAATAGGAATTGGACACCGTATGCAAAAACGGCCAGCATAACAACCCAAAAACCCAAACCCTCATCCCAAAAAATAGGAAAATGTTCATACCCACCCAACTGGGTAGAACTAGCATACAAAAATAGAGGGGAACACTAGTTCTCAACCTCCAAACAAATGGCTACCAAAAATAGAAGTAGAAACGGAGCCGAAACAATAAAACGGGAAAGCCCTGCCTCACAGGCAAAAGGGCAAAATAGGAATCTGAACCATAAAATAAATATCTCGCAGAAGTAGCTGAAAATCGCGGCAATCCAAGGTTTTCCTAAGCTGGATCCAACGACCTCAACCTTGTGATGATCCCATGCCCATAGCTCTCACAACAAACAAAATAGTAAATCCTCATGAAGAGGATTTTGGGTTTTACTCTCCAACTTTCTCATTTGAAAGTGAGAAGTAAGGAATTAAATCCCTTTTTGGATACTTATTCACTTTTCGAGTGAATATTCAATTAAGGCATTTAACCAACCAATCTAGTTAAACCCCAAATCGACCCAAATGAAAATAGGCTATTCCTATAAATTCATCTATGGCAAAGCTGCCAGAAATTTAAATAAATCAATTAAAAAACCCAAAAACCCAAAAACACATAAATCTCCTTAATAAATTCTGCAACAATGCAAACCTCTAAATGCATATACACGCTTACTGGTCTAATCACATAATACAAATGAGTTCGGATTTAAAAATCACCGAAAGGTTTAACTCAAACATTTTAATAAAGGATACGTCAACCATATAAGGACAACATTGGTGAAATATGAATGGTTGAATCACTAACTCCATGTGCCACTACCAGGGATATGAATCCTGCATGCTAAACAACACGATCAAGTGCAATTGCATATAATAACGTAGTTGAAACAATAAATACATTAAATCACCTAATTTAACCATTTATTTAATTATTTTAAAATAATCTATTTACATCACTCATGTTCACATAAAGCATAACAACACAAGAATAAAGTAAATAACCATAGCATTAAATCCATCACATAACATAATCAGAGATATGTCCAAATATCAAGTAATCAGATATCATCATAAAACACACTGTCATCTCAAAATGGCATCGTCATGCAATATGATTAATTGAACAACATAGACGTCTAAAATCTATGATACTAGAAATCAAGGTGTAACATCTGACCCTCAGGTCCTCTCAAATATAAAGCATCACATAAGAACAGATATCTCTCAGATCAAAATATAACAAGGTAAATGTCCGCATCACATAACCAAATAATCCCACATGAACAATCCATTTCTAATTACTTAAGCATTTAATAATGATTGATTATAGAATCAACAAAAAGACACTTAAAACACATAAGCAAACATAGTCATAAACATGACTAACCATTGCTATAAGAGCCTAGTCTAGTGTAGCACGGTAAAAGAACATAGTGCAATCTCTGCACACATCTCAGGGTAATCATGGAACAACCTCATGATACCACATCGATCTTGGTAACCATGGGCACAAACCTCGGTGAACCAAAAATTACAACATAATCTCATAGATCAGTCAAAAGCATAAACAAAGCAACTGATACAAAAACATAAATCCAAACACCTCGATGGTGTAGACCACTTAGGGTCACAATCATGATCCCATCACAACAAAAGATCAACAAGGTTGCATCCATCAGGATGACTTACAGAAGTCAAATGGCAGAGGCACTACATCATCCCCCCCAAAGACTAGGCTTACTCTTGGAAGCCTACAATCCAAGAATAGAAACCAAAAGACACAAGAACCAAAATCCAAAGCGAGCAATAGGAATGACTCAAGAAACTCTCCACAAGTCAAACAAAATCACTCCCACATTCTCAAACCATCACGTTAACCCCCAAATAGGTTAACTACAAGAGAATAGGTGTCCCATAGACACAAGGTCCTCCAACAAGGAACCTTCTATGTGCTAGGAAAAACCCATCTAGCCAAAAGTCAACAATACAGGGTAAGGAACAAGCCACTCTACCTCATCAGCAGGTGCCCCAAATATGACATGCACCAACCACATGACCACAAATCAAGGTCAAAACATAGCACACTTCCAACAAGAGTTGGGAATCATGGGGAATAACCACCCCAAATTCCCAAGAATACTATCATGCCACACATGATCATTCTCAAATCCAGGAAAACTCACCTTAGAACAAAGAGGATGATCATTTATGAACAAAATTACACACTCCAAAAAGGATACTCACCACCAAGCATAAGAGCACAACACCTCTCCAAGCTACAAAAGCTCAATTGTCACTAGGAACTAGGGTAACACAACCCAACCAGACAAGATATTACCTTCTCACAAGGTTCAAAGACTTTCATCAGTGGACACAATTATGTAATGTATGCATACCAACTCACGAGATGGTAATATGTGTCCAATGATACCATGTCCCTCTAGCACCATGCTAGGAAAACTACACCCAAACTACTGCTAAACTCAATCTCTAGCCTCAAGTCAACGGTTAATGAGAAAAATTGACTAAGACAATCCACATGAAGATATAAACTTAGGGAGAAGGATACTATAGTGTATTAGGACTGAGAGGGAGTCTATCTCAACGTCTATAGTAAATAAGCCCGAGAAGCATTAGGGAGCTCAAAATTTCCCCAACCATCAACATACTCACAAGAGAACACTACTGAGCTAGTGGCATAACCACACTAGCCTACTCTCTTAAGAGAGAAAAGGATACGGAGATGCACCCAAAGTAACATCCAAGAAGGAGAATCTAGACTCATCAAAGAACCGAGTTGCTCCCAAATGACAAGGCAACATCAACCCTGAGCAAGGAACGCTCACAAACCACACTTCACCTCACAAGGGTGGATCAATGCAAAAACAAACATGAAAACCCAAGCATGACCTCCAGCAAGTACCTAGTAGTTTATGAAGACTAGATTACTCTTCCATTAAGAATAAAATGAAGAGTTAAACTTCTCCAATGGCCATAAATAGGGTATGTCATGATTGAATTGGCCTCTACTTGATAAAGGGTACTCGGGACAATGACCAACAACTCCGAAAGTGCAAAAGAATTGCTCAAGCTTTCCTAAACAAAATTTTGCATTAGCACTATCTCGCACAAAGTTTCTCAACAAAACAAGCAAGAAAGTACAAGATCACCCATTTTGCATGAAATCCAAATCAGCACAAAAATTGCCTTCACTCCAGAGGCCAAAACTTTCATGCCAAGACTCGGATTGACTCCACTCAATAAGCATCGAAAAAAAATATCGACGAGGACTACCACAAGATGGAGCTACAAGAGTCCTAAGATCAAGAGTTGAGTCACCCCTCAAGACAAAAAAACAAAGGAAAAAACAATAGTCTTGTTCACCAAGACAAACAATGGACAAAACGTCCAAAACCACTCAAGAACACACATGGCCAAAACAACATAAGACATGGAACGAAAGGCAGTCCAAAACTAAAACCATCATCACTTATCTTTCATAATTTCATTAATTAAACATAACGTAAGCACTAATGCACAATGAAACTGGAAGATTTTCAAGCCAGGGTTCAAGAGTCACTTTCCATAAAACAAGTACATATCTTTCAGTTACTTTCAAGAATAACATTAGGTTTACCCATCTTTTAACCCATCCAATTACATTAACAACTTTAAATCCATTAAGGACACACTAGCATGTTCTCCATGATATTATCCCTTGTACGTACTACCAAAGGTTCGAGATGAACATGGTAGAATCACAACACACAACTGGGCAACAGTTTGAAACACATTCAGAGTAGTCATCACGAACCAAAATAAAAATCCCAAATGGGGGAATTGTCAATTCCAACAGTAATTAACAAAAGAGCTCATTTTAAGAATAAGTCAAATGTGACAACTGTCACAAAGAGAGCGATAGTTAAAATTTGATGACTATTCCAAGAGAGGAAAATACTGGAAACTAATGCTAGCCCAACAACATGAGGAAAGTACCTCCAACCAAAAAAATAAGGCATCAATTAAATTGCATTACATGTGATGACTGAGAACAGTCACACAAGAGGGATAGACCACCACACAATGCTAAGGATTACATCATCCTAGCAATGTTAGAGAGCACATTCACATACATCAAACAATATTTCATCAGTAATCGCATGCATATGCAGACAACAATAATTTCCTTAATTATTTTTCTATGCAATGCACCATATAAATATTCATCAATTAATGCAAATTTCCATAAGCTTAAAAAACAATCAGATTGGGGACTTAAGTCATTAACCCAAGGATATAATGCAAAACTACTTCTTTGCAATGGTTCATAATAAACACTTATTTCTCAACGAAAGGAACCATTTCATCACCATAAGGATATAACATAGAATCAAAAATAAGATTCATTCATCTACTTACAATCAGGAGAAAACAAGGAAGCAATGCACCTTACTCTACAAGGAGAAACAAAAGAAGGCACTCTAAGCCAACACATGGACACTAATAAGTGGTTCCATCCAAATAGGGTCACACAAGCAACCAAACAAAAAAGCACATCGATTCCGCTCACAAAACAAGGAAGACTCACTTCCTTCTCCTCACATAGATCTAGTTGCATCTACTAGACAAGCAAGTCCATCATGAGTAGATACCAAAGTAACAAAGATCACTAGTTCTCACCAAGACACTCGCACTCAACCAATGCAGCAACAACTACAAGGGTAACATAAACACAGAGATCCCAATGTTTGAACATGGGCTCTAATACCAGATGTAATGCCCTGCCCAGAGATCCTTGGAAACAAGGGTGAAATACAAGCCAAGATTTTTTTTTTTTACAAGTATGAATGCACATGACAACATCATACAGGGATCACAACAATCACAATGGAAGACTTCACCACATTCTTGGCAACTAGCAGATCTCTGAATGCCACTACTAAATGACACACGCGAACAAAGCCAAAAACCACCACAACAAGATGAGGGCTCAAGAAATGACCACTCATCAACAAAACACCAAGCTGGGGTAATATGTAGAATCTCTAAATTTGGCTAAGCCTGAAATCCTGAAGCCCTGAAAATTGGCTAAGTCTGGATTTCGGAAGCCCTAAAATTTCCTAGAATCCTTAACTTATCTCCGAGAGGTTTGAAACCTATCTCAAAAGATTTGTCGTATATATTAAAATATATCTTATGTAGAAATTAAATATACATCAACTTATACTTAAACGATATATTTTAAACCCTAAGAGACTAAAACAGAAACACGAAAATTGGATTTCAAAAGAAACCAATAGAATTCAAAAAGCAACAACATAGGGCCGAAGAATGCCCAAAAGTGTATCCAAAACAACTCTCAGAAGGTTTGAATCATGACAAAAAGTGCCTATTGTCTTTTTAAGGCGTGCGACACTTTATTAGTGTCATACGACATATCTCAAGAAGGTGTTCGACACTCTTCCAGTGTTGTACGACATTTCTAAAGAAGGCGTGCGACACTCTTCCAGTGTCGTACAACATTTCTCAAGAAGGCGTGTGATACTTTACAGTATCGTATGACACAATTTGTATGGGTGTGCGATACATTTTTATGTCGCTCAATGCTGACAGAATGTCCCCTATAGAAACATGAAAACACTTAAAGAAACTCAAAAAGGGTAAAACAAAGAGAGAAACCTCCACACCGGGGAGTACCGAATCCATGCAAATCGAGAAATGAACACTCAAAAGCACTAACAGCAAGGAAAGAGGAACATCTATCCATTTAAAGAACATACTCAAATAAACATTGAAGAGAACAAAAGCAACATTGCAATGTACACAAATAAATCTCAAGAAAAAAACAACCAAACTAAGTACGCGGATCCTCCCATCTGTCAATAGCATCATAAGACCATCGTGGGTCCTAGCCATCCCCCGCACGTAACATCCCAAGCCACCGACCAGATCGTTGGTACTGTTGTAATAGGGACGTCACTACTAAAACATGCACAATATCAGCATAAGGAAATCTAACATGCTAGTGATAATGCATAAGATAATCCTATAGTAGATAACATCACCTATCACATGCTAAATAGTAGTAAGTAACAGATATACTACTAAAGCAAATTACATCATCTAATCATATGCTAAACATCATGATAAGGGAATGCATCAAATAAACTAACATCATCTAAACATGATATCCAAGCATTCCAATGAAAGCATAAATCACAAGGAAGCATAATCTGAAACCCGAAGTACCAAGTGAAAACATCTAGCATCGATCACACTAAGACAAAGATCGTCTCTTTACATCGATCCCTAGTGGTGGTGAAGGTAGCTATGCCTCCCAACCACGTGGCATCTGTAGATCCACACCCACCATGCTGATGGAGATAATGATCCAACCACAAACACACAAAAATCACAACACCCATGGCTAACACTCACGCCAGACAGTATGATGGCTGAACCAAGATCCTAAGATAATGCAAGGAGTACAGGTCCTATTTAGACACTCAAAAGGCTGCTAAGTAGGGGCTGACATCCTAGAGATTTGCTTGGCATCAAAAAGCCCAAGCTCGGATCGTGTGTCCTCAAACTTAAACGAGTGCTCACCCATTGTGTCCTCGAACTTAATCGGGTGCTCACACATTTTACTTATCTTAAGTTTTATTAACAATCACACATTTTATTTAGTTATCACTTGCTTAAAACTTCTTATCCTCTGTCAACCTCCAGCGCCATGAATGTCGAGCTGCAAGATAGAAGCCCCCTCCAAATGCTACCCTACCCTACCCATGCTCATCCTACGACAAGTGCTCGTGGGCATGCATACTCCCATCCCAACCCCAATGATCATAACTTTCGGCAAATCCATAGAAGATCGGGCCTTGCAAGTCACCCAACAAATGTACGTAGATGTACTAGTGTGTGGCGCACCACCATCACAAAGATCATAACACAAGGATAGGAATGAGAACACAATGCAAAACAAAACACCCAATCGAAAGCAACACGGGAAGGAAAGATTCTACATGAATCTCAAAGCCAACAAAACCACACATCATAAAATCACTCAACCGGCCTCAATCCGAGAGTATGGATTCTACACGAATCCCAATTATGTAACAAGACCAAAAGTCATGAACTTACTCAACCAGCCTCAATCTGAGAGTATGGATTCTACTCGAATTCTAGTGTCCATGAAACGAAGCAAAGGTCCAAAAGAACCATAACAATAGGTATAAAATCACTCAACCGAACACAACGTCAGGAGTACGGATGCAACATGCATCCCAATGCAACATAATAGTGCAGAAGTGGTCTAATTGATATCCAAATGGATCATCCAAGTCCATGACCCACATTGTGCCAAGAAAATATGGCAGCACACAAAACAAGGTAAAAACTTCAAATTTTAAAATAAATCCAAAATTAAAACCCATTTGGCCTTTGGGTTCAAAAATCCCAAAAATCCAAAAATAACAGGAATTGGACACCATATGCAAAAATGGCCAGCATAACGGCCCACAAACCCAAACCCTCATCCCAAAAAATAGGAAAATGTTCATACCCGCCCAACTGGGTAGAACTAGCGTACAAAAATGGACGGGAACACTAGTTCTCAACCTCCAAACAAACGGCTACCAAAAACACAAGCAGAAACGAAGCTGAAACAATAAAACAAGAAAGCCCTACCTCATAGCCAAAAGGGAAAAACGGGAATCTGAACCATAAAATAAATATCTCGCAGAAGTAGCTGAAAATTGCAGCAATCCAAGGTTTCCCCGAGCTGGATCCAACGAGCTCAACCTCGCGACAATCTCACGCCCATAGCTCTCACAATGAACAAAGTAGTAAATCCTCATGAAGAGGATTTTGGGTTTTACTCTCCAACTTTTCGATTTGAAAGTGAGAAGTGAGGAGTTAAATTCCTTTTTGGATACTTATTCACTTTTCGGGTGAATAATCGATTACGGCATTTAACCAACCAGTCTAGTTAAACCTCGAATCAACCCAAACAAAAATAGGCTATTCCTATAAATAGGAATTCATCTATGGCAAAGTTGCCAGAAATTAAAATAAATCAATTGAAAAGCCCAAAAATCCAAAAATACATAAATCTCTTTAATAACTTTCTTAACAATGCAAACCTCTAAATGCATTGAAATGCTTACTAGTCTAATCACATAATGCAAATGAGTTGAGATTTAAAAATCACCGAAAGGTTTAATTCAAACATTTTAATAAAGGATACATCGACCATATAAGGACGACATTGGTGAAATATGAATTGTTGAATCACTAACTCCATGTGCCACTGCCAGGGATATAAATCCTACATTCTAAACAATATGATCAAGTGCAATTGCATATAATAAGGTAGCCAAAACAATAAATGCATTAAATCACCTAATTTAACCATTTATTTAATTATTTTAAAATAATCTATTTACATCACTCACATTCGCATAAAGCATAACAACGCAGGAATAAAGTAAATAACCATAGCATTAAATCCATCACATAACATAATCAAAGATATGTCCAAATACCAAGTAACCAGATATCATCATAAAACACATTGTCATCTTAAAATGGCATCGTCATGCAATATGATTAATTGAACAACATAGAATTCTAAAATCTATGATATGGAAATCAAGGTGTAACATCTGACCCTCAAGTCCTCTCAAATATAAAGCATCACATAAGAATAGATATCTCTCAGATCAAAATATAACAAGGTAAATGTCTATAGCACATAACCAAATAATCCCACATGAACAATCCATTTCTAATTACTTAAGCATTTAATAATGATTGATTACAGAATCAACAAAAAGACACTTAAAACACATAAGCAAACACAGTCATAAACATGACTAACCACTGCTATAGGAGCCTAGTCCAGTGTAGCATGGTAAAAGAACATAGTGTAATCTCTGCACACATCTCTGGGTAATCACGGAACAACCTCATTATACCACATCAATCTTGGTAACCAATGGCACAAACCTCAGTGAACCAAAAATCACAACATAATCTCATAGATTAGTCAAAAGCATAAACAAAGCAACTGATACAAAAACATAAATCCAAACACCTCAACGGTGTAGACCACTCAGGGTCACAATCATGATCCCATCACAACAAAAGATCA
This sequence comes from Cupressus sempervirens, assembly GCA_028749045.1. Taxonomy (NCBI): domain Eukaryota; kingdom Viridiplantae; phylum Streptophyta; class Pinopsida; order Cupressales; family Cupressaceae; genus Cupressus; species Cupressus sempervirens. Next base: position 776,593,000 of record CM053792.1, read on the forward strand.
ACAAGGTTGCATCCATCAGGATGACTTACAGAAGTCAAATGGGAGAGGCACTACATACTAATTTTTTAGAGGCATACAAGGTATGTACTAATTTTGAAAATCATTTCCATGGTCAATTCTCTAAATATACATTGCAAAATGGTTTTTTGTTTAAGGGCTAGCAATTGTGCATGGGGATCCATGAGGGAGACTCTCATTCAGGAAAAGTACAATAGAAGCATGAGTGGACAAATTGGCCTTAACAAGACCCTAGACCTAGTGGAAAGGTTCTACTATTAACCTAAGATGAAAAGAGGTGTAAGGAGATATTTAGAGCAATGTGGCATATGTCAAAAGGAAAAGGGTACCTCATCCAATGCAGGACTTTATCAGCCACTACCCATTCCTAATAGGCCTTGCGAATGTATAAGCATGGATTTTATAGTGGGCTTACCTAGGACAAAGTTAGGGTTAGATCGTGAGTTTTTTGTAGTTGACAGATTCAACAAAATGAGTCATTTCATCCCATGCAAAACAACACATGATGCTAGCAATATAGCTAACCTATTCTTCAATGAGGTAGTCATAATTCATGGCCTACCAATGAGCATTTTTGTTGACAGGGATGCCAAGTTTATGGGGTATTTTTAGAAGACCCTATGGAAGAGATTAGGTAAAAACTTAGCTCATAGTTCTACATACCATCCCTAAATAGATGGGTAGACAAAGGTCATTAATAGGGTCTTAGGCAACCTCTTAAGATCTCTTACCAAAGAATATGGGCATAGTTGGGAACAAGTAATTCCTTAGGAAGATTTTGCCTATAATGATAGCAAGAATAGAACAACTAGATTGAGTCCTTTTCAAATAGTGTATGGGTCACATCCTAGAGGCATAATGGAGTTGAGAGACCTACTAGCACATGACACCATTAGTGGACATGTTGATTATTTTGTTCAGACTATGAAGGAGATACATGATCATTTTAAGAGGACCTTGATGGGAGCAAATAAGAAGTTGAAGGAAAAGAAGGATGAAGGGAGGAGAGACTTAAAATTTCTAGTAGGAGACTTGGTCATGGTCTATTTAAACAAAGCAAGGCTATAGAAGGGCATCCCTAGAAAGTTACAAATGAAGAGGATTGGCCATGTAGGGTGCTAGAAAATTATGGTTGCAATGCCTATAAAGTTTACCTACCAAAAGACATGTCCATCTTTCCCATTTTCAATGTCAAAGACTTGATACCTTACAAGGGACTAGATATTGATGAATTGAAGTATCAGGTAGAGCTAAACAAAGACATATAAGACTTGTAGGTACCTAAAAGGAAGCAACCACAAGTGGAGAAGATATTAGATTCCAGAGTGAAGAAGAGTACAAGGAACAAGGTTTACAAGGAACATTTGGTGAAGTGGAAGGATACCCCTGAAGCTGATGAAACTTGGATTGCTGAGATTGACTTCAAGAAGCATGGCATTGGTAAGGATTTTATCTTTCCATAGGTACCTTACTCTTCTTCTTGTAGGGGGAGTATGGTGATGGAGCACCTTGGGGAAAGGCAAATCCCTAATACAAATTTGGCTTTTAAATGGTCCACTCAACCATTTAGTTTATAAGGACTAGAGATGAAGTCCCAAGGTATGTTTAGAAGGTGTGGTTAAGTAGGAGTTAGGGTTGAGTCATGTTTTTAGCAATTAGGTCCTATTAAGCCTAGAAATGCTCAAAATTGTTCTAAAGGGAAAAATATGAAAAAATGCCTAAACTAGGGAAATAAGTGTTTAACAAAGGTCCTTAGATTTTTTAGGATCAATTTATGATGGTTGAAACCAAACTCTAAAATACAAGATTGCTAAAAGTTTTCAAAATTGCTCATTGACAACTCTACAATTTTTGCAAAGTTGCAATGACAATTTTTGCACATTTCTAGGAAAAGGAAAGATGGGTTTTTGTAACTCAAACCAAGGGCAAAGGTAGTTAGGGAAGGATACTTAAATAGCAAATAACTCCTTACAAGGGGTTTTTTATGCATTTGTATGGACAATTCACATGAGAAGGAGGAATTTCTTACAAAAAATGTGATTTTCAAGGATTGCTTCAAGAACTTGATTGATTTGGTTGCTATTTTGAATGGATCAGAAGCTCATGGTCATGGAATAACTCTATGCATTCTTATTTTGATTAGAAGTTTTTATTTAATTAGATTTTGAAAATTGTTTAGTTTCTTCATTCCAATTGTCCAGTTTTGATAGGGCTTCAATAAAATGGCTAGAACTTGATTTCCCATGGTTGAAACCTATGGCCTTTGTAAATTAAGGAATGGCCTTTTTACATTATATAAAATATATTTTAGAGGTTGTGAGAGTCAGTTTTCTATTTTTGTAAGTGAGCCCTAGGCAAGCAAGTGAAAGCATAGTGATGCTTGCAAGGAAGTTCTAGATGGAATAGTGGATTGGCACATGCCAATCTTGGTTGGGCAATGGTAGAGTGGTGTGCCTAGTGTCCATCACTAGAGGGGGAACTCTAGGGTGAATATTTTCTTTTTTTAGAAGCTTTTTTGTTGCCATTGCCTATGAAACCATCAAAATAGGGGTTTTTTGAAAACATAATGCACAAACACTTTGAGAACCTAAGAACTAGAAAATACTTGAGCCTAGGTCAATTGGAAAAAAAGTATAGAAGGAACCAATAGGCCTTGTTAAGAGGTGTTGTGAGATATTAAGATTCCTTGTTTTGAGGAGGGCTGATAGGGGCTCTTATGGCTACTAGGCCAAACAGAGAAAGAATGAGTTGTGAAGGTTGTAAACTTGTCAAAAAGATGTAGAATAGCTTGGAATGTGCCAAGAACCTCATGAGGGAGGTTTAAACTTGATTTTTCTTTCCTCATAGCTTTTGGTGGACATTTGGCTTGATAGGCCAAGAAGTACATAGTTTGAATCTTTGGAGTTAGAGGATTGGAAACTGAATTGATTGGTGTGTTTCTTGGTGGAAGGGGATTAGGAGAGAGTCCCCTAGGTTGGGGTTCGATAAGAGACCCTAAGAAGGCTAAGAAGTGGTCTTGGTAGAGAAAAAATGCTCTAAGTGAAGAACCTCCCCATCATATACATACATACATCTACATATGCAATTTTATCACCTTGGAAAACTATATTTGATCCTACTAGCTAGGAACAACTGATTATTCAATTCATTATAGCTAATCTAATGACAGTTCTACAAGAATTTGTAATCAACCCAACTAATCAGCGACTATACCCATTTAACTAGGTTATGGCTTGTTTCTTTCTAAAAATATCTTCTATGATATGTTTTTTTAAAATTTCTTGTGAACTCTGCCCATTTTTCTTGGTCTACATATTTTTGTGTAGGATTTTTAGATAAGTCACTTAACATGGGTTGAGTGAGTTTTATTTTTTTCTTATTTGGATTCTAGAATATGTATGCAGTTGGATCAATTTTTTAGTTATGCTAAGATTTAATAACCACCTCAAAAAAGATCTCTTTGTATATACATATATACATAGACACACATATGTGTGTGAATGTATGTATATATACACATACATATACATAAAAAGAAGCTTCTCTATATAAACATATATAGGCACACATAAAGAGTTTTCTTTTTGGGTTTGAGATGGTGGGCTTGTACTGACTCTAGCCAAGTCAGGATGGTGAAAAAGTTAGGAGTTGCTGGAAAAGGTGTGTGGAGTGTTTCTAAGTTTTGGTTTGTGGCTTACAAAGGCATAGTTCTAAGACATTGAGAAGTGTGCATATATGGTGGGTTTTCAAGTTTTTTTTCTATTTTTTATATGGATAAGGAGTCATAAGATGTCATGGAAGAGTTAGCAAGTGGAAAGAGGTAAAGCACGTCAAGTTGTGCACCTTGCTATGAAAGTTTTCAAACAGGTACCATAGCTCAGACACATGTATATTGGTGTCATAGGGTCACAATCATGTTTTTAACAACATTTCTAACTCATTCTAGATTATTCAAGGGCTCTCAACAAGATGAGAAGTAACGTTGCTCTCTTGACAACTTTTTTAGCAAAGGTTACAAAGCACAAGTTTGAACTTTGTGGTTATTCCAACCACCTACAACCTCCTCAAAAAGCTATATATTTACCATCAAAACACATTCCAATGGTTGGGAATTGTAATAAGCAAGCCCAAGTAAGTTAATGCACATTCTTGTGAGATAGTTTTACATTTTGATGGCCCTGTATGGAGAAATGGATTGAATAGAAGAATCTAATTTTGGATTTGTGTTCCTCTTATTTGTACAGTGGTTTTCTCTTCAGGTTGTTAGGTTGTAAATATTCATTTAAGTAGATTTTGAAAATCTTTGTAAACTAGGCAGTGTGATGTTCCAATTTTGAGTTTTTTGGCCATAACGTCTCTCTCGTAAATTCTTGTCATGAGTTCTTCATGGTTTCAGGGAACATGGTGGTAGAGCCCATGTACATAATGTATTCTATTGGTAGGTCCCTAAGAAGCTTGGAAAGCAATTTAAAGGTGATGCCCTAGGCAAGTCTGCACACTTGTTTAGGAGATCATAGATCAAGAAGATGAGTGTTGGGGTTTGAAAGTGGTTAGATACTTCAAACCAGTTAGTGTAGAAGGAGGACGTACGAGTAAGGTTGAATCCTACTAGAGGAAAATTTTATAAGATCATTTTTGGTGGGTGAAAGACCATACCCTAGCCAGGACAATCTACATTATTTTGAAACCCTTGAAAGTAGGCTTAAATTATACTTTTGGGTGTACGACCACTTTAGGGAATAGAGGCCCACAAAATATTTTAAGGTTTCCCAAAATGGTATCTGAATATCTAGTTTGTTTGCCCCCTCCTTTGGAACAAATTGGAGATAAATTCCAAAAAAAAAATTGGAGGGCTAATTCTAGTAGCATTGTTTTGAACAATTTTGACTTGTCAGTAAGGAACATGGTTCCAATGTGAAAGAATGGTGTCCAAGATGCCAAAGAGAGTCCAATACCATGGAAGGAAGTCATCATGCTACCTGGATGGGAGTTTTAGACAAGAAACCATAATAGCAAGATCAACAAAGAGGTATGAAGGAGCATTTGTCTGTGGAAACAAACCTAACTATTGGTGTAACTAGGTTGTAGTGGGATTGGAGGATGGAGTAAATATCCTCTAGGTATTGGGGTAATTAAGAAGCCCTAATAGGCTAGTGATAAGCTTGAGTGAATCCTTTGTTGGAATTACAATAGGAAAGGAAAACTTCTGATAGGGCAAGGGGGGGGGGGGGGGAGGGTTTGAATCAATAGTTTAAACTTTGACCCGTAAAAACTTTCACCACACATTCATCTCATGCATTCACTAAGTAAACTAAAATAGCATATAAAGCATGTACATCTAAAACATGTAAGCAAGTAAACATTCACAAATCTATGACACTAGATATCATTACCCAAAAACCCTCCAATGAGAAGGTAAAACTGGGGTGGGGATGACACCCACAAATCTTCACTACTGTAGTAATAAAGTGTATCCAATAAAGGTCACAATGTTTTGATCATGAGACATGATCTACCTTGTGAAAGGCTTGCCCTATTAAAGTCTTACAAAGATTATTATGTCTCACCTTGTTAAAAGATTTCAACACCCTATTATAAGTGTGCCTTGCTAAAGGACTTTAACTCACAATTAAGTAAGCACCTTGTTAGAAGATTTCAATACAACCTGTTAGGACTACTTTGTTAAGAGATTTGACTGATTCACCAACTAAAATGATTCAACAATGATCCTACAGTTAGCACTTGATTTCCTAATGACACATCACCTCTAAACATATGTATTCTTGATCCTTCCTAATCAACTGTCTCTTTGCTATATGCTCTTCTCTTCCTTTGTTCTCCTTTAACTAATTCTACAATTCAATTTTAGATCATAACTCCTTAGCCACCATGAATCCTCTTTTCTTTGCTCCTTCATGCACCTTCTTCACACTCTAGAGAGTTTACGATTTATCCTCCTTAAGAAGACTTAGGTGACTTAGGGTTAGGTATGAATCAATGGTTGTGATTCATCCATTTTGCCCCTTAAACCTTCCCTTTTTCTAATTGGCTGCATGAAATTGCATTAGGAATCCAACATAAGATTCATCCTTATCTCCAAAATATCATAATTCAATCTTTAGTCAGCTCAAAAATGGTTTACATAGTTGTTTGTGCCATTACAAACAACTATAACAAAACTGTCTCACTCGGCATCAGAAGTCTCTAATGCTTAGAATATACTGAATTCTTCACTGAGACTCAGCATTTGTATCACTCAACATGAATTGCTTGCTTGGCTTCTAAATTACTCAGCATACATTGTCTGCTCGACACTTGAGTGGCTTGGCACTCATAGTGGACTCGACATGCTCTATTAGATACATATTGTGCTTAGCATGTATTACTTGTTCGACATGAACTAAGTAAATGGCATAAGTGTGTAGATACTCATTAGTCAAAACCAATCTGAGATCAACAATCTCCCCCTTTGACATGAGTGTCAAAAACACTTCGTCATGGATTAACATGCTTAATCTTACGAGCATAACATATCTCTTATTCGGCTTATGTACAAAACTTGAAATTTTTAAATTTTTGTAACAAATTATATACCTCAAAATCTGATAACTCCCCCTAAGTTGATTGTTCTATTCTATATCCAAAATTATGTACTATTGAGTAAATATGTCTTAAACTGGTACTCTTTGACTTCATGTTGTCTATACTTGTTCCCCCTTATCTTATTCTGTCTTTTTCTCTATCTCTTTTCTTAGTCTTCTAAAATGCTATATCTCCCCCTTTTTGACACTTATATCAATGGGCTATACATTGATAGTGTGTTTCTCTAGAAATTATTTATGGACATCTAATATAATCTTGAGAGTTGCATCCCAATTTTCACATGCTACATCCAAAGACTTGATTTGGGTCTTTCTTCATAAGTGTTTTAGTATAGCCTAATTCCTTGTGCAAAATTTCCATGTGTGGGGGGGGTGTTGTTTTAATGCTAATTAGTTTTTCCCTTATATTGGCTTCCTATGCTAATAATGTAGCTAACTATCTCTAGGTTTGTAGCAAAGATATGAAGTGCTTCTCACTTTGAGCTAGTGTCATAGGTAGTTTTGCATCTGATGCATTAATCTAACCTTCCAAACTCAAAATGTGACTTCTAGTCTCTTGTGTGAAGAGTGTTGGATTGCACAATTTAGTGTACAATGAGAAAATGTTCTCAAGTACCTTCTTCACACTTTCAACCTTAGTTGCCAATGCAACTTGTGTGAGTGCTATGTCACCCGATATCTTCTCATTCACTTTATTCTAAAATTTCCTTTCTAACCACTCTAACAATTTTACATTTGTGTCAAGGTCTTCATCACTAACCTTTTCCACTATATTTGTCAGTTGTTTAATGAATGGCGTGGTCTCATCTAGAGCAGTTAGACTGAATGCATCTAAAAAGATGTCTTTAATGTCCAACAATGCTTTCTTTTGCTTGTACTCTCTTCTAAGTAGTTTCTGATGCTTTTTTCTTACTAGGGCTTGTTGCAATATACCCATCTGCTATATGGTTATTGTGTCATAATCATACTTAGGTAACATAATCTCTTCATCAAGGCTTACATCTCCATATTGTATCACTTCTTCTACCTTTGATGAGCTAGGACTCGGCACTGAGATCTACAATGGCATTGCATTTGTGCTTGGCTTCTAAAGAATATGACATGAAGGTGTGCCAAATTCTGGTAAAGTTACTGGGCCTTGAATGGCTACTTGCTCCTTCACTTGTGGTGCCAACTTGGTCTCTTTAGGCTTGTCCTTGTGTTCCAAAATGCCTTGACTTGCACCTTGTACTTGTGGTGGAGGTGCAAATAAGTATGTCTGATCTATTCCCCTCTGTGTTTTTGTAGTGGCTTGGCTTTCCATTATATCCTTGTCAACTATATCAACCTTTTTCATTTGTATCAACCTTTTCTAGTGTGGCTTTAGGTACTTTATCCAAAGGTTGTACATTAGTGACTTGAAGGGTGATGGTAGGTGGTTCTTTTGTATTCATCTCATCCCTTGTTGTTTTAGTCACTAATTTTTGGATCTCATCTGCACTCACCAAAATAGGATTATCAAATTGTTTTTCCTATAGTGTAGACTAATCTAGTATCTTCTTGATATCTTCCTCTATAAGGGGAGATATATTCTGAGCTATGACATTAGAAACATCCTTTAACTATTTCTATTTCAGTATTATCACTTGTTACATGTTAAGGATTGACATTTGGCAATTGTGTATCTGGCACATTCTATTCTTCTTGCTACTCTGCCTCAACTGTTACCTTGTCATCTTCTCTCATTTTTGTCCCTCCCTCAACAATACCTTCATTTTTATCATATTCCTCATCATCTTTTGCCTCAATAGACTCTTTTTCACCTTCCTTTACTATAGCAAACCCATAAGTTATCTTCCACATCTATGTGGACTTCTTCACAACATCTTCAATGTTATTTTGTAGTATGCTAAAGGCTCTATATTTAGGTACAAACCTAACTACATATTTCTTCATAGCCTTAGCAATTTGTGCCTTACTAAGTTAAGGCATGACTTGTGCAAGTGAAGTCTCCCTTGTTTGTCTCTCCAAGTTCAAAAAATAGTGTCATTTCTACTCATCTCTCTCATATAAACTTTTGGGCATAGAGTCAGCAATTTCTAGTGGGGATCTCTTAAAAATTTTCATCATGGCATAGATAGCTTCCTCCACTTGATTCTTTTCCACTTTTCCAAGATTATCAAAATCAACATGAGAAAATCTTGACAAATCTGCATTAGCCTTAACATTCTCACATAGATTTTCTAAGTCTGGTAGAGGATTATGACTCACCATTTTGAATTGGGTATTGTCATTTGATTCTATTTTCTTCTAATCAGATTCGGCTTGTGCAATGTATTTTCTCCTTGGCTTTTTTTGCACACCACCTTCCTACTAGGATGGTTTGGCTTTCTCCTTTTCCTTTTGAGTAGTCACACGTGCACTAGCCCTTGTAATAGGTGTTGTAGGCTTGGCTTGTCTTGGTTTGATAGTTTTATTAGCCCTTGTCATAGGTTGTGCCTCTGCCTTCCTCTTCTTTTGATCAATGGGAGTAGGTGCTTCCTCAGCTTCTTCTTCCTCAACACCTTCAGCAACTTCTATCTCCTCCTCTTCCTGATCTTCTGTCATTCCTTGTGTTAAAGCTAGTAGTACTTGGGTTTGAGAGTCTTCTTCCTCTTCATCCTCTTCTTCCTCTTCCTCTTCCTGTTCGACACCTTCACCACACTTGGCTTTTAGCTTCTTCACCAATTTATCCTTCTTCTTGATAACAGAGGCAGTCTTGAGTTCCATAGTGATTTTAGACTTTGCCAATTCATAATTTCCAAATGCTTTGGCATTTTTGTCTATCTCTTTAGCCAATAAAGTTATAATGGCTGCAAAGGCTTCATCTACATTTATTTTATATCCTAAGGGTCTCAACCATCTTACCCTTGGTGTAGCAGCTTGAGCAAATGTATAGTCAACATCCACTAGAAAACAAATATCATCATAAAGCTTTTCTACTAGTCACACTAGAATTCTCAATCTTTTCTTCATTGGTTACTTAAAATCTTCAAAGCTGCTGGTCATAACTTATTCAAAGTTCTCACCCAATTGTTCAATGAACTCACCAATCTGCACTGCCACTGACTTTTTTGTTTTCCAACCAACTGTGCCAAATGTAGGAAAAGTGTTTTGAACATAAAAGAAAATGCATATCAATATAAAACCAAATTTTCATTGAGCACTCTTTGTCTTTCTTATTGCTCCTAGGTTCTCCATCAATTTTTGTAGTTGTAGCTCTGCAAGGTCATATGTGTGATCTTTCTTTACAATCTTATAACCAACATCCACTGCAATACAGGGCACACTATTTAATCTACTCGATTGGTAAAATTTGTGTGAAATAACCCTTATTGCAAAGTCTATCAATGGATTAGTAATGGTGTCTATTGTCATTCATCTCTTGTTCCACACAACTCCTGTATTCTTTTCAATGACCTCTTTTGAATCACTTCTTAGGATCTTAGGCCGATCTAGGGTTTGATATCATGTAACCCAATGGATTATTATTTTGGTTATCTTGATAGGTCCATTATCTAGCCATAGTGAGCCATCATGTATCCTACTCAATACTATCCTAATCCATTCTATTTTGAACACATTTGAGAAATCTAGGGCTCATGTTAACCCTTTCTTTTCTATGATTTTGAATTCTTGCCTCAGTACACCATTATCACATAGTCTGTCATATGCTTCCCTAATCTACATATCACCAATGCTGCCAATTTTACAGTTATAGCATTTCCTAACATCTGGAACCATTAAAACATTCAGTGGTATCATGGATAACACACCGGACGGGTCTTGTTTGTAAGCAATGTTAGGAATGCCTTTGAATATTGGTTGCTTAACCTCATTACTAACTTGTTGAACGTTCAAAACCTCCTTACCCTCTACATTCTTTGAACTAGATGCCATTATGTGAAACTAGGGTTTACAAAAATATAAACAGTGTAGCTTGGCACTTGGTAAATACCTTGCAAGATCTGATGAAATAGAGTTGAATTGCTACTCAAATCTTTTGCAATCACTTCTAATGGATTTCCAAATCACCTCTTTCTCTCCTTGCTTTTTCTTGATTTTGAAATGATGAAAATTGAGTTAAAATTGATCAAATGCCCTTTTGAAACCCTACAATCAATGCTGAGTGCTTACACAATTGTAAGCTTGGGATCAACCAATTTTAGACTCACTCGGTATCCCTTAACATTTCATTCACTCGAAAACCATTACGAGCTCAACATCAACTAGCTAGTCTATTAGCTTGGCATCCTCTAGCATTTCACTTAGCACATATAGGAAACTTTTAATGCTTGGCAGTAACATGAAAAATTTAAAGAATTTACTTGGATTCCTAATAACATCTTGCATCATTGTTCATGCTAATGCAATCCTTTGGAACTAATGTATGATATTACCTTTAAAAATCAGTACCACATACCTCTTGATTGCTTAGTTTGATGAGGAGTGATCACCTGACCCATTCGGTGAAGTGATCCCTTCTCCATTTGATGTGTTGCAATCATCTTTCTTCTTCCATGTCTTGTTCATTTTATTTTTGACATTTTCAACATCTGTCTTTCCTTTGCCTCTATGAAACTCACAACTTGGTGCCTTTGAATTTTTTGAGAAATATCTACTGATGTGATCAGTTCTCAAATAGCTAAAACATGTGGTTTGACTCAACCACCTCTTGTAGTCAATTCTGAAGTGTTTCGTAATACAATTCTCAGGAACATGCCCATATTCTTGATAATAAAGATAGCTATATCTTGTATTATATTCCTAGTTATAAGAGTTGTCATTGTTCCTTACCTTTGTTTTCCTGTTTGATGACCACATGGGTTTGGATTTGCATTCAAAATCTCCATTTCCATACTTCTGATAGTTGCAACAATATCCTTCAAATCTTTGTGTGTGCATGGTATTGGTTCTACATTTATGTGCCTGATGACCTTGTTTGTTGTACTTATGACATTGAACCATGCTTTTGTGTTTGACATTTTGAGTTGTAGTTCTACTCCTGCACACATTAGCAGTATGTCCTTTCTTACCAAAATTATGACAAGTAGGTTTGGAGTTCTTACCTTTGTTTCTTCTTTCTTCAACACTTTTGGATGACTATCTTTCTTCAGTACTTATGTATACCATTCTAGATGTGTCATTATTGGATCTAGAGGATCTCAATAATTGCTCAAAGTATTTGATGGATTCATTAGGCTTATTGAAGCTTTTAGAAAATTCTTTTTCCCTTTTTAGGTCACTTTTTAATTGCTCATTCTGCAATTTCAATGTTGTTATCACAATGTCCTTGACATTTTGTTCATAGTTGCCATTCATGATTTGATTCAAAAAATCCAATTGCATGTTGGAAATCTTGGTTAGCTTTGATGATTTCTCTTCCAATTTGTTGCTTAAATTTTTTTTGTCTTCTTCAATCTTGGCTTTGTCTTCCATGGCTTTCTTCTTATGTTCAATCACCTCACATAGTAGTATGGCTTGTGATTCTTGCTCTAACTTGAGATTTTTGATTTCCTCAACTTGGGCTATGTTCTTTTCCATTAGATCTGCAACTGCTACATCAAATTCATTAGAGTCTCCATCAAAAAATAACTTAGTAGTGTATATCCCTTTGTATCGTGTGTCATTCTCCTCAATAGAAATTTCCTTCCTTCTCTTCAAAGATTTCTTTAAATCTTCTCTTGCTTGATTCAATTCATGTAGAATGAGATGTATTTCAATCTCCTAACTCTCAATAGTCTTTTCCAACTTGTAGAATTACATTTCCAAGATCTTTCCTCAAAGTTGCAAAGCTTTTCTTTCAAAGAACAAGGCTCTGATATCAATTGTTGGAATTACAATAGGAAAAGTAAACTTCAAGAGGGGGGGGGGGTGGGGGGCGGGTGGCGTGTGAATCAGTAGTTTAAAATTTGACCCACACATCCATTTCATGCATTCACTAAGTAAACTAAAAAAAACTTTCACCACACATCCATTTCATGCATTCACTAAGTAAACTAAAATAACTTACAAAGCATGTACAACTAAAACATGTAAGCAAGTAAACATTTACACATGTATGACACCAGATGTGATTACCCAGAAACTTTTTGGATACAATTGTTCAATTGTGTGTTGTCTTTGATGTCACACAAATGTCATATCAGTCATCAGATAGTGTCTACCAATCTCAGAAGGTCAGCAAGGTAGAGGACGGTGTATACCAAGTTTTGAAGGTCAGCAAGGCAGAGGATAGTGTCTACCAAGCTCAGAAGGTTAGCAAGGCAGAAGACAGTGTCTACCGAGCTCAGAAGGTTAGCAAGGCAATAGATAGTTTCTATCGAGCTCAGAAGGTCAGCGAGGCAATAGATAGTGTCTATTGAGCCCAAAAGGCTAATAAAGATAGCTTGCAGTGTCAACCAAGTAGACACTTGGTTACCAAGCCTTCAAGGTAATCAAAGAAATTTAGTTCTTACCGAGCTCACTCGGTGATCGAAGAAAATATGATAGAAACAGTTCTTATCGCGTTCACTTGGTCATCAAAGGTAATTTGGTAGAAACAGTTATTACCGAGTTCACTTGGTCAACAAAGGTAATTTGGTAAAAGCAGCCAAAAGATTTTAAGATATTGTAATGTTAACCGAGCCAGGAAAGTTAACTCTAGAAATTCTTGGAAGCAGTATTTATTGAGCAGGGTCGGCCAATAAAAGACATTTTATTTTTTTAAGAATAATATTTGTAGCTGATTGATGAATGGTTTATTGGTAAATGTAACATTTAAATGAGCCAACTTGATAATATGAATGGTATAAGTAAGAAGTCAAGTTGTGAATTCAAAGAAGGATATGTGTGGAGGTATGAGATGTTAATATGATATGAAGACTGATTGTTATGGAAGTGAATTTGAAAGATGATCAGATATCACTAAGGAGCAGCAGAGCCATATCCAAGCAAGGACGATCTAATGATGTTGAATAGAGACCTGTATCCAACAAGTTCAGTTGCATCTTGTTCGGGTCAATTCATTGTTGCTTTCTAACCATTGTAGCAGTGATTCCAAATCTCTTAACAGAGTTGGTTTAATAGCCATTTTCTAAATCCTCTAACAAGGTGACAGTTCAATTGAATTGTTCTAAAAGACCTCTAGCAAGGCCACTCCTAACAGGCTGATTAAATCCTCTAACAAGGTCACACCTAATAGTGTGTATTGTAACCTTTAACAGGGTTGGCTCCTCACAGGGCTCACTTCAGAAAAGTGAAAAATTGGTGACTAGTTACTTGGTGGTTTTTTCCATATTGATTTTCCACATTAAATCTAGTGTCTCTTGTGTTCATTTATTTAACCTTTGCATGCATATTAATAACTATGAATGCTAGATGATCAGTAAATCTACTGAGTTACAGTATTTCTGCATTATTTACCGAGTATCAACAGTAAGTAAGCATTATAGACATCTAAGGGATTTTTGGAATTGGTTTTTTTTTTTTTTTTGGATAGCTGATTCACCCCCCCCACCCCCCCTCTCAGTTACTCCATCTATAATTCCAACAATTGGTATCAGAGCTTTTGGTGCTTGCAGGATAAGATTTCAAGGATCTAAGCCAAAGATCAGAATGTCTTATAAGAGGGAAATTCCAAGACTTAACAGGGACAACTTCTCAGCATGGCAAGGATTGATGAGACTTCATCTAGCTTCTATTGGAGATACAAGACTAAAATACCTTGATGAAAAATATGCAGAACTAGCTGGTACACTATCTGTCAATGATATTGTTGAAAAGAAGACCCACAACATTATGATGATAGCTATAGCATCTGCTCTGAGTTATGAAGAATTTGATGACATCAAGGACTACAAATTTACCTTTGAAATGTGAGAAAAGCTAAAAGAAATCTATGGAGGAGATGATAATGTAAGAAGAGCCAAAGCAGAAAGTCTAAGAGGACAATTTGATCAAATGAGGATGAGAGAGAATGAAAACATTGCAAAATATGTTGAAAGAGTCAAAGCATGTGGAGGAGATATTAAGGAGGAGACAATTATAAGTAAAGTTCTTAGAACTCTACTTCTCATTTATGCAATCAGAGTTTATGCAATTCAAGAAAAAAGATGTGAAGCAAATCATAAGATAAATCTAGAAGCCATAGTTGGAAGATTGGCTGCATTTGAGCTAGACAACTTTGACAATTATGTGCCAGCTGCCAAAAATGTTGAATCAGCATTTGAAGCCAAGCTTTCACTCAAAGAAAAAGAGAAAAAGATGAAGGATCTATAATCAGACAGTGATGAAGAATCTGAACAGAGTTCAGATAGTGATCTTGAAGTGGTTGAAGCTCTGCTAGCAAGGAAATATTCTAGAAGCAAAGGAAAATGCAAAGGTAAGGTTCCTCTAATTTTTTTTTCTTGTGAAGAAATTGGACATATTGCTACTAGGTGCCCAAATAAGCAGAATAAGGATGAAAAGAAAAGTAGCAAGTACAATGGCAAAAGAGACTTCAAATCACTCAAGGACAAAGCTAAGAAAACATGTTTTATAGCTAAAGATTATAATGATTCTGATGATGAAGAAGAAGATGAAATTGTTTATATTGTTGTGAAAGATGAGTCTGATAATGATGAGGAAATGGCACTAATTTCTCATATGAGCAGAAATGATACATGGATCATAGATAGTGGTTGTTCTCATCACATGACTGGTGATAAAACTAAGTTTGAACACTTTGAAGACTATGATGGTGGCAGTGTAAGATTTGGTAACAATGAACCTTGTTGTATAAGAGAAAAAGGAAGAATCTCTCTAACCAAGGAACTTGTGTGTGATAATGCATATTGGGTAGAAGGAATAAAGCACAATTTGTTGAGTGTGGCACAACTACTCAATAATGGATTCAAGGTAGAATACATGCATGAAAAAGCAAGATTGTTGGATGGTAAAGGAAAACTAATTGGATCAAGCACTCAAACAAAAGGTAACTTATTTTATCTTGAACTTGGTGAATTTTCATATTTCATTGCTCAAGTTGAAGAAAGTTGGTTATGGCATAAAAGGTTGTGTCATGTAATCTCTGACAACTTGGTAAAGATAAGTAAATTCAAGAAAGTAAGAGGCATTCCTAACATCAAGAAACTTGAGGTTGGTCTATGCAAAAACTGTCAAATTGGAATAATGGGAAAAATAAGTTTCAAAAGCAAGAACTATCAATCTGAAGAAATTCTAGAAATTGTGCATACTGATTTGTGTGGACCTATTGGCATTGAAAGTTATATTGGTGAAAAATATTTCATTCTTTTTGTTGATGATTATTCAAGAATGATGGTTGTCATGTACCTAAGAGAGAAATTAAAGGCATTTGAAAAATTCAAATGGTATTTGACCAGAGTTGAAAAAGAAACAGGGAAAAGACTGAAATGCTTAAGGTCTGACAGAGGCGGTGAATTCATTTCACATGAATTTAACAACTTTTGCATTGAAAGGGGAATCAAAAGACAGGTTTCAACACTAGAAACTCCTGAATGAAATGGAATAGCTAAAAGAAGGAATAGATCTATAATGGATTGTGCAAGAACCCTAATGATTGAAAAGAGCATTGCTATCAAATACTGGAAGGAAGCTATCAGCACTGTAGTTCATACTTTGAACCGAGTACAACTGAAAAAGGACTCATTCAAGACACCCTATGAATTATGGTATGGCTACAAACCCAATGTAAGTTACCTAAAAATATTTAGAAGCAAATGTTACATTTTGAAAGAATCTAGAAAAGGTAAATTTGGTGTAAAGGGTGATGAAGGAATATTTTTGGGATACTCTTGCAAAAGTAAAGCATATAGATGTTTGAATCTGTCTACTCACAAAGTCATAGAAAGTGCACATGTGAAAGTTGATGAGTTTGCAGAAAAATCTAAAGAAGAAAGCAAAAGGGTACCTAAAGACTATAGGAGATTTGATTACATTGAACCAGATACAGTACCAAGTATATCAATTAATCAGGAATCCTCAACCCCAGAGTCTTCAGTTACCGAGTCACAGGAAGTCCAAACCGAGCTAATGCCTTTTGAGTTGCAAGAACTCGAGTTGCAAACATAGGCTACCAAATCAACATCTATCGAGCCTGAGAAACCAAATCCAAAAGTTGAGATGTAGAGTGACAACAATGGAAGCCATTCAAAAAGGAAGGAGCTCGTGTTAGCCAAATATGTTAGAAAGCATCATGCACCAGATTAGATCATTGGTGCTAAATTAGAAGGAACAATGACAAGAAGTAAGTTGAAAGGCACTTGTTTACTTACTAATTTTGAACCTAGAAATGTCAAAGATGCACTAGACAATGAAAGTTGGATTGAAGCTATGAATGAAGAGATAGAACAGATAGAGAAAAACAAAAAATGGACTCTTGTACTGAGACCCAAAGACAATAAGGTGATTAGAACAAAGTGGGTATTCAGAAATAGACTAAATGAAGATGGTAAGGTATCAAGAAACAAAGCTAGACTAGTATGCAAAGGATAGTCTCAAGAAGAATGTGTAGACTATGGAGAAACTTTTTCTCATGTTGCAAGATTGGAAGGTGTCAGAACCTTACTTGCATATGCTGCATTCAAAGGATACAAAGTTTATTAGATGGATGTCAAGTCAGCATTTCTCAATGGCATATTGGAGGAAGAGGTTTACATTGAGCAACCTGAAGGTTTTGTTGATCCAGACAAGAAGGACATGGTCTGCAAGTTGCATAAAACATTATATGGTCTGAAACAAGCCCCTAGAGCATGGTACGAAAGATTGCATATCATATTCAGATTGGTTTTCAAAGAACTAATGACAACATTAGTTTGTACATAAAGGAAGGACCAAATAACAAGATTGTTTTGGCAAAAATATTTGTAGATGATACTTTGTTCATAGAAAATGATGATCTTTGCAAAGAATTTTTTGAACAAATGAACAAGGAATTTGAAACGTCAATGTTTGGTGAGATCAAATTTTTTGTTGGTCTTCAAATTCAACATAACAAGAATGACATCTACATCACTCAATCTAAATACATCAAGGAGATACTGAAAAATTTTAGTATGGAAGACTGCAAACTAGTTGGGACTCCTATGTGTACTGGATTAAAACTCACCAAGGGTGATGAATTAAAGGAAGTGGATTAGACATTGTATAGATCTATGATTGGAAAGTTGCAATATGTAGTGCACACAAGACCAGACATTGCTCTTGCAGTAGGAATTGTAGCAAGATTCTCAGCAAAACCAAAATAAAATCACATGATGGCAATCAAAAGAATCATGAGATACTTAAAAGGAACTAAAGAATATGGATTATGGTATAAAGTTGGAGGAAAGCTAGATTTAAAGGTGTTCACTGATGCAGATTGGGCAAGAAATATTGATGAAAAAAAGAGCACAAGTGGAGGAGCTTTCTTTCTCAAAAAAAGGTTGATTTCTTGGACAAGCAAAAAGCAGAATTGTACATCTCAATCCACAGCAGAAGCTGAATATGTTGCAACAGTAGTGAATTGTTCAAACATTGTGTGGTTTAAACAATTATTGAAAGGTATGAAGCAAGAAATCATAGAACTAGTTGTTATGTTTTGTGATAACACAAGTGCAATTAACATCTCCAAGAATCCAGTGATGCCTTCTAAAACCAAGCACATTGCCATAAAGTATCACTTTTTTAGAGAATTGGTTCAAGAAAAAGAAATAAGATTGGAATATGTGCATACAAAGGAACAAATTGCTGACATATTCACAAAGCCTTTACCTAAGGATGCATTCTTGTATCTCAGAGGTAAGTTAGGGGTCATTCCCCTATCTAAAGCTCACTAAAATATAGTTTTAGTGATGCATCAACATGAACAAAATTGAAGATCTATCAGTTGATGCAGCTAATCAATGAAGAGATTGCATATGAATCAGTACATCAGGTACAATACTATCTAGTTGTTTTAAGTTGTCTTTGGCATGTGTTGTCAAAGAGGGAGAATTTATTGTCATATCTTTCTGAAATTTTCATAATAAAAAATTGTATAAGAGGGAGAGATTATTATGAAAGAGGGAGTCATTAAAAGACTTGTTTTCAAATTTCATTCTACTATGACATGTTGTGTTGCCATCAATGCCAAAGAGGGAGATTGTTGAATACAATTTTTCAATTGTGTGTTGTCTTTGATGTCACACAAATGTCATATCAATCATAAGATAGTGTTTACCATGCTCAAAAGGTCAGCAAGGCAGAGGATAGTGTCTACCGAGCTTAGAAGGTCAGCAAGGCAAAGGACAGTGTCTACCGAGCTCAGAAGGTCAGCAAGGCAATAGAGAATGTCTACCAAGCGCAGAAGGTCAACGAGGCAATAGATAGTGTCTACCGAGCTCAGAAGGTCAGTGAGGCAATAGACAGTGTCTACCGAGCCCAAAAGGCTAGTAAAGATAGCTTGCAGTGTCAACCAAGTAGACAATAGGTTACCAAGCCTTCAAGGTAATAAAAGAAATTTAGTTCTTATCGAGCTCACTCAGTAATCGAAGAAAATATGACAGAAATAGTTCTTATCGAGTTCACTCAGTCATCAAAGGTAATTTGGTAGAAATAGTTCTTACCAAGTTCACTCGGTCAACAAAGGTAATTTGGTAAAAGAAACCAAAAGATTTTAAGATATTGTAATGTTAACCGAGCTAGGAAGGTTAACTCTAGAAATTTTTGGAAGTAGTATTTACCGAGCAGGGTCGGCCAGTAAAAGACGTTTTATTTGTTTAAGAATAATATCTATAGCTGACTGATGAATGGTTTATTGGTAAATGTAACATGTAAATGAGTTGACTTGACAATCTGAATGGTTTAAGTAAGAAGTCAAGTTGCGAATTCAAAGAAGGATATGTGTGGAGGTATGAGATGTTAATATGATATGAAGACTGATTATTATGGAAGTGAATTTGAAAGATGATCAGAGATCACTAAGGAGCAGCAGAGCCATATTCGATCAAGGAGGATCTAATGATGCTGAATAGAGACCTATATCCAACAAGTTCAGTTGCATCTTTTTCAGGTCAGTTCATTGTTGCTTTCTAACCATTGTAGCAGTGATTCCAAATCTCTTAACAGAGTTGGTTTAACAGCCATTTTTTAAATCCTCTAACAAGATGATAGTTCAGTTGAATTGTACTAAAAGACCTCTAGCAAGGCCACTCCTAACAATGTGATTAAATCCTCTAACAAGGTCACACCTAACAGTGTGTATTGTAACCTTTAACAGAGTTGGCTCCTAACAGGGCTCACTTCAGAAGAGTGAAAAATTGGTGACTAGTTACTTGGTGGTTTTTCCCATATTGGGTTTTCACGTTAAATTTGGTGTCTCTTGTGTTCATTTATTTAACCTTTGCATGCATATTAATAACTATGAATGCTAGATGATCAGTAAATCTACCGAGTTATAGTATTCCTGCACTATTTACCGAGTATCAACAGTAAGTAAGCATTATAGACATCTAAGGGATTTTTGGATTTGTTTTTTTGTTTTTTTTTTGGATAACTGATTCACACCCGCACCCCTCCCCCCCCCCCCTTCTCAGTTACTCCATCTATAATTCCAACAAAACTTTTGAATGAGAAGGTAAAATTGGGGTGGGGATGACACCCACAAATCTTCACTACTGCAATAATAAAGTGTATCCAATAAAGTTTACAATGTTTTGATCATGAGACATGATCTATCTTGTGAAAGGCCTGCCCTGTTAAAGTCTTACAAAGATTATTATGTCTCACCTTGTTAAAAGATTTCAACACCCTATTAGAAGTGTGCCTTGCTAAAGGACTTTAACTCACAATTAAGTAAGCACTTTGTTAGAGGATTTCAATACATCTTGTTAGGATTGCTCTGTTAAGAGATTTGACTGATTCACTTGCTAGAATGATTCAACAATGATCCTTCGATTAGCACTTGATTGATTAATGAAAAATCACCTCTAAACTAATGTATTCTTGATCCTTCCTGATCAGATGTATCTTTGCTATATGCTCTTCTCTTCTTCTGTTCTCCATTAACTGATTCTGCAATGCAATTTTAGATCATAACTCCTTAGCCACCATGAATTCTCTTCTCTTTGCCCCTTCATACACCTTCTTCACACTCTAGAGAGTTTAGGTTTGTCCTCCTTAAGAAGACTTAGCTGACTGAGGGTTGGATATGAATCAACAGCTATGATTCATCCATTTTGCCACTTAAACCTTCCCTTTTTCTAATTGGTTGTATGTAATTGCATTAGGAATCCAACATAAGATTCATCCTTATCTCCAAAATATCGTAATTCAATCTTTAGTCAGCTCAAAATGGTTAACATAGTTGTTTGTGCCATTACAAACAACTATAGCAAAATTATCTCACTAGGCATCTTAAGTCTTTGATGCTTGGCATATACTAAATTCTTCACTGAGACTCGTCATCTGTATCACTCGGTATGCATTTCTTACTTGGCTCTTGAATCACTTGGCATACACTGTCTGCTCGACCCTTGAGTGACTCGGCACATGAGTGTGCATGCGCTATTATATACATGTTGTGCTTGGCATGTATTACTTGTTTGGCATGAACTAAGTAAATGACACAAGTGTGTAGACACTCATTAGTCAAAACCAATCTAAGATCAACATCCTTGATAAGGAAAGGATCTGGGTAGTAGTAAACTTTGTGTTACATTAGTCTCCTTAAGAGGTTTTTGGTGTCTAACTTCCAAAAGTCCCAAAAAAACCTTAAAACAAATCAGGGTTCTAGATACCCTTTTCAAAGTTATATCCAATCCCAAAGCACTAGGACTCAATTCCACTCCAACACTCTCTTTCCTTCACTAAGTAATGTAGTCCTAATTGGCCTAATTAGGACTAGTTTACAAAGAAAATATGGGAAAGTGCGGTCATGGAAACACACCCAACACTCAAGAATGTTTATTCACCTTCCTCCAACTTCCTTCCAAACACTCAGCCCTCCAACAGGTCTCCTTCTCCTGTTATACTCCAAACAACATGCTCACAATGTCAAATCCTCATAGGCACTTGACCTAGAGCTAGTTAGGAAAAATAGAAAAATGCATTGCCCAATCTTGAAACCTTGGAATCACTAAAAGGAGCCATCTAACTTTCATTCTCCAAAAGGCAATTGAAAACCAACTATGGGAGTCACGACTATGTGTCCATCTTTGAAACTTGCACAAAATTGTTGTTCTACAAACCCTCCTATACAAAAAATGGAATAATTTAATCAAAACTCCACAAAAAATGATGAAACCAAAAGCAATGGAAAGGTAAGAGAAAAATATTCTTCAAACAATCATTTGATCATGCCTTCCAATCCATATAGTATGGACAAAGAATAAGAAACCAATAAAATTACTTCAAAACTAAAAAATCTCTTATTGCAACTTCTCCCAATCCATACAATCTGCCCTTCGTGACCTCACAAATGAGGTACATATCCTTCCTAAATCCATCCCAATGGTTATAACTATTGTTTGAATAGTTACAACTCCTTTTCAACTAAGGTGCATTTTTTTAGCAACTTTTACAATTTTGCACAAAAAGTGCAACTTTTGCAATTTTCACAAATTTTCAATTCTAAGACTTGGAAAAGGTTCCAACTTATTCAAAAACAACTAAGAACACCTAGTCCTAGGCTATCTTAACCAAAAACTCAAAAAGACTCAATTTTTCCCAACTAGCAACTTAGGCTTATAACTTGCTCAAAGTAACCTAAGCATATTGCATGAAGGTGTCTTTTCATTACAACCATGGATTTTTTCATCCAAGAATTATTTATCCTAGCCTAATTAGGTGAGAAACCAAAGCATTAAACCAAAATCCACAATAGTGCCTTAGTGCTCTGCACCACCACTCATGACATGATTGTTGATATAAACAATTATTAAGCTTGTACTAATTAGTTTAGTTCATGCTTAGCCAAACATGATTTATATTAAGTCATTGCTCTTTATAAATATAAATAGATCATTTTCTCGATCCTATTATGACTTAAAGTGAATGCATCCAATCATTACCTAGATGATATTATGCACAAGATCTTTACTCAATCACCAAGAGAAAATATAATATGTAAGTACAAATTTCTGCATACTTAGTTTGGTATGAATAGTTTTGATTGATTGCAAGGATAATTGCTTGTGTGAATTCAAGACATGAATGATTAATTTAATTTAGCACAAGTACTATGCAATTGTGTACATATGCATGTAAAGCAATTCACATAGTGAACTGATATACATACATACATGCACATATGCATACAATCATCATAATCAATTTTCCTTGAATCTAACCATAGCTATTATATATCAACAAGAGATACATGTTTAGAAGGGAAGAAAAGAACATTTACATAGGTATCTCTTCTCCCCTTGAATAAAATCGTAGAGAAAGAGCATGAAGATCACAAGGGCACTACTCAGCAATGAAATGTAGTGATCACAAGCAAATGACAACAAAATCCTAGATCTCCACTAATTTCCACCCACATTCAAAGCTCTCCACCCTTGTTTGGACCTCACCACCCTCTTTCACATGCAACTCTTCATAGTTAATCAAAATAAATGGGGAATGATTAATGTTATGTCTTTTGTTTTTGGTTTATAATCCACAATCCACAATCCACAAAATCTCTCTCTATATATACATACATACATAGACACACAGATATCTGTGTATGTATGTATATACATACATATATATACATATAAATATACATACATACATATTTATACATACACGCATATATACATACATAAAAATATACATACATGCATGCATATTTACATATATATACATACATACATATATACATACATACATGAAAACAACAATGCACTTTCTAAGAGTTTATAATTATTCAAAAATAATAATGTCATACAAGAAAATGCACCTAAAGAATTGTTAACTCAGGAGCAAGAACATGGTGTTGAAACAATACATAAAGTGCTTGACATGAGAGGTCTGCAAGTGAGGGTGTTGACCAATCTTGAAAACTTGAATGCTAAAATGAAAGCTATCGATGATCAAGCACCTATGCCAGAGTTACAACATAATGTGAAGTTGATTTTAGATATGGTAGATGTAGATATTCAGAAGTTTGATAGTCAAAATTTAAGGCACGAGAGAGAAGGAGAAGGAGCGACTTTAGAAAGAGAAGGAGAAGGAGAATCTTTAGAAAGAGACTACATGGTAGAAACAACAACTAGACAACATAGAGGATATTATGGGAGCCACTAGAGAGAATCCAAGAAAGTGTTATGGTAGGTACTATGACGTTGGAATCACTTGAAAGTTTCTTTAAGAATTTACAGTCCAAATATCAGGAGGACTACAAGTTGTACAATTTGTCATGTATTGCATCTGCATTTTCTTATAAGAGTGTTTCAAGTATTGGTACAGTATCCTTGTGATGATCCCAAGTATCAATTTTTTATAAGAGTGTTTCAAGGTTGTGAACCACTTCAACATTTTTTTCATGGTTTAGAGGTAATGTCATTGTGGTAGAGACTTCTACAAAGGAATGAGCCTTGTGATTATGACATTTACATAGAAGTCGAACTTGCTTCTTTAATGCCTTACACTCAACTCTTCACTGAAGTTATTCATCCAGCAGTGAGAATAATTGCTACAAATTCTTGGGAGCCAAGGGACCCTAAACCTATGCTACATTTTCTAGAGACATGGGATAAGTTACTACCGACTTCAGTACTTTGTAAAATTCTAGATCATATAGTGATTCCCAAATTGACAACAGCAGTAGATACTTGGGATCCTCATAGGGAGAGTGTGCCAATACATGCATGGTTACATCCTTGGCTTCCATTGTTGGGCTAGTGTATGGAGCCTTTATATCCAACCATTCATTATAAATTGGGGAATGTGCTTCATGCTTGGCATGCAAGTGATGCATCTACATATGCAATTTTATCACATTGGAAAATTGTATTTGATCTTGCTAGCTGGGAACAATTGATTATTCATTTTATTGTACCTAATATGATGACAATTCTATAGGAATTTGTAATCAACCTAGCTAATCAGCAACTAGACCCATTCAACTGGGTTATAGCTAATTTCTTTCTAAAAATATCTGCTATGATATGTTTTTGTAAAATTTATTGCGAACTCAGCCCATTTTTCCTGGTCTGCATTATTTTTTTGCAGGATCTTGAGGTAAGTCACTTAGCATGGGTTGAGTGAGTTTTATTGTTTTATTATTTGGATTCTAGAATATATATGTAGTTGGATCAATTTTTTCAGTTGTGCTAAGATGTAATAAGTACCTAAGATATACATGTTTAGAAGGAATTAAAAAGAGATACCTATTTGGAAGGAAAATAAAAGAACATTCACATAGCCCTTGATAAAAATTACAGAGCAAGGGCACGACAAAAAAATTGCAGAGAAAGGGCAAGACACAACAATGAAATCACAGGCCAAGGGCATAGATCACAAGGGTATGACACAAAAATGAAATCACATAGCAAGGGCACAACAACAAAATGCAAAGATCAAAAGGGCATGACAATAAAATTGTAGAGCAAGGGCACGACAATGAAATGCAGAGATCACAAGGGCACAACAAGGTTCATAGCTCTCCACCCTGGTTTGGAGATCTCCACCCTCATTTAGAGCTCTCCACCCTCTTTGCATGCAACTCTCCACAATTAAAATAAATGGGAAATGATTTATGTCATGTTTTCCTTTCTTTTTTTGTTTATACTCATGCAGGCATTGCAATTACGACTCCAACGTCAGTATTGCGATGACATCGGGGAAAATTGCAAAAAAAACAATGAAAGTCACCCCAAATTACACCATTGTCATAATTTGACCCCAAATGTTGTAGTATTCCTAACGTACTTCCTTGAAAAGTTTCTAAATTTTCTATTGGCATCCCTTTACCCTCTTTGGGATTTTTCTAATCAACTTTAGGGCTTATTGAGAATTGTGCTTGGGAGTCCTTCTTTCTCTTGTATTGAATGGCTCAGGGAGAAGTGTTCAAATTGCTTAGTCTTGTTTGCATTGTTATCATTGGTGTCATTTCCCCTCTGAACAGATAGTACTTGTGTTATCACAATGTATAACAACAAGTTCTTCCACTAGTTCTTGTATTCCTTCCAAAAGTTGTTTCATCCATACAATTTGTTGACAATTGATTGTAGCTACCACTTACTTCCATAGTTGATTAAGATATACAATTATGCTTCTTGTTGATCCATGCAACTAATCTTTATCCAAGAAAAATGCTCCACCACTTGTGCCTTTTAGGTCATCAATATTGCCTTCTCAATCTGCATCCATATAAAAATTTATATCAAAAGCTTCCTTCTTTGCATACCATAAATGGAAATCTTGAGTACCTTTGAGATATCAAAATATCCATTTTACTGTTGTTAAATGTGACTCCTTGGGTTGTGACGAAAATCTTACAACAATTCCTACGGCTTGAGCAATGTCTAGTCCACTCTGAACAACATATTATAGCATCCCAATCATTGACATGTACAAGGCTTCATTCACTTCTTGGGATTCATCTTCTTTAGATAATTTACAACTGTTAACCATCGGTGTACTAATAGTTTTTTTATTTTTCCATTCCCAGTGTCTTCAATATTTCTTTTATGAACTTTGACTATGTAATATAGATACCCTTCTTCATCTCTTGCACCTATAGCCCAATGAAAAAATTTATTTATCCAATAATAGATATTTCAAATTCACTCCTTATTTATTCTACAAATGACTTGCTTAATGATCATCTCCTCCAAATATTATGTCATCCACAAAGATTTCACCAATTGGGACTCTGTCTTGGATTTCAGTCTTGAGATATACGTTATAGTTATCACTTGTTCTGACAAATCTTATTTTAATAAAATAAGTGTGTAGTCTTTCATACCAAGATCTTGGTGTTTTCTTGAATTCATATAAAGTCTTGTGGATTCTACATTCCAGATCATTTCCTTGTCCTATAGCAAAACCTTCACGTTGCTCAATATACACTTCTTCTTCCAATATTCCATTTAGAAATGTTGATTTGACATCCATATGATAGACTTTGAATCTTTTTTAAGCCACATAAGCTAGTAACATTCATACTCCAAGTTTGGCTACTACGGGAAATGTTTCTCCATAATCTAATCCTTCTTCTTGTGCATATCCTTTGCAAACCAATGTTGCTTTTTTTCTAATCACTTCACCAGTTTCATTCAACTTATTTCTAAATACCTATTCAGTTCCAATAGCATTTTTGAACTTGGGTCTAGGGACTAGTTACCACATTCTATTCTTTTCCATTTGATGAGTTCTTCCTTCATATCTTGTTTCCAATCTTCATCATTCAGATCATCTTTCACCATTTTTTGTTATATCTCCTATATCAAACATAGAATTTTTTTTCTCTTAGTTGACTTCTTGTTAATACTCCTTCATTTTTGTCTCCAATTATATTTGACATACTATGATTTATTCTAATCCTCTTTAGTGTAACTGGTAATGTGTTTTGATTTTGTTCCTTGATTTCATCTTGCTAAATCATTGTCGATAGAGTGTTGTTGATTCCTATATTTATTTGTTGGGTACTTCCTTACTCTGGTTCAAAGTAGATAAAATAATCACATTCCTCTGATATTCTCCTATTGTGCTCCTCATTATCTTCTCAAAATTCATCTATCTTTTCATTTGCATTCTCAATGATTTTGTTTGTTTTCAAATTCAGACATTTGTATGTTTTGCTCTTGGTTGAATATCCCAAAATATTCCTTCCTCACTTTTGGTATCAAATTTTTCATTCCTTTCATCTTTCTTTATGCGGCACTTGCACCAATTACTTTGAAATAGCTCACATTTGGTGTTCCATACCATGTTTCATAAGGTGTCTTATATACTTCTCTCTTGAGTTGTACCTAATTAAGAGTATAGATTGTTGTACATATTGCTTCTCTCATAAATTTGTGTGATACATTATTTTGGCTTATAAATGTCCTTACACAGTCAACTATGGATTTATTCCTTCTTTCTGCAATACCATTTTGTTGTGGTGTTCTTGGTCATGTTAGTTCCCTTTTGATTCCACTCTCTTCACAATACTAATTGAATTAATTTGATGTAAACTCACCTCCTCTATTTGATCTGATACATTTCAAAGTTCTTCTAGTTTCTTTTCCCACTCTAGCTTTGTACTTTCTAAACATATCAAATGTTTCTAATTTTGCTTTCAAAAAAATAACTAACATCATCCTTGAATAGTCATCAACAAAAAGTATAAATCATTTATCTCCATGATAGTTCTCTAGACCAATAGGACCACAAAGATCTATATGAACTAGATCTGATAGATTCTTCTTTGAGTAATCCTTTCTTGAAAAGCTTGAACATCTCACTTTTCTTAATTGACATTCCTTACAAATAACATTCTCTTTTTTTTTCACTATCGTCATTCCTCTTACACTTTTCTTCTTTCTCACTTTTTCTATATTGCCAAAGTTTGTGTGACATAGTCTCTTGTTCCATAACTAGATTTCTTCAACTTTGGCAATCAAACATTGTCCTAGTGATTTATGTAGCTTAAAAAGGTTTCTTTTTGTTTGTTCACCAATAGCAAGTAGTCTTCAACTCTTTGCAAATATTTTGCATCTTTCATTACTAAACTCAAACTTAAAACTTGTATTGTTTAATTGTGAAACACTCAAAAGATTGTATTGTAAACCATTGGCCCAATAAACTTCATCACATACAATATCATCAGTTGGATTAATTTTTCGTTTTCCTCTAATCATGTAGGGTGACCCATTTCTGAATTTCACTGATCCTCCATCACATAGTTCCATGGTTGCAAACTTATCGTTATCTCCAATCATATGATGTGTGTATCCACTATCAATGATCCAGTCATTGTTCTTGTCTACTTGTGAGATTAATGCCTTTAGTTATCTAATAATGTCTTTTTTAGTAGATGATTATTATTTTACTACAACAAAGACTATCTCATCATCATCTCCATTGGCATCATCTTCATTGTCTCCATCTTTGGCTATATAACATGCTTTCTTTCCTTTTTGTCCAAAATATGTGTTCTCGTATTGGTTCATTTTCTCTTCACTTTCCTTCTTCGATTTGATAGGACATTTGTGTGCAAAATGACAAAAATTTTTGCAATTCCAATATGCAATGGGAATCTTTCCTTTGGGAAATATTTTTTTTGTTAGGGCTTCTAGTTCTTTTAACCCCTTTTCTTCTACTGCTAGGCCTTCATATTCCCCATCATCAACAAATCTTCTTTTTCATTGGTGTCTTCACTTACTGAAGGTTGAAGTGCAATTTCACTGATTGGTTTGCTATTATCATAGTTACTTAGCTTGAACATTGTTAGTCTATCAATAAATGAATCAACGCTAATCTTACTTTAAATAATATGTCTCAGTTCTTGTATAGCTAAAACTTTGGTTGCATATTGGTTAGGTAAGGTTTTCAACATATTTCATACAACTTCATTTTCATCAATAGTACCTCCAACTCCTTTGATTGAAATAAGAATTTATTTTACTCTTGTCCCATATTGTGCAATAGTCTCATTTTCATTCATCTTCATTGCATGCAACTTCCCTTTCAATCCTTCTACTCTAGTTTCCAGAACACGCATATTTCCACCATGTACTTTTAACAATTTATCCAATATCTCTTTAGTTATTGTCAGACCCTATATATCAACATCCTCTGAGTTTTTTAAAGTTTTGGCTAGTTCTATCATTACTCTCCTATGTAGTAGCTTTGTCTTCTTATGTGCATCATCAAGTTGTCTAGTAGGTTCAGTATATTATGTGGTAAGAAATTCTTCAACACTATCTCTAAGTCCAAATAAGTGTAGTTTCATCTAGCTTGCCACATCCCACAATTATCTTGCATTCTTTTCCCAAAGCAGTTATGCTTCTAGTTAGGGGACCAATGCTCTAATACCAATTGCAGATATATGATTGATTATTGAGCTGGCAGGGGGGGGTGGTCAATCAGTAATCACCAAATTCAATTTTTTATCTTAAACCTATTCCTACACACATTTTACCAATAAGATTGGATTATACCTATAGTGTTGTTATCAATTAAATAAATAGTAAATCCAAAACAAATAGTATAAACATAAAACAATTTTAACATGATTTATCTCCTGGTAACCTGATTACAGTGAAAACCATTGTGTGAGAATGATGCCCAAAAAATAGAGTACTCTTCTGGAATACCTATTAGGAGCTTGCCCGATTAAGGGTTACAAAACACTGTTAAGTTTACCTTGTTACAAAATTTCTCTCTAGATCTATGAGGATCTTTACTTTGCTAGAAGTAACCTAGTTAAAGGATGTTAATGCTCTAATCTAAGAATTTCACCTTGTTAGAGGTTTTACAATAGACTGATTAAGGTCACCCTTCCAAGGGATTTAGAATGCTACAATGGTAAGAAAGTAACATGGATAATAATGATCTATAATTTGCATTGCCTTGTTATATCAGATCCAATGAAGCTCATCAACATAACAACATACCATTCATTGTTATTCATTCTTCTTCCTCTACTCTGATAGCTTTGTTCCTCTTTCTAGTTGCTATTTTCTCTTCTCTCTCTTTTTGTCTATTTCCTCATCCTTATTATGCTTTACAAACCCAAAACCTAGATCTTATGATCACAAAGATGTCTCTTCATCCATGTAGAAACTTCTTAAACAATCACATAACACTTAATCTAGAAACTTTTCTTTTCTTTCCAACTTAACCAAAAAAAAAGAACTTCACTAATAAGATCCTTATCTCTAATAACCTTCTTATTTCCGATAAGATAATTTATCACGGATAAAATTATTTCCATTTATCATTCTAGCTATTACCTAATAAGGTGCTTCCCTATTGATCCTCAGTACCTTCAACCAATAAAATCTCTTAAGATAATCTCACAAGAAGAAATAATATGTCAATTGTTTGACATCAATGACAAATAGTATAACTAGTGGATAAACATTTTAGAGCTCTCCTCATGTTATCAACAACTTGTAAATTAGTTATGCCAACACCTTTACCTGGTCTAACAATAGGAAAGGGGTGCACTTGATTCAAGTTAGAATGGATAGGTTCTTGGCTTCTTTAGCTTGGGAAGCAATTAATGATACCCATATTAAGTCCCTGCTCAGGACAACTTCTTATCATAATCTACTTATTCTTTGATGGTTGGATGCTCCTAGGTGGGGTACCCATCCTTTTAGATATGAAGTAATGTGGATAAACCATTCTACATTTAGGGACCTGGTTAAAAAGTGGTGGGCTACTCCTATCATGTGCACTACTATGTATAAGGTTGTTGCTAAACTTGAGGTTATCAAGAATAAAACTAAGGGGTGGAAGACAAATAATTTAGGGGGCATATTTGTGCCAAAAGAGGACCTCTCCAACTCTTTGGAACAACAACAAACCTAGTTGGCTAGAGGGAACACACCTTTGGATGTGCAAAACAAGGAGGAAAAATTATACCAAGATTGGAAGCAACTCCTGCCAAGGAGGAAATTTATTGGAAGCCAAGATCTCAAGTATAATGGCTAAAGGAGGGGGGTTGTAACACATCCTTCTTCCATCAATTTGTGACCAACCATAGAAGAAGGAATACTATAGACTCTCTAAAAAATGAGAGAAAGGAAGTGATAAATGTAAAGTTGTAGATCGGGTTGCTTGTGAGAAACTTTTTTAGGAACTCTTACTCTCCCTTGCATGAGAATAATTACATACAGGATGCCCTTCTATGCCACCATCCCAATGTGGTCACTACGGGGTACAATGAAACTCTTCTTGGTCTTGTTACTGATGAGGAGGTCAAGAAAGAAGTGTTTTCTATGAATTCCTTCAAGGCACCTGGTCCAAATGTTTTTCCCATGATTTATTTTCAAGAATTCTAGGACATTATTGGGCTAGATGTCACTAGAGCTACAAGAGACTTCTTTAGGATGGGTAAATTATGTCAGCAACATAATAACTTTTGTTGTCTTGGTTCCCAAACACAATAACCCAAAGTCTATCTCAAACTTCATGCCTATAAGTCTATGCTCTACATTCTATAATTTTTTATCTAAAATCATGGTGAACATGATTTAGCCAATGTTGGATAAAATCATCAATCAAAATCAATAGGGGCTTGTTCTTGGCAAACAAATAATTGATGTTGCCATCTCTACACATGAAATTATCCATTCTATGAACAAAAGAAAAAAAATTGGTATGGCCCCCAAAGTTCATATTACAAAAGCTTATGATAATGTTAATTGGTCCTTTCTATATAAAGTTCTTAAACACTTGGGTTTAATGATATGTTCATTAGTGCAATAAAAGAATGTGTGGAAATTGTTAGCTACTCTACTATTGTTAATAACACTTCATGAGAATTCTTCTCCCCAAAAAAAGACCTTTGTCAAGGGGACCCCTCTCCACATATCTCGTCATCTCGATTACAGAGGTGCTTGGTACAAATATGAAAAATCTATTGAATCAAAGAGGCATCAAGGGAATCAAACTAGCCTTAAACCTCCCCCCTCTGTTATTCAATAGTTCGTGGATGGTACTTTCTTCTTCGGTGAATCATCAGTGAGTTATGAGAGGCAGTTGAAACTCCTTGATAAGTGTGCCTAAGTGTCTGGACAGAGTATTAACTTTCAAAAGAGTTGGATCTTCTTCTTCAACACTAGTATGGATGTCCAAATCAAGGTCATTAATATATTATGCTTCTAGTGGGATACTCTCCCATCCACTTATTTAGGGCTCTCTCTAATTGTCAAAGAGGTTAAAGTTGACTTTTGGTCTACAATTCTAGAACACAAAAAAAAAAGCTTATCATGTGGAAGGGTAAGCTCCTAAGCCATGCTTGGAAAATGAAACTTCTAAGGTCCTCACTTCAAGGAATACATGTGTACTTCCTATCTCTTTTCAAAAAATATGGAGTTATAATGGACAAACTTTAAAAGATCCAATGCAACTTCCCTTGGATAGGAACTGAAGAAAAATAAAAGCGATGTCTTTAGTCAATTGGAATATTGTTTGCTCCCCTAAAAAGCATAGTGGTCTTGGGCTGCAAAAGATCAATAACCTTTAAAAAGATCTAAACTGTAAGGTAGCTTAGAAACTCATACAAGGAAAAGAGAACTGGTGTCACATTATGCAGGCCAAGTACTTGAATCGGGAGTCCTTCGAGGAGCGACTCATGATGGGGAACCTACTTCAAGGGTCAAAATTTTGGAACGCTCTCAACAAGTGCAAAACTATGCTTCAAAAGGGTATCAAATGGCATCTAGGTAATGAAGAAGGAATCAGGTTCTGGTTGGATAACTAGATTGAGAGCATGGGTCCGGATCATAGCAGATTTCGCAACCTTCAAAACCTTCTTACTCCCATGCTAGGGGAGAAGGTGAAGGGCTACATAAAACAAGGGAGGTGGGCTAACCTAGTCTGGCAGGCAAGTCAAAATTTGGGTATAAAAAAAATTGTGCAAGATCTAATGGATGTCTTATAGAAAATTAGAGTCCCTCAATTTTGCCAAGCTGATAAGTTCATATCATCACCCACCACCTATGGCCTATTCATAACTAAGTCATCCTATGCCCAATTTTGACTACCACCAAAACATTTATAACTAGATGAAGATTGGGATCCTTGTGTTATTCCCAACATCAACTTTTTGTGGTGGACCCTCCTCCATGGAAAATTCTAACTCAGGATAATTTGATTAAACAAGGGTTTAATATTGCCAACAAAATCCTATGTAAAAATCCAACTAAAGACATTAATCACCTCTTTATTTACCATGAATTTGCTTCCTTCATCTAGCATAAAATCTTCAAAAAACTTAATCTGATCTAGGCCATGAATGATGATATTAAGCAATTTTCTAGTTGGCAGTGCACATGTAGTCACCCATCATCAAAATTTTGTGGAAACTTATACCCCCCATTTTATTCAACCCATCTAGAAGGAAAGGAATACAAAGATCTTTGGAAATAAAGAAAACACCCCTCAAACCACTCAACACCTAGGCTTCGCTTGCTGACGGAGAACTTTGTGAATTGTAGTTGGAAATGTCCAAACTCACCCCCCTCACTGATGGACCAATGAATTGATAAAGAATGGAAATTCCTATGGGGATTTGATAAGTTTGAAAATACAAAGAGATTGGATAGAGCCAATGTAAGATGAAATCCACCACCTACATAATGGTGCAAACTCAACTTTGATGGAGTGGCTAGAAATGATATGCAGGCAAGAGGAGGTATTCAAAGGGACCATTAGAGCCAACTCATGGTCATGTATGTGTAATATCCCTGTCCAAATTTGATTGAAACTTGCTATATTTTCTTTTAGAAATTTCATCAAACACTTGTACAATAGAGGGATATATGACTATTTTTTTATTTTAGTTTGTTCTCAGAATAAGGAAGATGACTTAAGATCAGGATGACTGAAAAATGAACTTCTCTTCCACTTAGTCTAAACCTAACATGAAATGCAATTCTTTTTGTATTTTTTGATGCAATATATGACACCTATTCACTAAAAATTAACACACAATTCACCTAAGGGAAGAATTCACCCAAGAACTAAGAACTCAAACACAAGCACAATTGTAGACCAGAAATGGAGAGAGTATGATCAGAATAACAATGTATTCAATACTTGATGCTTAAGAGTACACTAGGAGTGCCTGAATATAAAGGCCTCAGGAGAGCTTCTAGAATGCATAGAAGTTAGCATCATGATGTGTCATACAACCAAGCACATGTCCACCAGATATGGATTATCCTCCATTAAGCACGAAAGTAAGTGTGGTGATGAGAGGATAAGCCTAGAAGGGTGGGACACGCAAAACAGTGTTGTAGACACCATGTGCTTAAATAGAGGTGCATACTCCTGTGTTGTCAACATGACAACTAAAGAGGTGTGAAAACTCCTAAGTATCTCACAAATAAAAATAAAAATAATAATGCAATATAATTAACTAATGCATTAACCTAAGTAAACTTAAGTAAGTGTAAATAGTAAAGTACTTATTTACACCAACACCCCCCCTTAAGTGCAACTTAGGGGAATGCCCTTAAGCTTACGAACTAGGATGAAGATGCATAATGGGTCCTAGCTACTAGGCCATGTTAGGTACCCATGTACATAATGAAATGCAAATCTCCCATAAAGCGGGAAAAGAGGGAAAACCTCATGGGAAAAACCCTCCCCCAAAAAGAGAGATGAAGATGGATGCATCGATGGATGGAGTAATCAAGACCCCCCCATTACGACATACATCCAGTATATACAAAAGAGAATAAGAGAAGGAAGAGAGACAGAAGATGCTCCCCCCCCCCAAAAGAAGAATACCAATAGGTGAAAGCTCCTTCGATGAAGAAGCTGGTCCAAGAATGTAGAATGGTGTTCCTCCCCTTAGGAAGAAACAAAGCCCAAGGTACAGTCTTGAAGATGTGTGCTGGCCCTGAAACCTGCTCAAATATCCTTGTACTGATGTTGAAGTTCACCCCATCCAACTGTGCTGAAAAGAATGAATGCAGATCTGTCAAGGATGTTTGCTGAACCTGTTCCACTGAACCATCTATCTCCTCTACTGACAAAGAGACCTCCACTAATTGTTGTTCATAAGGATCCACAATCACGCCAACTTGTTCAGATTGATCATGTAGAGAATGGACATGAGGGTCAGAGTGAGCCCTCACAACAACTATAGAAGTATCATCATCAATGAGAAGATGTGTGTCCTCAAGTCTATCTCCCAAGTCAAGTGAAGCTGGAGCTGGAAGACGAGATGTACCATACTGAGATGGACCTTTTACTGTGGCAATGTAAGCATGTGGACTAGACTGATGTGACCTTTCACTGCAATTGTCGACAGAACCCCACATATCTGAACCTATTGAAGCACTATCGTTGGTGTCACTACCAGTTTCCACTGTGTATGATGTGCGGAGAGGAGTAGAGGATAAGCTTGGAGAACTTTCCTCAAAGTGAACATCCTTCTCCACAAAAATCTCATGAGTCTCTAGATCCATAAGTCTGTAAGGCTTCACACTATCTTCATAACCAATAAAGGTACAAGGCCTAGGTGTTGGTGCTTTGCAACTCCTGGAAGAAAGGTTTTTCCATGCAGGACAACCGAAGACTCTAAGGTGACTCACAACTGGTTTTCTGCCGCACCATGCCTCAAAAAGAGTCTTTCCATCTAAGGCTAGATGAGGAGACCTATTAAGTATGTGAGTAGCACTGCTAATGGCTTCAACTTCAAGTGTAGGATCGAGAGACTTGGCCTTAATCATGCAACTTGCCATGGTCTTGAGAGTCCTAATCCTCATTGCTGCAACATCTGTCTTGTGCGGACTGAATGTTAGAGAGTTCTGAAGATCAATCCCCTCAATTTTACAAAATTTCTTAAGTCTTCTGTCAACATAACGGTTCTCATTGTCCACTCTTAATACCTTGATGGCTTTCCTTGACTTGTGTTCAACATGAGTCTTGAAGTCTTAAGCTTATGAACTACTTCATTCTTATGATGAAGGAAGAAGACCCAAGTGAATCGAGAAAAGTCATCAACAAATGTGAGTATGTAGCGGCCTTGGCTGACTGAAGTCACTACAAATGGTCCTGCTAATACCATGTGAACTAGCTGAAGAACAACTGGAGCTCGAGAAGACTTCCCTTTATCATACTTCTCCTTGAGATTCATATCCACTAAACAAGATGAACACTCTCCCTTAGAAATGTTGATGTTGGGTAGACCTTTGACCACGTGTTTTGAGAAAAGTTGCTAAAGAGAGCGTAAGTCAAGGTGACCAAACCGCTCATGCCATAAGTTGATGTTTGAATTAGAGTGAGTTAACAAGGCTTGGGAAGAACTCTTAGGCACAAAGTGGGAGAAGGAATAAAGCCTCCTGTCATCATTGACTTTCCCAACTGCTACCAATGAATCATCTTTGAGACTTTGCACCATCACTGAATCGGGAAGGAACTCAACCTTATGACCATCTCCAAGGTGAGTGATTTGGTAAACTGATAGGAGATTAGAGCTTAGATTGGGAACATAGAGAACATCTTTGAATTCCCCGTCTTCCATTTCTACATGTCCTTTTCCTTCAACTTCCATTTTAGTATCATCTCCCACGAAGATGTGTGGTACCTTTGACTGCTTCAATGAAGAAAAATCTTGCTTTGAAGAACCCATGTGGTAAGAGGCACCTGAGTCAAGTATCCATTCCGAAGAAGAACTTGTGTTGGCCATAAGTGCTTGACCTTTACCCTTTGAAGAGTTAGGAGTAGAATCCTTGGAAGTACCTGGCACTTGAATCTTATTCTTCTTGAGTAGATTTTCTAACTCATCAATTCTTTTTGTTTTGCAATGATGCTCGTCATGATTTGGCTTTTTGTAATATGCACAAAAGAGTTTGTCCTTCTTTTCATTACTTCCTTTCTTGTTTGAAGAAGAACCGCTTTGTTGAGAGGATTCATGTTGTGTCTCAGATTATGTTTTCTACTTCCACTGCTTCTTCTTGTTGTTGCTTTTTCCCCCTTGACTAGATTTCTAGGCATCACTAGCCACCAAGGCTTTGGTCTTAGATGACTTGAGAAGTTCAAAATCCGCTAAGTGAGATTGTTCAACAATCAACATGTCTGCAAATCCATCAAAGGAAGGCTTCTGGTAAGCAGATCCCATGGTTAACTTGTGAGTATTAAAACTCGAAACAAAGTTAGCGTACTCAGAAGGTAGCTTCTTGAGGATGTGATGTATCAACCTATCATCCTTCATGGGATTTCCACAATCTTTAAGAAGTGCCCTAAACTCATTGACTTTGATGATATAATCCTGAATTGTGTCATAATTCTTAGGATCCAAGAGAAGTAGATCATCCTCAATCTGAAATCCCTTTTCTTCATCCAATTTACCATACAACTGTTCAAGTTTATCCCAAGCTTCTTTAGAGTCTGAACAATTTTTAATGCGAAAGAGAAGATCCCCATGTACACAACTCCTAATTACACCTAAAGCCTGTCGGTCTAGATTTGTCCAATCAATGAGTTCTTTAGCATCAGTAGGTTTAGTGATTGTACCATCAACATATAAACTATATCCTTTTTTCATTAATCTACTCCATGCAATATCTTTCCATGTAGAATAGTTGCGTAAAGTTAGAGGAGGACATTTGAAACCCATGATGCAAAAATGAAAGAGCACAATAGAGACAGTAGAACATAGTACACACCCCCCCTTTTCACTCAATAAAAAGACCCCCCCAAAAAAGATCTTGGCACTTTATAAGTAGGGCGTTTACAATGAGCCACTTGTTTAAAAAGTACAAAGTGGACTTTCTGATTTGGCTTTTACAACTGCCTTATGAGGCTGAAATCTGTCACTTAAGCACTGTAGCTTAGTTTTACAACAATTCTGAAAAAGAATGAGAGCTTACAATGCCAAAGAAAGCCTAATTCTGAAAGTGAGAAATTTGTCCACACAACCCTAAAATTTGACTTCAGATCTGGAAAGTAGACGAAAAAATACGCACTTTCAAAAAAAAATGAAACCTAAAAAGGTCACCAGATGTGCCCGTACGGAGCTTCTGAAGTTGCAAAAGGCAAGATTATGAAGTTGCTTCTGAAGTTGCAAAAGTCATCGAAAAATGCAAATTTTGCAAAATCTGTGCACCAAAACTAGAAAAAAACACCACCACTAGAAAATTTAGGAAATTTTACCTGATTTCAAAAAAAATTGCACCTGAATCAGAGCCCGGATGACCAAGATACGAGCTCGCAAAGTCAGGCTACCAAACTAAAAAGCAAATTGGAGAGGGGTCTGGAGGAGAAACTGTGTGATTAAATTTGATGATCAAACGGCCGTCAACATAGTTGTAAAACATCTAGAAATGACGTGTAGATGGGCGTCAAATATAGCCCCCTGAAATGGTGACGTCAGAAAAAAAAAGTTGCTTGGGCTGACGTGGCAGCACGGACTGTATGGATAATGACTATGCATTGTGCGGATGCCGACGTGGCACTGCGTTGTCTTTCTGACTGTGCAAGGTGAGGGGATGTTGATGTAGCTGACAGTGTGGAAAGGTGGCAGTACAGTCAGCACTGCGTGTCAGGTGAGTCACGCCTACGTGGTGGATTTGCTCGCGTGGCAAAGGGTGTAGGTTGCCGATTGTGCGCAGCGGCGGGCGAAATGTTCTTTGTCGCCGGATGTGGAAGATTTCATCGTCGGAGGAATTTTTTGCGGTGCCGGGCTTGTGGGAATTATCCCACATTCGTTGGGATACCGTGTGAAGCGTTGTTTATATACAACGTGCTGCCAAATGAAAAATAAACGACGAGACTCGGTCGATAGAACTCGATCGCCTGGAGTGTTCAAAATCCACCGGTCGACGGGGTATTGCTCGCCGGGGTGAGGCAGGATACGCCATGTTTTGGAATTGATATGGTTGGAAACCCTGCGCTATGTGGGCAGGAGACAAAATCTTTCCCGGAGTATTAACGCAGACTGTCAGAATTCGTAGATTAATCCCACATTGTGGGTGTGGGAAGCCTACGGGCTGTATAAATTAAAAATCAACCCACCACTCAATACAAAATGAAAGAGCCAGCGGTGAGACTTGGGCGCGGGCCGGTTAGGGGCTGGTGCGGATCTGTGACAGTGGGTGGTACATTTCGTCGAATGTATGTTATATCCGCCAGGTAAAATTAACCTCCTGCCACAAAGTAATAATGTGCAGGCCAGGAGCTGACAGCCCGGGATTGCTCAAAAAAAAATTTCTCTGCTACCAGCCAGAAGGGCTAAAAATATTTTCAAAAATTTGCAATCGAAATATAACGACAAAAAAATTTTGAAAATTAATAGAGAAATTCAGATCCAAAAAATGAATAATCAGATCATACCCAAATTGCAAATCGGTGCCTCCGAATACCGGTTTGCAAAAAAAATTTGCCTCACAATCAACTATGGGCCAAAGTAGGCGTGCTTATAGTCGATTTTCATTGGTTCAGCATTCCAGACACAATGGAGAGGTCAGATCTGGTGCTAGACGCTCTCAATTTTTGCAGCACTCTGGATTCAAGCTAAGGTGATGAAGCATGCAAGAGGTCTCGAACGACTTGTGAAGAGAAAGTCTCTAAGCTCTGATACCATGTAAGAATTTGCCTAAGGGTAGAATTCACCCAAGAACTAAGAACTCAAACACAAGCACAACTGTAGACCAAAAATGGAGAGAGTATGATCAGAATAACAATGTATTCAATACTTGATGCTTAAGAGTACACTAGGAGTGCCTGAATATAAAGGCCTCAGGAGAGCTTCTAGAATGCATAGAAGTTAGCATCATGATGTATCATACAACCAAGCACATGTCCACCAAATATGGATTATCCTCCATTAAGCACGAAAGTAAGCATGGTGATGAGAGGATAAGCCTAGAAGGGTGGGACACGCAAAACAGTGTTGTAGACACCATGTGCTTAAATAGAGGTGCATACTCCTGTGTTGTCAACATGACAACTAAAGAGGTGTGCAAACTCCTAAGTGTCTCACAAATAAAAATAATAAAATAATGCAATATAATTAACTAATGCATTAACCTAAGTAAACTTAAGTGTAAATAGTAAAGTACTTATTTACACCGACAGCTTTTAGAAATTTTGTCAAATAATTTTACAATAGAGGGATATATGACTTTTTTTAATTTTAGTTTGTTCTCAGAATAAGGAAGATGACTTAAGATCAGGATGACTGAAAAATGAACTTCTCTTCCACTTAGTCTAAACCTAACATGAAATGCAATTCTTTTTGTATTTTTTGATGCAATATACGACACCTATTCGATGCAAATTAACACTTATAGCTAAGTGACATTTCATCAAGCAATTGGCATGCAAACTAATAATCTAATCATGAATGATAAATACATATTAAATTACAACTATGTTAGACCAGCAACTTATGTCTCTTTTATTGAATATATAATGTCAACTACAATGCTAGTATGAAATGGCCAAGACTCTTGGCTTACATCCGCAAGAATAATGCTTAAATCTGATACAAACTTTCACCTACAGCCTTACCTTATAATATGCATCTAAATGATAAGAAAAATGCATGAAATATCCAAAAGAACCTGATTGTAGATGGCTATAATAATTTCTATCAATGCTGCCTTTTCGCTTTGCTTTTTCGGATCTACTTTTTCGCTTTGCTTTTTCGGATCTATTTTTTTGGACTGCTTTTTCAGATCTACTTTTTTTTTTTCCTCTTGCAACCAAAAAATCAAACCCTCAGGTAAGTTTGAGGACTCCAAATAAGCTCAACTTGAAATGGTTGAGTGCCACTTCCAAAGAGCAACCCTTCAGAGGATCTTTCACCTCTTCAGTTATGCAATCACTTGGGAGGTATCGTTCCCAATGATTCAACTGAATACTTGTAGACCTTCAAGCTCCACAAATGCTCAAGTAGACACAATTGAGAAAATAGAATTGGATGATCAAATGAAAGACCCATAGGGTCTATTTATTCACTTTTTAGAAACTTCCTCTAGAAGCCACTTAACTTTCTAGAGACATCCAAAATATTCTTATGAAGTCCATTTGCACTTTTTAGATAAAAGGTAACTTTATAAAATAAAAGTGCAACTCAACTGAAAAATATAACATTTTGGCCCCATATAAAAAGTAATGATGAAATATAATAAAAATAATATCTCCAAGAGCATAATAAGCCATCCAATCCCCAAATAAATGCCAAAATGACTTTCTCATCAAAACTATTTGCCTACAAGAGTCTATAATAGGCATATCCACAAAAAATATCATATCAAACTAAAGAGGGGACATGATAGTCCACCCCTCCTAAAATTGCTTGGCCTCAAGCAATCTCAATGCTGGATGTTGCAAAATCACTTCTCCCTCTCAAGTAGCATCTTCAACAGGCAAATCTTTCCACTTAACCAAATGCTTTTTGATTACTCTCTTGCAAAGTTGTTTCTCTCTGCTATCTAGAATGGACTTTGGCACTAAGATCAATTTCCCCTCATCATCCAAGGGAGGTAATACTGCAGAAGGCACCACATTCTGACCCAACACCTTTTTGAGGTGTGACACATGAAACACATTGTGCACTCTATTGTCTGTAGGAAGCTCCAACTCATAAGCCACCTCACCAACTCGCCTGACGATCCTGAATGGTCCATAATAGTGTGGCTTGAGTTTCTCTGCATAACTCTTCTTGAGAGTGGATTGCCTATATGGCTGCAACATGAGGTAAACCTCAAAACTATGCTCAGTCC
This sequence comes from Cupressus sempervirens, assembly GCA_028749045.1. Lineage (NCBI taxonomy): Eukaryota > Viridiplantae > Streptophyta > Pinopsida > Cupressales > Cupressaceae > Cupressus > Cupressus sempervirens. The sequence goes on from CM053792.1 coordinate 776,634,992, forward strand.
TCTTATGATCTACATACTGCTTTTGTTGGTTCTGAGCTCTAGCAATGTTGTTCCTAAGAGTAGCAACTATATCCTTACTCTCCTATAATAGTTCACCTACACAGGGTACCTGACTGTCACCCAACAACAAATCTAAGAAACTAGGTGCCTCATAACCATAAAGTGCCATGAAGGGTGTCATTTGTATAGTCATATGGTATGTAGTATTGTAGCAATACTCATAGAGACATATCCATCTGACCCAAGCTCGTTGCTAAGCTGCCACATAATTCCTCAAATACCCTTCCACCCATTTGTTTACAATCTCTGTTTGACCATCGATTTGTGGGTGATAACTAGTGCCAGGTGTAAGCTTAGTGCCACACAACCAAAATACCTCCTGGTAGAAGTGACTTATGAAGCGGTTGTCCCTGTCACTCACAATGTTCTGAGGAAAATCATGTAATCTGAAAACCTCCCTAAAGAAGACCTCTACCACCTGAGCTGTTGAGTATGTGGTAGTGATAGGGAAGAAGTAAGCATATTTTGTCAGCCTATCCACCACCACATAGATACAATCATGCCCCTGGGCCTTGGACAAGCCCATGATAAAATCCATGGAGATGCACTCCCACTTCTTGTCAAGAATAGGAAGTGGTTGTAGGAGCCCTGCTAGATAAGTGTGCTCTTGTTTGTTCTGTTGGCAAACAAGACACTCGCGCACATACTGCAAAACATCAGCCTTAAGCCCCTTCCAAGTGAACTGCTCCCAAACTAACTTGTAAGTCTTGAACTACCCGGGATGGCTTGTTGTAGGTGAATCATGGAGTGCTCTCAAAATCAACTGCTTCACTTTCGATCCTTGGACTAAGTAAATCCTATTCTTGTAAATGATCAAATCCTCTACAAGAGTGTACATGGTGTCGATCTCTATCCCCTCCACTATATCAGAGGCCCATGTGTCTCTGGCATATTCTGCTACAATCAAGTGTCACCAATTCTCTGATATTTGAATCATAGAAGTGAGGTGTGGCCTGCGAGATAAAGCATCTACAACCACATTTTGTGTCCCCCTAACATATGTGATATCAAAATCATAGGCCTGTAACTTACTCACCCACTTCTGTTGTTGATCATTTAGGTCCCGCTGTCCCAAAAAGTGCCTCAAACTGTTATGATTAGTTTTAATACAAAATTTTTTGCTCATAAGATAATGTCTGAATTTGGCCAAGGCATGCATGATGGCCAACATCTCCTTATCATATATGCTAAATGATCTCTCAGGTCCTCTGAGTTTCTTTCTCTCATAAGCTATAGGGTGCTTGTCCTACATGAGTATAGCACCAACTCCCTCTCCAGAAGCATCACATTGAAGCTCAAATGGCTTTGTGAAATCAGGCAATGCTAATACTGGGCATGTAGTCATTATTTCCTTGAACCGCATGAAATAGTCATGTGCCTCCCGAGTCCACACAAATGCCCCTTTCTTCAGAAAATCCGTCATAGGTGTTGTGTGCCATGAGTAGCCACTGACAAACCTGCAATAAAATCCACATAGACCAAGGAACCCCCTCAACTGTGTAAGGTTCTCTGGTGGTGACCAATCAACAATAGTGTGGATCTTTTTAGGATCCATCCACACTCCTTCTATACTAATGATGTATCCAAGATACAACAGCTCTGTCATCCCCAAATCACATTTGGACTCCTTGGCATACAAGGACGCCTTTTGTAATATGCTCAATACTGTCTCCAAGTGCTCCAAATGTTCCTGCCATGTCCTACTATAGATCAAAATATCATCAAAGAACACCAACACAAATTTCCTCAACTGATGGTGGAAGACTCTGTTCATAGTGGACTGAAAAGTGGTAGGTGCATCAATCAAACCAAAAGGCATGACTACAAACTCGAAGTGCCCACAATGACATCTGAAATTAGTTTTCTCAATATCTTGCTCTTGAACTTTGATCTGGTGATAGCCTGATCTCAAATCATTTTTTGTGAAATAACAAGCCCCATGCAATTCATCTATCAACTCATCGATGCGTGGGATGGGATACCTATTCTTAATAGTTCTCTTATTCAACACCCTTTAATCAATACACATCTGTAGAGTACCATCCTTCTTTTCTACCAAAACAACAGAAGATGCAACAAGTGACTTACTTGATTGGATGTGTTCCATTGCTGGCAACTCCTTGATGGTCCTCTCAATCTCATCCTTGAGTCATTTTGGGTGCTGGTATGGTGTGATCATGATAGGCTTAGCACCTTCCTCTAGCTCGATAATGTGCTCAATGCCTCTGTCTGGTGGCCTGCCTGGTGGAATCTCACTGAATACCTTCTCATACTTGATTCTCAATTTTTGAATATCCGTATGATATTCAGTCTTATGTTGCTCACCCTGGGTAGGCATCAAGGTGCATATTGCCACCCACTCTATATCATCATGCCTAGCTAATCTCTTCATCTGCCTAAATGAAATAGTCTTGACATCACCATTACGAATAGCCTTCAACACATGAGTCCTACCATCCACCTTGAATCGTATCTCCATATCCTTTAGTCTCAGGGTAACCTCCTCCAAAGAATGTAGCCACTAAATCCCAAGTACTATGTCCATTTCACCCATGTTGACCACATGATAGTCTGCCTTGAACTCATAGTTGTTCAAGCGCAAAGGTAGATCTTGCACCATCATGTCACAACGAAGAGTATATCCATCAACTATCTTGACTCTCAATCCCTTGAACTCCTCAGTAATGAGTCCACGCCTCTCCACAAATCGTGCATCAATGAAATTATGTGTGGAACCTATATCCAACAGAGTAATAACCTTCTGTCCAGCCAAGACTCCCCGAAGTCTGAAAGATCTCTCTCTCTGAATACTAGACAGACATGCCTCCTATAAATGTAGCTCTGGATCCTCTTTTTTCTCAGCACTATCTACCTCCTATTCACCCTCTACCTCATTAGGATCCTCATCACTGTGCTCTGAGCTATCTAAATCCAAACCCTTGTAATAAGCCCACATCACCCGGTTAGCCTTCCCCTTAGGCCTCATAGGACAGCCATGACCAAACTCATAGGGACCTTTGCAAAAGAAGCATAGCTTCTTCTTATGCAGGTCATTAAGCATCTCCTTATCCAAAGGTGCAACTAACTTGCCTTTTGAGTCACTAACCTTCTCTTTACCCTTGTTGAATCCCCCTTTGTTATCTCTAAATGATGAAGAACCCTTCGAACTAAACCAGTTTGCCTTAGCTGCAAGTTCCATACTGCAGGCTTTCTTCATGGCTTCCTACAATGTAAGAGGATCAAAGGCCTTTACCCACCCCTTAAGTGGTTCAGTCAATCCCTCTATGAATAAAATGACTAGCCTCCATTCTGAAATGTCAGGCACCATCACTACAAGCTTTTGGACGTCATTGATAAATTGTTCTAAGCCTCCTGCCTGTCTCAACTAGGCTAACTCCCAAAAATAAACTTCAAGATCCTTTTTATCAAACCTTTCTATCAATCTATCCACAAACTCCTGATAAGTGGTTACCCGATTGTGTTGTAATGTGATCATGACATGTGTCCACCAATCATGAGCTACCCCGTCTTAGTGTAAAGTGGCATACTTGAGTGCTTCAAATTTCGTCATAGTCTTCAAAGATAGGAAAGTATCCACCTTATGAATCCAAGCACAAGCAGTCATTTTCCCAATGCCATCAAATGTGGGTAATGTCAACTTGTTGGTGACCTGTTGCAACTCATTGTGTTTATCTACCTACTTCTACCTGGCAACTCTGTAGTTCGGGTACCTGTCAAATGTCCATCTATCCTATACATATGTTGGTAATGAATCGCACTCATTCTCTACTTGTTAGAGTTCATCTACAATATCTGTTACCATAGCATCAGGTGTGAGTGCTGGAGTTTCTTCCCTAAATGTAGGACGTGTGGGTCTGTCAATTGTCCTAGACCATGTCCTTTGCCCATGTTGTGATCCTACTATGCTCCTATCATCCTAGTCATTATTGTGATTATTTCTCCTATTTTCCCCAATCAAATGTTGCATCATAGCCATCATTGCTTGTGTACTTGCCTCTATTGATTGTAGAAGCCTATCCTGATGCTATAAAGCCTCATCATCTCTCATAATTTTTGGTGGGCTTTGAGAATGTCTATCAGCCATGTTCTTAGTTGTGCTAGTTGCTTGTGTAAATATAGCCCTTTTGTTTTTGCTAAATTGAATGGTGGCTGCATAAACCCTGTCAGGCTGGCAGGAAACTACTCTGATACCACTGTAATATCCCTGTCCAAATCTGATTGAAACTTGTTATATTTTCTTTTTGAAATTTCGTCAAACACTTGTACAACAAAGGGATATATGACTAATTTTTTATTTCAGTTTGTTCTCAGAATAAGGAAGATGATTTAAGATCATAGGATGACTGAAAAATGAACTTCTCTTCCACTTAGTCCACACCTAACATGAAATGCAATTCTTTTTGTATTTTCTAATGCAATATATGACACCTATTCAATGCAAATTAACACTTACAGCCAAGTGACATTTCGTCAAACAATTAGCATGCAAACTAATAAGCTAATCATGAATGATAAATACATATTCAATTACAACTATGTCAGACCGGCAACTTATGTCTCCTTTATTGAATATATAATGTCAACTACAATGCTAGTATGAAATGGTTAAGACTCTTGGCTTACATCTACAAAAATAATGCTTAAATCTGATACAAACTTTCACCTACAGCCTTTCCTTTTAATATGCATCTAAATGATAAGAAAAATGAATGAAATATCCAAAGGAACCTAATTGTAGATGGTTGTAATAATTTTTACCAATGCTGCCTTTTTGCTTTGCTTTTTCGAATTTGTTTTTTCGATTTTCTTTTTCGGATCTGCTTTTTCGAACTGTTTTTTCATATCTTCTTCTTCTTCTTTTCCCCTCTTGCAACCAAAAACTCAAACCCTCGAGTAAGTCTGAGGACTCCAAATAAGCTCAACTTGAAATGGTTGAGTGCCACTTCCAAAGAGCAACCCTTCAGAGGATCTTTCACCTCCTTAGTTATTCAATCACTTGGGAGGTATCGTTCCCAATGATTCAGCTAAATACTTGCAGACCTTCAAGCTCCACAAATGCTCAAGTAGACACAATTGAGAAAATAGACTTGGATGATCAAATGAAAGACCCATAGGGTCTATTTATTCACTTTTCAGAAACTTCCTCTAGAAGCCACTTAACTTTCTAGAGACATCCAAAATATTCTTATGAAGTCCATTTGCACTTTTTAGATAAAAGGTAACTTTATAAAATAAAAGTGCAACTCAACTGAAAAATATAATATTTTGGCCCCATATAAAAAGTGATGATGAAATATAATAAAAATAATATCTCCAAGAGCATGATAAGCCATCCAATCCCCAAATAAACGCCAAAATGACTCTCTCATCAAAACCATCTACCTACGAGAGTCTGTAATAGGAAAATCCATAGAAAATATCATATTGAACTAAAGAGGGGACATGACAGTATGCTAGACCTCTAAAGGATCAAATGGTCAACTAGGCTAAAGGCTTGGCTCTCTTGTGGGGGTTGAACATTGCCAACTCCATAGGATTTCAAAGGATTGAGGTGGAAGGGGACTAAAACATTATTGTGGATGTTGTGAAAGGGGGAGGGAGTGTAGGTTGGAAAGTTTGTGTGATCCTCAATGATTCTATCAACCTCTTAAACCACTTCCAAAGGTACACTTTAGGACACATTTTTTGAGAGAGTAATGTTGTTGTTGAATCCTTAGTAGTAGTTGGATTACACTTGGAAGGCATAAGATGTTGGAGGGTAGAAAATCAACTATCGGAAGAAACTCGAATCCTTTTAAGGAAGAACACAAGGTAAAAAATGTTAACCATGAAGGATGCTAAGAAAATTATTGAAAGGTGTGCCATTAAAGGTACTAATACACATGGTTACATTTTCCACATCATTTTAATAATGGGTTTTCAATATGGTGACATTAGGGATGATTTAATGATGACTTGGATTGGTTACGACAAGAATCTTCTATAGATTGTATATCATCAATATTTAATCATGAAAAGGTATGCTAGGTGTTGGCAATACAAAAATATTTATTACACCATCATTCCCAAGGCTAATAGTTATAAGAAAATTGTAACTTGTAACAAAAGCAACCCATATTTTGAGATATCATTCATGTACACGCAGTAGGGACACATAAGGAGATGGTACTTTCCCAAATGTCATTATTGCAAAAAAAGAAACCATCAAAAGGTGATTTTGGGCCTTACTATTTTTCAACTTGCTTATTTCATTTGCAAAATTCTCAATTGTGTTTTCATTGTGCAATCATGGGCAAAGCCAAGCTTTGTATTGAGCTAAACAAAATCGATAACACTTTCAAAAATAGTCCAAAAGTGATGTTTGTGTGTGGAGGAGGAGAAATTTATCCTTTCATGAAGTGTGTGATTGGTGGGCACAATGAAATTGTGTCCAATCAATTTTTGTCATCTTGGGCTAAACAAAGAGTTACAATTAGGGGCATAACTTTTGACATAAATGAATAGGTCATTGCAAAGGCTACTAGGCTCTCCATGGAAGGGCAGAAATGGAAGAAGATGAGCAAGCCATGAAACTATGATGCCCTCAACTACTTCTTTAGGCCGCTAAATGAGGAACCTATTAAGAGGTAGGGAAGGTTTAGCAAGGAGGACTTTCCTAGCATCTGGCCACAAATATGCCACATTATCATGAAATATTTCACTCTAGAAGGTAAGTTCAAGGTGTTCTACTTCTATCACCTCCCTTTCCTCAACCATTTGCACTAGGACCTCATTCCCATTTTGTTCTTTTTTGTTCACTCCATTTAAAGTAATATTAAGGTTATTCATAAGGGAAAGGAAATTATCATTTTACACCAAGGCCTCATGTTTACGCTGTATAATTTCCATTGTACCCTATGCCCCCCTATTAATGTGCCTATCATTATTGTGCAACATGCTAGCCCCCTCAGGGCTCTACCCATGAAGTTGGTCCCTCTCTTGTCGTAACCAATAGGAAAAGGGTTAAAATTGAATTCTCCCCTAGGTTTAGTGAAAAAATCAGCACTAAGATCACCAAGTTGCCTAAAAAATGCAAAAAATGGGTTTTCACGATTGATTCCAAAGACTGCATTGAAACCTTGGGTGTCCATAGCCCTAATAGAATTGCTATAGAAAAATGTAAGCAAGCCCTGAAGAAAAATGAGTCTACAGAATTTGACAATTCTATTGTGAAAGCTACTAATGAGTCTTCTTCCAACAAAACCTATAACTTCCCCTCCCTTGTTGAGAAAGGCCACCCCTCATCCCCCCTTACTGCCCCTTTGCAAAACATGCCCCTACCCCTAATCCCTCTCCCATGCAAGTCTCTTTCCGAGAGGAGGCTAAGGTGGAAGCCATTGTTCCCAAGGTTGGTGGGATGCTGGGGAATTTCAAGAACTAGTTGGTGACTCTCAAAGGCACAATCAAGGAGCTAAGGAAGGATGTGAACGAGTTTAATAGGTGGCTGAAGGACTCAACAAAATTTGCTACCAAAGTCATGCATGCCTACTTTGTCACCATTTGCATGCTTCAAGAAAAAATAACCAACTCTCTCTCTCTCTCTCTCTCTCTCTCTCTCAAGGAGCTAAGGAAGGATGTGAACGAGTTTAATAGGTGGCTCAAGGACTCAAAAAAATTTGCTACCAAAGTCATGCACACCTACTTTGTCACCATTTGCATGCTTCAAGAAAAAATAACCATCTCTCTCTCTCTCTCTCTCTCTCTCTCTCTCTCTCTCTCTCTCTCTCTCTCTCTCTCTCGCTCTCTCTCTCTTCAAGAAAAAATAACCAACTCATGCTACCAAAGTCATGCACGCCTACTTTGTCACCATTTGCATGCTTCAAGAAAAAAAAACCCTCTCTCTCTCTCTCTCTCTCTCTCTCTCTCTCTCTCTCTCTCTCTCTCTCTCTCTCTCTATATATATATATATATATATCTACTTATATCTCTCAAACTCATTATATATTCATATCTACTTCTACATTCTCTCTTACCTATCCACTATATTGGCAGAAACTTTGACACGTAGCATGTATTGTTTTCAAATGAGTAACCATTGCTCCTTTTTATAATAGAAATGATTTTGGAGCAAGACCATGTTTCATTAAAATTGAACTCTCTCTCTCTCTCTCTCTCTCTCTCTCTCTCTCTCTCTCTCTCTCTCTCTCTCTCTCTCTCTATATATATATATATATATATATATATATATATATATATATATATATATATATATATATATATATATATATATATATATATATATATATATATATCAAACTCATTGCATATTCATATCTACTTCTACATTCTCTCTTACCTATCCACTATATTGGCAGAAGCTTTGACACATAGCATGTATTGTTTTCAAATGAGTAACCATTGCTAATTACATAGTAGTCCCACTCCTTTTTATAATAGAAATGATTTTGGAGCAAGACCATGTTTCATTAAAATTGAAATTTGAAACGTATTGTCTCTACCTTTGTATTAGGCTAAAACTCTAAGCCTTGGACCAACAAGTGCAATGCCATGGAAACAACAAACGATAATTGACAATATTGCTAACAACAATTTCTAGAATTTATTTTCCTTGGAAAACTATTATGAAGCTTGGCCCCTATCTTTAGATGTTGGTTGGGTTATTGTTGAGTGGATAAGAGGTGAATGAACCCTCTTGAATTCCTTATTTTGAATTTTGATAGTTTCATCATCTACTTGAGTGGTGTTGGACTTGTTCCACTGTCTATATGGGCTTCAATAGGTGCAATAAATTTCTTAGTTCATCTCAAGGTGGATTCAAGGTGGATGATTCACTCATCTTATTGTTGTACCAATTTATGTGTAAATGTGATCATGGATTAGATCTTGATTAATGTTGTGTATCGTTTCTCCTTGCCATAAATTCAATGGTAAATCCTCTACTTGTGCCACATTGCTTGTAGAAAAGGTGAGGTTTTTCTTATTGGTTGTTGTCCTTGTTTTTTTGTGATTAACATGACATTGTTACACAAATTGTAGTTCATGTGCAACATATTTTACGCATCTTTGACATTGCCATCATTTAAAATAGGGTTGTTTCACCATATTTTTGGTAGATTAGTTAGTTGGGGAGCTACATAAGGAATCCAAAGCTTGCTACCCCAAGAAACATTTTTTCATCAAAGACCTTTTGTCATGAGATTCAAATTAGAACAAAAATATATAATCAATCATGGATGAAGACCTCCTAAATGACATAGGGAAGAATAAATTATGCTTCACGTGCAAGGAACCGTAGAACCCAACTAATTAAGTGCTCTATAAGAGTCAATGCTCCTTGTAGTATGAAGAACTTAGATTCATTAACTTGTAATTTGACAAAATAGTGGACTATCCCAAGCTAGGGACATGCTCAAATTCAGTAAATGTATTTAGATCAACATCCTATAAAGCATGCATTTGAAGTTAGAGACACGGTTTACTTAAGGTTGTAACTATCCGACTAAAGTACTATCAAGAAGTGTGGATTAGAGAAGCCAAAGCCACATTTTTATGGCACATTCAAGTTCTCTAAGATTGGAGATGTGGCTTATGAGTTAGAGTTGCCTAAGAGTAGCAAGGTGAATATTGTCTTTCATGTGTCATGTCTCAAGAAGGCACTTGGATGCATTGTTCCCTCTTTGAATGAGGAAGGAAAAGTTTTATTGATTCCATACACATTGATTAACTACAACGGGCATACTTCGAGAAAAAAGGACCATCATAAAGGTTTTATTGAAATGGAAGAGCTTACCTATGGAGCATATTGCTTGGAAGAGTGAGTAGATATTGCAACAATTAGATTTGAGCAGTTCTAATAAGGGAGCATTGTAATTTCCACTTCTCAAGCCTAGTTTGTTTGTTCACAAATAGCTTATTTCCTAAGTATTTGTAGGATAATAGTTTACAGTAAGGGTAATCCAAAGGTCTTGTAGAGCATAGGTTTAGCCCTCCTTAGTTTATATGTTTTTAAAAAGAGCATAGTTCACAATCATCATTCATCACAGTGCTTCAATTTCATAAAGGCACATGACTAAAAGTGGATTTTGAAGCCTTTGCAGTGCTTTTTGCAAATAAGATGAAAGATATGAAATATCACATGAATTCTACTTATCAATAAGTCCGATTTATCAATATCACCCAAATTATTTTATGTTATAAAAAACACATAATTAATATTTTATTAAATTTGCATATGTATCTATTGAAATGAACACTTATGAAAAAAGGTGGGGAATTTTCATATAAAAAGACATTTATAATTTAAAAGGGTCTTTTGGTAGTTAGGTGAAAGATTTGAAACATCACTTGAGTTCTTTTATGTAAAGATAAAACATTTTCTCAAGTAATATTTTATTAAATTTGCATACATATCTACTAAAATGAACGATTACAAAAAAGGTGGGGAATGTGCATATGAAAAGACATTTATAATTTTAAAAAGGTCTTTTGGTTGGAAAGTGAATTATGATACTTTTGTCAAATTATTTTTTGTCCCTCTCTAGTTATTAAAAGAGGTTGAAGAGGGTCATTTTGCATTAACTAAAAATTTGATATTTTTATGCTATCAAATTGAACGCGTTATTTATTCCTTAATCTTCTATGAATGAAGATCCGCTCTAGATTTCTAATTTCAAATCCCTTGCTAGATTTGTGGTTTTGTTTTAGGAACAACCTTTGTTGTGGATTGAAAAAGTAGCATTTAGATTCACACATAAAGTTTTTGATGTGTTCTAAGTCACAAGCTGTAATGTATGATTTTATATTTCATTTCAACTGATTTTCGTGTGTTTCAAAGTGCTTCTAGTTAGGATTTTAGCTAGCCATAAGTAGGTTGTACCTCTAGTTTTTGTAGTAACCGATACTTGTCAATTCTCTAATAAAGAAATTGTGGATTCAAAATTAGGCTAGCATTACAAGCTATAAGGCAACTTGAATCGTCACATTTTTATAAAGTTTTATTTTAAAATTGGTTCAAGCACTAGAAAAATTACTTTATTAAGCTTTCAACCAAAAAAGTTAATCAAAACATTTGATGCCTAATTAGATCAAATTTAGGAAAATTCTACAAGTTATGGTGATAAAAGAACGCTAATAACATCATATAATTATTCCCTGTGTTAAGACTATATCAACATTTTTTATCATTGTCATTGATTTATTTATAACCTAATGGTTGGGGTTGTATTCCAAGGGTCTTAGTGTAACCTTGACCCTCCAATGCCCATCAAACCCAAAAATTTATTTAAAGTCAAGCATTTATAGTACTCCAAACCATTAGATTAATTATCAAATAAATAGCGGTGACAATAATTTAAGACCAAATTAAACTATTCAATGTTTGATTTGAAATATTAAAAGATTATAGACATAAGCACACACCTTTGAAACTAACCTAGTCAATCGTTGCTACCCTTGGGCCCTTACTTTTCCATATTAGTTTAATCTTTTTTTAAGGGAGGGATTCAATGTGGTAATTAATGTGTTTTCTTATTTTTGTCAAGATTGACGAAGATTGTCTATAAATTTATTTACATTAGTGTACTCAATTGTTGACATGGTGATTGCAATGGGGAACATTTATGCTAGTGAATTATGTTTCTCATGGAGAGTCAACTCATTTGAGGAGGTTTTCTAGGTTATTTGCATGTTCCACTAATTCCTTGGGCCAAGCCGCATACATGGGGCGAATGGAAAGTACAAAGATATATCATTTTATGTCATTTCTTAGATTCATAGTTGGGTTAATAAATTACAAACTATGAAAACAAACAACTACCTTAGTGGCACACATTTCTAGTTTCACTTAGATGCCATTATCTAGAATTGAAATGAAGGAATTTTCATGATATCCATAAGACCGGTAATCTAAGAGAACAAGAATTGCATCCTAAGCCATCTTTGAGTTCCTCTTGATGCTAACTCATTGATAATGAATCTTTATCAAGAAAGAAAAACTTTTGTGAAGCCTTGCTTCCTCAAAATGCAAATTTAAACCATTTTTCAATTCGTTTTCATACTAGCCATGAATATCCTAGTAAGAAGCACACCCAAAGATAAAGTGGCATCCAAATTCAACTACCCCTAAGCAGCATAAACTACACATTCTTTCTTCCCGACTTCTTTGGGGGCCATCCATCTACCTATCTCACAACTGAGACAATGAGATCCAATTCTAACTTGTGCCACTAACAATCTAACCTTACCATTAATTGTCATCCACAACTAGTCTTTTTCATCATGTTCCAATATAGGATTGAACCCTTTCACATAATGTATTTTTTTCCGACCAATTTGCTTTGTCCATGTGGCAGCCATGAGTTTTTCTAACACATCTTTTTATCTCTTCATTAGCATTTGGACATTCTCACAAGTTAATGTCCCATTTTCTCATCCACGTCTTCATTCTATGGTCTAGCTTCTCATAAACAAACATTTTGGGTCAGCCATGTTTATCCATGTTTTCAACCTTTTTTAGATATCTTAACAAACAGATTATCGCTAAAGCCTACGCCAAAAGCATACCTACTTCAGCTAACAGAATCTCATAAGGAACAATGGATTTGACTTTGAGGCTAGTGGTGATAAAATGCTTTTGGGTTCTTTCTATATGTTTCCATTTGTAATTCGTAGGCTGCTCACCCAAGTCTCACAACCATAGAGTACAACCAGCATGAACAACAAACCAAAAAGAGTTTTCTTAGTTTTCCAATCCCATACCTCTGCTTGTCTATACCTGTTTTTGCAGCAGATAAGAAGCTCTCCAACTCCCTTGTACCTACTATGTTCTACAAGTCACCCAACTGAGCCTACTGTGAAAAATAGAATATAAAATGTACAGTACAATATCTTGACAATTTGTTGTTGAGTGACCACAACAATTTCCGAGTGTTTTTCCCTGTCCTCTGTAAAAGCATCTTCTCTCATCTGATAAAAGTGTGGTATCCAAATTAATGGTGCCTTTCTTCAACTTAGATCTACATATTCTTTGTTCGATGCTTCTCGTTCATTCTTGATACTGAATTGTCTGATTCTGAAGAACCTTTTTTTCACAAATATCATTTTTCCTTGGAAAAATAATAATTGTAAAGACCCCCATTAGTTAAAGGCCAGCCGGAAAAAGAGAAACCTATACAATATCTTCCTACACTAAACCTATGGTGCCATGATGCCACAAATTCTAATCACTCTGGTAATACTCAATGCACAATATTGAAACAAATATCCCAAGGAGATTCGGTTGTATACAGCAACGCAATAAAGTTAGATCAGCATGTATTTATAACCCTAGAACCCTCAACCCCACTAGAATAGCTGACCAGAAGAAAAAAAAGGAAGAAGAAAAAAGCATAACAAAGCAGTGTAAAATGAATGAAGAAGATATGGTGCAAATAACATAACAAGAACAGAGAAAGGATACAAGGGAACAGTGACCTGCTCAAACACAACAATATCAATTGAAGGTAGAAAGATATCTACGAAAATAGCTAGAGATAACTGAAGAACAAGTGCATCTAGTACAAATTAGAAGTTGTGATTGTCGAATAATCCAACAGATAGCAGTAAATTTCCCCAATGGAAATAATCTATCCAAATGTATGAAAGCAATACTTTAAAACATTTGGCTGATGTTGCATTTCAAGTATTAACAGCCAATTGTAGCTCACCATTCCATCCAGGGATTCATTTGATACTTTGTCCAAATATTCATAAGAGCACAATAACATGACAGACAAACATGAACACTCAATTGATTATCAGCAGGATCAACTTCTAATATTGCTAAAGAGATGATTCAGCCAACTCCATCCGATTGACTATTTCCGTCTGTTCCATCCCTGTCACCTAGAACACAGATGTCACATTTGTAGTCCAGGATGCACTACCATCCCATTTCATTAGATGCTCAGTTATAAAAAGAGTAGAATGAGAGAATAAGAATACACCAGGACTTCAAGAGAATATGAACGGACAAGCCAGAGATACTGATTGACATCGAGGAAAGAAGTGACAACCTAACTGTCACAGTTCATCTTGTGGGACATTATACAAGTTTGGGTCTCAATAATCATTGGTTCATCAACAACAGATGCAACTTGGATGGAGAATTTCAAAATTGGTGAAATAGAAGCCCAGGTCAGCCCTCAAATCTGCCATAATCAACAGGAGTCAATTAGAAACAAGAGGAAAAGCATCAACAGAATTGTGGGGAGGGCTGAGATCAGCATTGATGGATCATGATAAAACTCCTCCTAGCCTTCATTACGCCTTGAGAAAAGGGAGTTGGACAGCAACAGGGGACACGATTTGCTTAGGTCACACTAAAATTTTCATCCAATCCATCTAAGGTGGAGTATTTGAAGGTTGAGTATCTTGAAGCTAAGGTGTCTAGTATGACCTTTCAGACACTATGGAGAAGGTGTTAAACTGTGATGATGTGGTCACCAGAACATTGCTGGTTATACTTCCAATGTAGTGTCCCAACCTGATCATTACATTAGAAACATACACTAATTTGAATAAAGCCACCAAATTACAAAGCATTTTTTGACTGAACTCACAAAGGCGTATGTCAAGATTGGTATGATAAGTAGGCTGCAAGCAAGCAAAATAATTTAAAACAGAAATGGATGGTATTGTTCATGAAGAAAAAACCCTTGCGCAGAACCAAGAAACCCAAAAACAAACAGATGCAGTGGGCTAGCACAACCAAAGAACACAAGAAATGGCAAGATTGCAAGAAAAGAACAATTGTGAGACCTATATCAGATGTGCACAGTACATTTGAAGATTAATTGATTCATCAATGATCAGATTTAAAAGTTGTTGGAGAAAGGAAAAAAGACATTGAAAATGACATCATAGCTGTGTTCAGAAATCCTAACAAAAAGGAATACAGTGGTGGAGAAGACATGAAAGAATTTATCAAGGAATTTCTTGATAATTTTTATATTATGAAGGAAGGGTGTTGCAATCATTCTGCTCTAACATAAAAAAGACTAGCACCCCACAAAGGCTAAAAGATAAAGAACGTTTGGTCTCTGGTTCCATTTTTGTTTGTTTATCTAAAGAAGAGGATCAGAAATTAAATTATTTTTGATAGTGATAACCAAGTTTGTGGCCTCTCCCTTTATTGACTTAGATCTCAAAGAAGCCGTATTTGACAGACACCATTTTTTCCCTCTTAGAAATAACAATTTGAACGACTGAGGAATTTTAAAGGCCTGGTAATGATGCTACAAATTCTCTTTTCTTTCACTGTTCTCAGTGCACCAGAATGAAACAAATATCCCAATGCAGTTCAAGCATACATAAGTAACAAAGTGAGATGCATTGAATTTAATATTTGTGAGTCCAAAAGAGCTCAGCCCCACTACTATACAGCTGATTCAAGAGATACCAACATCTGTATCAGGAATTGAAAACGTTGAATCGCTATGAGACAATATTCAGTAATAAGAATTATACAAGTCACAAAGACTCATTCTTGTAGCAGGCTGACCATTAAGACAGTGGCATAATGCCAGAAAGCATATGGGGAAATTGCTGCCTATCTTAAATGTTCAAGCAATTTAAATTCTTAGCACAAAATGGCACCATTAGCATTTAACCATTATGAATAAAAGCTACCTAGGATTTTGAGTTCTGCAAATTGCAAAGGTTCAGCAACCTTACGTTGTTTATTAAAAGGTTGTTTAAGAGACCATGAAAAAGTATTTTCATTGGGTTTCAAAATTGTGTTGCTCTTGAACATCACCTTTGATACATATTAATGTGGACATTTGTAGTGTCTCCTTTCCTAAATAGGATTTAATATTAAATAATAATAATAAAAATATAAAAATAAATATAATATAACATAATTAAAAGTTAATTAAGTTTAATGAAAGGATAAGAGATATGTAATGAGGAATTCTAACTCCATCAACGTAAGATACAAAAGGAAAAGAGGTCATTTGAAAGGGGAGGGAGGGAGAGTGTCCCACCCCTTTTTATTTGATACTTTTATGCTCATGTCTTACTAATTGAAGCCCTAGATGAGAATCGTTATTTCTACAATGGTTTTGTACATGTGCCCTAAGCGGGAAAAGATCTAACCTAAACAGTGGTTTTGTTGCCCTAAATGGTTTTGAATGTTATTACACTGTGGTATAAGTTATGTGCCCTGGGCAATTTATGGTATTTCTAACTTAAAACTCTTAATTTTGATGAAGTGGCTATACTTTAATCATAATCAAAACTATTGGTTATTATATGGAATTTAACTAAATGTTAATAGCAAGATGTGCACTGATATGGTAATGAAATCACATGATGAGGATCTTGTTTACTTAAAATTATGTCAAGGTTTAACCACTCATTTTGATTGGATGCATGAAGAATGTGAATCAACCCTAAGGGGGAAAATGTATCACTAGGAAAGGGGATGTGGGATGATCAAGTTCCAAAAAACTTGGATGTGGTAAGATCTGACAAAATTGTACCTAGATGGCCAAGGTGACTAAACTTGAGGGACTCATTACATTTCTCCTAACCATTTGACAATTGTTAACTTAAATCTTACCCTAACCAATTTAGAGTTGTAGAGATCTACAAGTAGCCAATCCTATTCTATCCATCTCAACTCCATCAATAATGAAGATATTCTCATCTAATCCAATTATTCTTAAATTTAGACAAGGTCTTAGTATAGTTAAAACTTAAGAAAATTATATTATATTAAGTCCTCCAACTTGGCTAGGACCCTTCTTCTATCATTATTCGTATCATGGAGATTATTCGCCAATGGATACATTCTTTCTTTCTATAAGCCACTTAATAATTTAAATAATTGGGTTCCAACTCTAACGTTGGATTTAATTTTCCCAACAATCACCTTCATACCTCTATTTGTCACACCTGAGCATATGATAACTTATTAATTGCATTTCCAATTGAAAGGAAGGGAAAATAATATATCTTGCCAACATTAGTAAATGACATGTAATAACATTCTTTTGGTTGGGAAGCTGCATGAAAGAAGTGGGCAGAGAGATGAGCCACGTAAATGATTGAGAGGCCAAGATGATTAGGATCCCTTAATGTTCGAGCAGGGGGATTTGGAAGAAAGATTAAAACCAAAACGGGGAATTTCATTCTACCACCTCACATAGATGATAGAAGGGGATGGTTGCTCGGGTTCTTGGAGAGGGTGTAAACTGTAGAGGATACAAACTACAGAGAAGCTCTCACATAGACGACTTGGGAAACCAGGAGACGACAGTTAAAATACAGCATGTCACTTAGAAGATTTGTATTTCAATCTCCAGGTAAGTAAATGAAAACTGGTAGTGCACTGTATAAAGACTTTAATGGAGTTCTCTCCTTCTAGTATTGGAACAAGAAATAAATCTCATTCATGCTATTCACTCTAATATATGGTACTCTTTCACATAAGTGTTATTCATTCTCTTGATTAACGAATTATTCTTCTTGTCTAGGAAGTAGAGACTAGCTTATTGCCGTTATAAATATGAATAATGTGTTCTTGTGTAATCTGAACCAAGAAAAAAAATAAAATGTTTTCAGGTGTCTGAATTCATGTTCCATGAAACGATTTCTTCTTAGCCTGTAGGAGCAGAGACATAGAGCTGATATCAATTATGGCATACAATGAGATATTTTACAGACCCTGATACGAAATAAAGATCACCTAGTCTTCTTACTTCTGGAAATCTGATTTACTGTGTTGACCATACAACCACTTTTGACAATCTTTAACCATGGCTTTGATAGCCAACTCAACTGGAACAATCAAACAGTCACCTTAAGCAGCCTGTACTAGTTCAGCCACAATCTAGACTTCACTCCTGAGACTTGGTTTCAAAGATTTCAAAAAACCAATAAGATTCGGAGAAAACAACCAATGGGGATAAAAATAAACAAAATAAATTCAAATAGAGTCCACCTTATATCTTCCTCTCTGTCAGTAAAAGAAAATGACAGTGACATATAAAACTTAGAGAAATCTGAATTATTAATTTCCACTAGTATTCTCCTTCCAACCTGATTGTGGAAAGGTAACCACTTCACATGGGGTAACAAGTCAGAGTTAAATGTTCTGGTGAGAGATTATATCAGCTTGAAACCTCTCCATGAAACCTCATCTGAATAATTCAGACAGTAACACTTTAATCCTAAGATCAAGTGGGAAGGTGAGATGATGACTCCTGAATATTAAAGAAAATCCTTGGCCAAGGTACGAGATTAACGGATTCACGATCGAGTCACCAGATACATTCTTGACAGGAGTCAAACCACAGTAGCTCAAGGCTACGGGATTCGGTCGATCATGCTGTAGGTGACTCTACACCGGTTTCCTGGGAGTTTTGACTTGATCATCCACCATCCCTCGCGGAGGGTCAGGTCTGCTTTGGATCTCAAAGTAGCCTTGGGGGATTGGATACGATCCATGGCTGGGTGGTTAAATGCCCCAGTGATACTTTTTACCCCCTGGAACTAGACAAAGCCAAAGGTTTGGATACATTGTTCAAGCAGAATCCTCTCTATCAAACTCAACCTCTTACACATTATGTAAGTACTGTATTTTCAATTTGTTGCAAGTTACCTTCCAGAATGTTAAAAAGGAAAAGTATTTAGTTAAAAAGTTGTATTCCATTTTCTTACATAAAAGAGCATTCAATTCCTTTCCTTTAGAATTAATTTTCTTAAATGTTACTGTGTTTTCAATTAAATATTCTTTTAAGTATAGATTTAGTGTAGTGGATTAGTATATCATGTGCTTACTCAAATATATAGATAGATAGATAGATAGATAGATAGATAGATAGATGTTCACTCAACTCCATATGTAAACAAGTTCATTTATCATACACAATTGGTAAACTTAGAAAACTTTGTTTTAAATTTTCAGCTTGTTACAGAGAGAGAAAAGGGAACATGGAATCAAGAAAGAATTAATTGAAAAGAAAAAAAAAATGAGAAGAAAATAAGAAAATGACTCCCTCAAAAGGCAAAGGTCATGAAGGATTGTAACTCTTTCAAAGGGTAGTAATTGTAGAAGGTTATGACCCTTTCACAAGGCATAAATAATGAAGAGTTGCAACTCTTCCAAACGGTGGTAAATATGGAAGGTTGTGGCACTTTCAAAGGGTATATATAATGAAGGGTTGTGACCTCCAAATTGTGGTAATCATGAAGGTTGTGACTCTTTCAAGTGGAAGAAATAATAAAGAGTTGTGGCTCTTCCAAAGGATGGTAAGATTAAGAATTGTGACTCATTTAAAGACTGACAATTATAGAATTATGACTCTTTCAAATGGTAGAAATGATGAAGGTTTAGGGTTTAGGATTCAAGGTTGTGACTCTTCCAAAGGGTGGTAATGGTGTTGGGTGGATACTTTGCAACTGACAATTTTTAGAACTTTTGTTACAAAACCATGGTTCCAGCCACAGCGTGTGAGACAAAGTCTCTCCTACCTTAAAGGGAAGGCTTCCGCATCTCACTGTTACTTGGATCAATTCAAGGTAAGCAAGAAGTTGAAAGAATCTTTAAAAGGGTGTTACCAATATTTTTACCTCTTTTTTTAGGAAAGAATCCAAATACTCTGAAAACGGCCAATGGGGACAATGAAACTCTAACTACACTTCTATCTTGAATTGGAACAGTAATACCAATAAACCCAAATCAACTCACAAATTGATTGTTATCGTATCAGCTTAGATCTATGTCTAGTTACTAAGCTATAAGGATGAATAGGGAGCTCACAGACTTCTACGCAATCCTTTAAAATGATATTCTACTGATGGAGCACATAAACTTCCACAAGTAAATATTTTCTAATTCTAATTACACCACCACAAATGGAGCACAAAGACTTCCACAAATACTGATTTCTAATTCTAATTCCACCACCACAAATGGAGCACACAAACTTCTACAAATACTGATTTCTAATTCTAATTCTACCACCACAAATGGAGCACACGGACTTCCACAAATAGTGATTTCTAAATCTAATTCTCTAAGTCATCCCAACACACAGACTGAAAGTAAATATTCTATGGATGCTCTGAATATTGACAAGATTGAATGAATTCAAGAAAGCAATACAAATTGTAGACACAACGTACAATTTACACTACCACATTTGTTTCCAAACACAACTTTGAAACAAAATGCTTCTTTTATTCACTTCTCTTTGAAACTTTTACAAATTAATCACAGTTATACTTGCACAAATATTGCAAAGCTTGCTTGCATATAAAAAGACGATATTTACAATGAAAGACACTCCTTTATATAGGCAAAGGAGTGAGAGAAAAGAGGAGAAAAAGGTGGGAGAAACTCAACAACCTTGACTAAGTCAAACAAGAAAGAAGACATTCAATTACATTGTTGAAGGCACGTGTAATTTGATTGCATTCAAGTCATTCCACGCAACATGTCCTCTGAAACTACAAGCAAAAAGCTGAAAACACACTTAAACAAAATGAAGAAAATGCTGAAATTGCCAAATCAATCCTGTAGATTATCAACAAAGGCTTTGTACATGGTAATGCAATCATGGATGATCGCAAGATCGGGAGTTCATGTGTTTTGTGTGAATACATTCACTTTGATAACTGTGATGTTGCATTTTTTATGGTCTCATGATTCTCTTCGATGAATTGCCACAAGTGCTTTGCGAAAATTTATAAGTTGAAATTTATTCATAACATGAACCCCAAAATCATCTACTTCAAATTTTGCATTGAATCTATTCATGAATTCTGAGGTTATGATTTCCTCTACCATCAGATTATTATCATCAGCAAACATTTTGCATCCCATCTGATCAAGGTCATTTATCATCTCAATCTCAACAATATTGCAGCTTCTAAGAGTTTCTTGCACATCTGTCACTGGCCTCTCTAATCCTAGTCCCTTGTTGACCATAAGCCCCTGATATTCATATAATATTTTTGGGACTGGGGTGATTTCATATGCGGTTAAAGCATCCAATTCCGTTTCTGACATTTTATTCTAGATGCTCAAGCCTTCGTCCAAGGTTTTTAGTTCTTGGTTGAAGGAAGAATGTGTATCTTTGACTTGGAGACAATACCTCTAAGGCATCCAAGGACTTTGTGTGCATCCCTTATGGCCAAAACTCCTTCAATGTTGATTTTCTCGAACCAACCATTTGCTGCTTCAGCTCTCCTGTTCACTTGTTTAGAATGAGATGTGGTGACAATATGTTGGTCAACAGTTTGTCCTCCTATTAGATTTTATAATCTTGACTCTTTAATACCCAATGCTTGGAGAGACAAAAGGATCTTTACCAACAAATGGGTCAATGCATGTATTCTATCATTGCCCTCTAAATTATTAGGTACAACCCACTATGATTTACAATGATATGCAATGAATATGTTTTTATGAGATCCAAAGTTTTAACATTATAAGTTATTAACCTAAGAGCAGTAAAGGATAACCAAATTGTTTGTAAGCACAAACAATTCAGGAAAAGTAGATTTGGACAAACTATCAAACTTAATGGAATGACTATAGTAGACTATCTTAAGATTGTTGACTCTTACTTCTAATCTAAATGCAGTGTCAATCATCTAAATGCAAGGAGGGATGGAAAAAGAGATGCACATGAGGGTAAATGGAATTGCTTTGACTACGAGACTTGAATGAAATGGAATTCAGCAAGTTACTAATAGATTCATACACATCTATATTTCAATTCCCAATGAAACTAATCTAACATAATATGAAATGAAATGAGCAAGAGAGGAAGAAGAATCATATATGAAGAAAGTAGATGGAATTACTTCCACTGCAAATATCAAAATGAAATAGAATCCACCTGATTATTACTGGATCACATACAATTGTCCTTCAAGTCTTAATTCATAACTAATCTAAGAATGGGCAAGAAAACATGACGAGCAAGTAGGGTAAATGGAATTACAGACCAATTCACCATCAAGTTTGCCGACCTTTGTATCATCAAATGAGGTTACATTTATAGTTTTTTTTATTCTTTCTAAATTATGGCAAAGCAATAGTCATATAATAGAAAAGAAAATGAGAAAAATATGAAAATATCATGATATGAGCACTTGGTATCTCTTCTACTGAAGATTTTGAATCCATGATATCTCTGAAAACAGTCCATGGCCTTTCAACTTCTTGCAATCTCTAAAAACCCTGTAAAAATCATATATTCTTCATCTTCTGTTGTTTCGCACCAAACCCATGTATTTCATATTCCAACAGTCACTGCATTTTTGAATTCCCATCATTGATCTCAAATCGACGGTCGAGATTAAAATGTTATGACTTCCTTTATAACTTCCTCCACGGGTCCCTCCGGGCTACATGTCAACTCATCGCTTCCTTGCTTTAGCTAACTTTCATGCATCTTCAAAAAATGGGAAAGTGTGCACTGTAGATCAACTAAAATCTGATGGTCGGAATAAAGATCTTAAACTTTTGTTTTATTCTGAATTGTGGGTCCATTTTCCAGCTGTACACACCGTGGCATACATGTGGCAGTACTATATTGCCTAGAGGGTCTAACATTGACTTTTCCTGCTTCGTGGCACCTCGTGACTAGATTCTGACTGCACTTCGTGAAAAGTCATGGCCCACCGGACACATGTCTCATTGTTGCTTCCCCACATGATCTCTGGGAAGCGAGAAAGTGCACACCATTGATTTCTCAGGATTTGACATCGCTTGCAAAATTGACCCACCTCTGTCACTGTCAGAGAATCTACCCAATCATAGCATGCCAATCTAACACCCATTCTGGCAGTTACCTTTTGCGGCCCACAAACTGAATTTGGCCCCACAACTCCACGTGTCCTGTTGTCACTTCGGCGCTTTAGTTAACCTTTGTTCATATTCGAGAAGCGAAGATGCAAGAAGTGTCTATCTAACTTTGATCAATGATTTAGAACATGTATGATCTTATGTCTCTTAAAACCAAAAGAAAAGGGGGCCCAATTGACAAGTAAGCATTTGGACTTTCTGACTAGCCAATAGCATGCATTATTTTGTTTGATTGACTTCTCAACATTGCAACATATGCATGCGCGAGTTAAATATTAACGTCGATTTCATTTTAGAAAAATTCATACCACCTTTGGCCTAGTTCCTTCACCATTTCCTACATTTTTTGAACATCCATTCTATATTGAATTTAGATGATCTCGCTTGCAACTCATTCTCATGATCTGTATATCAATCTTTTAGCCTAAGTCAACAATATTCTCTACTGCATTTGCCCTGTATACGCCTGTAATCTCTTTCAAATGTATTCTTCTTTAGATAGAGATCTTTGACCATGAAGTTAGAAACTCTTAGAGATTTAGAAATGCTTTCATGAAGAACTGCCTCTCAACATGAATCTTTGTCTTCGACATGATTAAGAACAAGGAATATGGATCATTAGAGTATCCAAACTTTCTTCTCATCAGGGAAATGCATAACAAACCCTCCAAACCTAATCACCTAGCTTTGGACTGATGCATTGCTCACATGATTTTCCCGCATTAGATTAGCTCAAAGGAATGATGAGAAGAAAGGTCATCCTATGGATAGATGGAGCCTAAAATTTAATCTCCATTATTGATCATGATAATTGAAACATGAGGTTTGGAAGTTATAGAAACAATCCCTTTAGAAAGTTGTACTTCATTATTTGTTTCAAATCAATGCTGTCTTTAAGAAAGACATGTCAAAACAGTCACAGGTTGGAAGTGATGGATGAGGAATTACACACTTTAGCTGAGTGATCTATAGTATTGACTTATGGGTCTTCTTATAAAACACTAACATAAATAAGGCCTGATAAAGGAGTGTGTTCAGAAAATTTTATATATGGCGGTTGATGATTCTTCTATAATTGCCAATGCCCAATTTATGCTTAGAAAATCCCCAGCACCTAAGGATGGGACAAAGTTGCATAGGATGAAGCTTCAAACTTGTCTTATTAGTAAAAGGTAAGGCTAGAGTGATTACAAACCTCGCGGAAGGTATAACTTGGAGACGTTTGGAGTACACATGCCCAACCGAATGAAAAGTTAAGACACCCTTGCA
Source organism: Cupressus sempervirens (assembly GCA_028749045.1). Lineage (NCBI taxonomy): Eukaryota > Viridiplantae > Streptophyta > Pinopsida > Cupressales > Cupressaceae > Cupressus > Cupressus sempervirens. The sequence goes on from CM053792.1 coordinate 776,659,203, forward strand.
ATATCAAATCGATGACATATAGGAAGAGACAAGATCATTGTCGAGAATTCATCAATATAGAAAGATTCATTAAATTAAATATAAGATGGCAATATCATTATCAATTGGTAGATTAAAATGATAAGGAAGCATGTGCAGTTACGAATAATGCAACTAAAAAATAATGATTTGCTAAATTCAGAGGAGGTGTAATATCTATTTAGAAGAAATATGACCATTCATTTGAAAAGTTACATTCGAAGACATATAGAGGGTATAAATAAGGTTAGAAATTGGAAAAGATTCGACATTCAAAAACAATCATTCAACAAGGAGTATTTCATATCTACTTGTACGAGGAATAAGGGCTATAATATGACTTTGTAATATAAATTCATTTATTTTATTTTAATAATAAAATAAAATGTCCTTTGTTTATTATTAAAGGTGCAGAGATTTAAACTACAAATGAATCATCTTTTGTAATCATTTTTTGGAATGTTGTATACAATTTAAATGTAGGACAAGTGGACATGATCATTTAGCATTTTAAATTTGATCACCATAGATGTAGTGAAATATTAAATTGTTTTTGTATCTATGTCCAGTTTGTCTCCCTACCAAAGGAGTTAAAGCTCAATCTAGACTAATTTAAGATTGCATAATATTTGGTCTGTCGCATCTTGAATATTTTATTGTTGACAGTTCAAGTGCATAAGAACTTTATAAAGTTCTACATGAGAATTCACTAAAGTTGACTCTATTGCCCGGATGAGCAGAGGCATTGGTCTTTCTATTATTGAAGTTAGATAATCTATAACTTCCTTCCTACAAGCATCATATCCATTATTTACAAATATTATACAATTCAAACATTCAACATTCAATCCTATTTTGATTGAGTTCAAGGACTTTGCTAGCCAAAGAACTCCAAAGTTTAAATTTTCTTTAGAAAGGCTCTGAACCAAGTGATCAGATTCGAGGAGGAGGTCTACTTGCCTAGGTATAGCGGAGCCTGAAGTGCAGGGAATCGAGGTGATTCTCATTCATTGGCTAGAATTGATTGTGAAATCCTATCAGAGAAGTGGCAGGCTCTTGGATTTCCAATTTGTTGTTTTGGGAAGCAATAGATTGGCGACTCTACTAGGGAGAGTTGCTCACAATAGGCGTTGTGAAGTTACCCAGAGTTTCAGATTTCGTAAGACCAGAATCAGAAGGTAGTTCTATCAATTGATTGGAAGCGTACTCTGCTAGAAGTAAGAACCTGGAAGATCAACAAATTTATGCATTCCTCGAAAGAGGTGGCGACTCTATTCAATAAAATTTCAATTGGTAACTCTACTGAGGGAGAAGACTCAAAAGGAAGTGATTTGATCGTGTACTATGGAGAATATGTACTATGATCAAGAAACGGATATATGTTACACCATGGAGGAAGTAGACATATACCCACTTGATGCCTTTTTACAATCTAGAAAGATATGAAGGCGAGACATCAGCACATTTGTTTATAAGGATGGTGGATATTTTTTGGAAAGTACATTTAGACCTCATGCCTCCATGCAAGGAATTGATAAGAAAATTTCGTGAGTTGGGAATCTCACCAGGTGACCCAGATTTGAAGCTTCTCTTTCAAATATTGGATGAAAGTTCAAGTTATATATCTCCTTTGGATGCATTTTGGAACTTAGAAAAACAAGAAGATGAATCTACAACACAATTCTTTATGAGGATGTTTAGTGCCTATCAAGAAATACCTTTAGAATACAAACCTCCATCATTTGATCTTCTTAACAGGATGTGAGAATTGGGCCTCTTATATGATCATCAGTTTCTTAACTTTCTCAAACTTATGGATAATGAACTAGTTGCAGAGGAAAATGAGTGTGAGACTGAAGTAACGTATGAGTCAAATGAAGTTTCAAATTCAAATGGAGATGAAAATTTTGAACATTCTGAAGGAGAATCAGCCCATGATGATACTTATATGCCTACAGATGACAATGAATTGATAATGAGGAAGAGGATTCTCTTAGTGTGGAGGAGATTTCAGCCTTGTTAGATCTAGAATATTAGAAACACATTAAAAGAAATGGTCCAAAAATTTTCCCAAATCACCATCAGGAGCAAGGTGATGGATCAATGCATTTTCAAGAGGTATTCGATGAAGGAGATAATAATTCCTAGGATACATATAGTGAAGATGATATAGAATTGCATACAGCATATGAACATGAAGAAGTCTTAGGATATATTGCCGATGAAGATATCCATCTTATTGGTCAAGAAGATGATGATTCCCAGAAGGATGAATCTAGTACACTATTTGATGAAACATTTGCTGCTCTGGATGAAAGCTCTCATAATAGTATGGCTGAATTCTCTATATTCTTGAACCCATTCTTCAAAGAAGAAGTAAAAGAAGATAGATCTGAATTTTCTGTGTTCTTGAATCCTTTATTTGAGGAAGATTTTCCATGCAGCCAAATCCATCAGCACCATGATGAAGATAGAAGGCTTGATGTTAACTTTGAAGATGATGAAACTCGAGATATGAATGAGGAGGTGTATTTAGCAAATGAGCCATGCACTAGTTCATCCTATGAGGAGGGGGTGTTTCAAACATGTAAAGGAGATACAAAATCAGATATGTGCGAAGAGGATATTGCATTGAAGCATGGTGCTGAAAACTTCCAAAGTATCCTAGCTGATCAAACTCTTGGTGAAAGAGAAAATGTACTTCTAGAAGATAAGCCATTCTCAAAGCCTTGTTGTGAGGAGAAACAATATATAAAGTATGGAGCAGATTGTGTAGAGAAGGGCATTCAAGAAGATGTTTGTGCAATTGATCAAGTACATGACTATGGGGATTTTCAATTCAGTAAAGACCGCATTGCACCTCATGATCTCTCAAAGGCAAGTAAGACGGATACCAAAGACTTCATTGATGAATTGGGGCCAATGAATATTCTTCATGAGGATGGCGAACCTGCTACAAGTTTGCTGTTTGGGCAGCAGACTGAAATGATGAAAGGAAAGCATATCATGATCAGAAGAAAGAAGGTGTTACATGATCAGAACTATGTGTTTGATAGAGGAAAGTAGCAGTGTTCATTTCGGGGAACCTAGGGCCACCCAATTTCACCATGCATCATGTTAAGCATGGATGCTCGGTCTGCTTCTCCAGAGATAGTTGGAATCTCATTATGCCCACAAGGGGCATATGTCCCCAACAAGAGCCACTGATGGACCTAAAATTTAATCTCCATTATTGATCATGATTACTGAAACATGACGTTTGGAAGTTATAGAAACAGTCCCTTTAGAAAGTTGTACTTCATTATTTGTTTCAAATCAATGCTTTCTTTAAGAAAGATATGTCAATATAGTCACAGGCTAGAAATGATGGATGAGGAATTACACACTTTAGCTGAGTGATCTACAGTATTGACTTATTGGTCTTCTTATAAAACGCTAACATAAATAAGGCCCAATAAAGGAGTGTGTTCAAAAAAATTATATACGGCGAATGATGATTCTTTTGTAATTGCCGATGCCCAATCTATGCTTAGCAAATCCCCAACACTCGAGGATGGGATAGAGTTGCACAAGATGAAGCTTTAGATTTGTCTTATTAATAAAAGGTAAGGCTAGAGTGATTCCAAAGCTTGCGGAAGGTATAACTTGGAGACATCTAGAGTACACATGCCCAACCGAATGAAAAGTTAAGACACCCTTGCAATATCAAATCGATGACATACAGGAAGAGACAAGATCGTTGTCGAGAATTCATCAATATAGAAAGATACATTAAATTAAATATAAGATGGCAATATCATTATCAATTGGCAGATTAAAATGATAAGGAAGAATGTGCAATTACGAATAATGCAACTAAAAAATAACGATTTGTTAAATTCAAAGGAGGTGTAATATCTATTTAGAAGAAATATGACCATTCATTTGAAAAGTTACATTCGGAGACATATAGAGGGTATAAATAAGGTTAGAAATTGGAAAAGATTCGACATTTGAAAACAATCATTCAACAAGGAATATTTTATATCTACTTGTATGAGGAATAAGGGCTATAATATGACTTTGTAATATAAATTCATTTATTTTATTTTAATAATAAAATAAAATGTCCTTTGTTTATTATTAAAGGTGCGGAGATTTAAACTACAGATGAATCGTCTTTTGTAATTATTTTTTGGAATGCTATATACAATTTAAATGTCGGATAAGTGGACATGGTCATTTAGCATTTTAAATTTGATCATCATAGATATAGTGAAATATTAAATTTTTTTTGTATCTGTGTCCAGTTTGTCTCCCTACCAAAGGAGTTAAAGCTCAATCTGGACTAATTTAAGATTGCATAATATTTGGTCTGTCGCATCTTGATTATTTAACTGTTGGCACTTCAAATGCATAAGAACTTTATAAAGTTGTACGTGAAAATCACTGAAGTTGACTCTATTGCCCGAATGAGCAAAGGCATTGGTCTTTCTATTATTGAAGTCAAAAAATCTATAACTTCCTTCATACAAGCATCAAATCCATTATTTACAAATATTATACAATTCAAACATTCAACATTCAATCCTATTTTGATCGAGTTCAAGGACTTTGCCAGCTAAAGAACTCCAAAGTTTAAATTCACTTTAGAAAAGCTCTAAACCAAGTAATCAAGTTCGAGGAGGTCTACCCGCCTAGGTGTAGCGAAGCCTGAAGTGCAAGGGAATCAAGGTGATTCTTGTTCGTTGACCAGAATTGATTGTGGAATCCTATCAGAGAAGTGCCAGGCTCTTCGATTTCCAATCTGCGGTTTTGGGAACCAACATTGACTATGTAGACTTGAACATGACATCACACTTGATTTGACTCAAACCCTAGAAGTTTGAAAAATATATAGGAGATTGGAATCATGGCAACACAATAGACTGTGAAGACTGCTAACAAATGATCTCGTGAGGACAATTTTTCTCAAGTTTGAGATGACTCTTTCTTTCCTAGAGTTCATCATTGCATCAGGACAAGGTAGAAACTGCAACTTGAGCATCACTTTGACATCCCAACCGCAACTATTTAGCAAGTTCAATTTTTGTGAACTTGTAATCCAAAGTGTTAAAGTATGTAGCTTCGATCAGACATATCTATGATCAATGATATATACATGTGTATATATATATATATACCAATATGATTATATACTGATATATATACATGCATATATATAATCCATTTGAATAATATTCTGAATATGATCACTGCTTCTAACAGATGATCATATATATATTTACATCTGAGATCGTATCTCAGTAATGATCGAGATATATTCCGATCCTTACTTGTTTATGATCATTATCGATTTGCATTATTATCTTTATCAAGCTGTGATTGAAATAAGTGCATTATGGTCGGTGATTTAAGTTTAGACTTGTGTTATGTCTAACAAATCTCATATCGGGTGTGATAGTCAAACACCGAACAAGTGTGACAGTGAATGGTCATGTCTCCATTCGGAGACATGCCCATTCACTCTCACACCCGTCCTTGATATATATCCTTGATCTACCTGATCTTGCTAGGCATCGAAATCTATTAATGCAAGCATATCCGAAGGAACATAAGCATCACAGTTTAAAGAACATCTCATCTATATTACTATAGAGTAATACATATATTTTGGAGTAAATCATATTCATGGCCATTAGAGTTTGAACCTGCAAATAAAATCAAACATCAATCAGTACTATTCTGAAATCTGATAGAAACTTTACATGATAGCAAAGCCTTGTTAAGGATATATCTTATTAAGTTTAAGAGATCAAATTTTCACATTGAGTTGCAGTCTCTTACTATTCTTCAAAATGACAAGCATGCTAAGATTCGAACACCATCTTACAAGTGCTAACAACTTTGAATCTTGGAAACTTCAAATAATGATGCTATTAAAAGAGAACAAATTAGAATCCTCTGTAAAAGAAGAAAAGGAAGACCCAAAAGATGATCTAGAGAAAACTCTATGGATTGAGAATAATGAGAAAGCTATGAAAATAATAGTGGATGTTGTTTGAGATCATATGGTAACTATTGTGGCAAAATATGTAACAGCATATCGCATGTTTAAAGCTCTTGGAAACGCATCTATAGTAAATATTATTGTAAGAAAGCTTTCTCTTAAAAGACAAATGAATAATATTAGCATGAATAAAGGAGAATTAGTAAATGCCTTCTTCATGAGAATCATTGAATCAAGAGATCAACTATCTTCAGTTAGTTATGAGATTGACAATCAAGAGTTATCCCTACTAGCATTAGGAGGACTACCAAATTCTTGGGAGTCATTTGTACAAGGTATAAGTGCAAGATCTAAACTTCCAAAATTAGATCAATCAAGAAGAGTCGAGACTAATGACTAAAGGAAGACAAAAGACTATAGATGAAGACATTCATGTTCTTAACACCAACTCTCATAAGAAGGTAAGAAAAAAAACTCCAAAAGGAAAAGAAACTTTCATGGGAAAGGACCTTTAAAACAAAAGAAAGATCTGTCTAAAATTCAATGTTTCAAATGTGATCAATATGAACATTATGCACTAAATTGTCTTGATTGATCAAAACTTCAAGCATCATTTGCCAAAACTAATAAATCAATCAAAGGTCAAGATCCTGAGAAGTATGCCTTCTACTCAACCTTGTCCAGTCAAATATTAACCAAGTCCAACACTTGGATAGTTGTCAATGGATCTTCAAGACACATCACTGGATATCAAGATAATCTAGAGAGCATGCAAATAGAAACAGATGAAAAAGTTACAATTGGTGATGATTTTGCACATTCTGTAAAAGGAATTGGGACCTGCACCATCAAATTAAAATTAGGAAAATGTATTCAGCTTTCTGGAGTTCTATATGTACCAAGTATTAAAAGGAACTTAATATCTATATCAGCACTTGAAGATGATGGTTATAGAGTCACATTAATGGAAGGTAAAGTACTGGCATGGGAAAACAATTCAACTATAAAGAAGGCTCAAACTATAGGAGTGAGACAAGGACTGCTATATGAACTTTGCACTAAGACAAACCATGCACTTATTCATGAGACCTCAGATTCAAATGAAATCTGGCATCGAAGATTAGGTCATATCAACTTTTGTGTCTTAACATCTATGGGGAAGTTGGTAACTAGAATGCCTAAATTAAGTCAAATTCAAAATGAATCTTGTAAAGGTTGTGCCTTGGGGAAAAACTCAAAAAAATCATTTTCTCATAGTTTGAGAAAAACTAAAGATATGTTAAACCTAATACACTCTGACCTATGTGGACCCATGTCAACACCATCCTTAGTTGGTTTTTTGTACTATGGGATATTTGTTGATGACTTTTAGAGAAAGACATGGATATACTTCCTTACGTGCAAAGAATCTGAAGAGATTCTTTCTAAATTTAAAGAATTCAAAACTATCACTGAAAACTCCTCGTGAAAGAATATTAAAATTATAAGAACAAATAATGGGAAAGAATAGACTAGTGAAATATTTAAAGAATTCTGCAAACTTTTTGCGATTAAGAGAGAGTTTCAGTTCCCTACAACCCTCAACCAAATGGAGTTGCTAAAAGGAAAAATAGAACTATTGTAGAAGTTGCTAGGGCTGTGATATATGATCAAAACTTGAGCATGTCATTTTGGGCTGAAGCATCTAATCCAGCAGTCTATATTCAAAACAGATGTCCTCACTCACATCTGGACAACAAAACTCCTGAAGAAGCCTTTCCAGGTATGAAGTCTGACATTAGTCATTTGAGGATATTTGGATGTCCTATATATGTTCATGTACCTAAGGAGAAAAGGACAAAATTAGAACCTACTGGAAGGAAACGAATCCTTATTGGTTTTAGTGAAACAGTAAAGTGTTGCAAAATCTACATACATAAACAAAAATAAATTGAACTCAGCAGAGATGTCATCTTTGAAGAAAACATTGCTTTCAAAAGAACCAAAATTTTAGACGAACTAGATACGGATGATTCACCCCGTTCCCTAGAAGAGGTTCCTACTCCTGAGATTCAAATGGAGTACCCTAAAGAGTCTTCAAATGAAAATGAGATCCTTCTAGAGACTCAAGAAGAGAGTCTTGACAATAATTCTAAGAGGCCGCTTTGGGCAAGGAAAATAATAGAGGAAGGAGATGATTTTGCAGCACCTTCAGGGACATTCAAAGAAAGCAAAAGACCTCACAAACTAACATACAATGCACTCATGTGTGAGATTCCAAACTCTGAACCTTCTAATGCTTCTGAAGCTCTCAAGCATCAAGTTGAAAAGATGCAATGGTAGAAGAATATCAGTCAATACTAAAAAATGATGTTTGGGACATAGTTCCTAGACCTAAAGGAAAATTTGTTGTTTCATTTCAATGGCTCTTCAAAGTTAAGTATGTTGTAGATGGTAGCATTGAAAAACATAAAGCCTATTTTGTGGCTACAAGATTCTCTCAAAAGGAAGGAATAGATTTTGAAGAAACTTTTGCACCAGTTGCTAGGTATACTTTAGTCAGAGTTGTAATAGCCATTACAGTAGCCAGAGGTTGGAAAATTCATCAAATGGATGTGAAAATTGCCTTTTTAAATAGAACTATTAAGGAAGAAGTATACTTGGAGCAACCTGAAGGGTTTGTGACTCATGATGTTGCCTCTTATGTGTGTAAATTAAAAAGGGCTCTATATGGATTCAAATAGGCTCCCCGAGCCTCGTATGAAAGAATTGACAAATATCTACTAAGTCTTGGATTCTTCAAGAATGATGCTGATCCAAATCTTTATTTTAAACTAACTAAAGGTGATATGTTGATTCTAATCCTTTATGTTGATGACCTTCTGATTACAAGAGAAGACTATCTAATTAATCAGTGTAAGAAAGAATTGACATCTGAATTTGACATGAAGGACTTCGGGATTCTTCACTACTTCTTTGGATTGGAAGTTTGTCAAAAGTCAGGAAACATCTTTCTACATCAAAAGAAGTATACAGTCAATATTCTGAAAAGATTTAGAATGTGGAACAATCGACCTATGTCAACACCTATGGAAACCAACTTACACAAGCTAAAGGAAGCAACTATTGAATCCAAACTTATCGATCCGACTTTATATAGACATATAATTGGGTCTCTGATGTACCTTGTGAATACTCAATCGGTTATCTGCTATGCTGTGAATGCATTAAGTCAATTCATGTGTGAACCTCGAGAAGTACATCTTGTTGCTTTGAAGCATATATTAAGATATCTTCAAGGCACTATTGGGTATGAACTTAAATATAAGAATACCATTTTGGAGCTACATGGATATACTAATTCTGATTGGGCCAGAAGTGTAAAAGACTGGAAAAGCACATCTAGATGTTGTTTTAGTTTAGGATCAGCTATGATCTCATGGATTTGCAGGAAGCAAGCTTCAATCGCTCAAAGTTCAACCGAGGCAGAATACATTGCAGCAGCAATGGGAGCAAGAGAAGCAATGTGGCTTTGAAAATTGCTTGCAAGTTTATTCTGTGAGCCTCTAAAACCTACTATTATTCATTGTGATAACCAAAGCTGCATCAAGTTATCCATGAATCCGGTATTTCATAGATCAAAGCATATAGAAATCCCTTACCACTACGTAAGAGACATGGTGGAAAGAAGAGTTATTTAGTTGGAATATATAATACAAGTGATCAAACAACTGACATTCTCACCAAGCCTCTTCCAAAGGTGAAAGTTGATCATTTCAGAAAGAAACTTGGTATGGTTGAAATATGAGTTTATGAGATTGAGTCTCAACATTGTAAAATTTTGGATTAATATAGATAAAGATGTTTAAAGTGTAAACTCTTTTGTCATATGTGTGACTCTATGACTTATGGGCCTATCCTATGTACATTATTAAAAGGTGACTGTAATGTCCCCATTTTTAGCAGGTTCCTGCAGTTGGCCGGGTCAGTTCACCATCGTGACCCTCGTGTGCTGACAATGGGATTTGAGGGTCTTAGTTGTGTGGTTATAGGCTTTCTAGCAGCCTATGGTGTGTTTTGGCTCCATTTGAGAGACTTACTATTTATAGTAAGTCAATCTATTGGTTCCGATGAGCTTAGTTGAGTTAGAGGAGTTGGAGAATGCTCTCAGTTTTTATTTTGGGCTTCCGGTTTGAGCTCCAAGAATCTTGGAGGGAGCATCTATTTATAGTAAGTCACCCTGTCAAGTTCATTCGTCCTCTTTCATCATCAGGATCACTTTGTTGTTGTCAGATTTTGATTCTGATGCTCCTTCAGCTGTTTTTGCAAGATGGGTGAATTATTATTATTATTCATCTAAATATGCTGAGGTTGTTATTTTTGTTAGTGTTTTTTGTTGGTCACCTCAATATCATGGCTCGTTGGAACCAGGACAAAAAGTTTTAAATCATGGCAACAAGAATTAGTGGCCTTGCATGTCAAAATTTTAAGTTATGGTGGAAAAGGTCATTTTCGGAGTCGAACACAATTAATAAATTAGTTTATAATGACACTTTATTATATTTTAATGTTGTATGTGGGAAGCTTCCTAAGTGAAGTTCATTTGGGAAACTTTGTGCCATTTGGAGATTATAAATATGAACCCATTTGATGAGTAAAGCATCCAATTATTTGATTATCTTATTTTGTTTTGTCATCTTTGTGATGTTCTCTGAGGTTGTTTCCTGCACCCTTGCTGAAGTATAAGGGTTTGAAGTTGACTGTGGTTTTCCACTACTGAGATATAGTGGTATTGGTTGATTTGCTAATCTGAATTAATTTTACTCTCTTACTGTAACTACTGTAGCTGAGAAGTATTTGGTTGCTGAAGAATTTGGTGAAGAAGTTTGGTTTCAGAATGCTCACTTCTATCTCTATTTGGACGCTCAGTTATTTCATACTGTTTGGGCTTTGATATCATTTGCAATTAAGGCACCTGCTGCTGCGTTTTGAAGCTCAGCTTTCCAGCATTTGGGCTTTGTTTTGGTGCCTAGTTTGTTGGCATTTTACTGCCCTTATCATCTGCTATTGGCATAAGATTATCAGTCGGTTTTGAAGGGTTCAATTTCCCTTAATGGGATGCATTTGACAAACAACTTGGTTTGGATTTGGACTAGCAAATTGGGGCAGGCCTTTGTGCTGCTAACAGGTGTTTTTCATCTGCATATCGCTGCCTAGATTTTCAAGCAATCTGCTGCTGCAACTCGTCCATGAGCTGAGAATTTACCAGGTTCGTTTTCATTTGTTAAAAAATAGATTGATATTAATGTAGCACTCAAACTCGATACATCCTAAATTGCAATTGATCTTTATCTCAGAGTCAGGAAATTAATTGCAATTGTTGCTTCCATATTAGTTCTTTCATTTCATGTTTATTTTCAAAGAACTCTTGAATTAAGCACAAACCACCAAGAAACCAAATATTTAATTTGTCAAAGTTTGTTTGCCAAGTGTTTGACAAAATGTCAACCATTGAAATGTGAAAGAAATTGATACTTGATTTAGCTATAACCAAAAAAGGTTATTACAGTGGTATCAAAGCTTGCTTGCAAAGTGTTTGACGAAATGTCAAACAACTGAATTATAAAAGAATTTGGTGTTTGACAAAGTTATAACCAGTTGGGGTTATTACAGTGATGATCTTTTATAATGAAATGTTGACTCTGACATTATAAGGTGACGACTTTATGATGATTAGACTACTATCATGATGAATATCATGTGACGTGATATTTGTAGAAGATCATTATATTCACTTATCATGGTGGATATTATGAGACCTAATATCTATGGATATACCATGATCTCTTATGGTAGACATCATGAGACTTGATGTCTATGCACACACCATAATTGGAAAGAATATCACGAGACTTGATTTTCTTTAACATATCACAAGTTAGGTGATATCACTTTTCAAAATAAGAACTTATATATATGTAATTTGTCTTCCCTAGCTAAGAGGGACTGTTAAATTATGTAGCTTCAGTCAAACATATCTACGATCAATGATATATACATATGTATATATATCTACCAGTATGATTACATACTGATATATATACATACATATATATAATCCATTTGAATAATATTCTACATATGATCACTGCTTCTAACAGATGTTCATATATATATATATATATATATATATATATACATACATACATCTGAGGTCGTATCTCAGTAATGATAGACATATATTCCAATCCCCATTTGTTTAAGATCATTATCGATCTGCATTATTATCTTGATCGGGCTGTGATAAAAAAGAGTTCATTATGGTCAGTGATTTAAGTTTAGACTTTTGTTATGTCTAACAAATCTCATATCGGGTGTGATAGTCAAACACCGAACAGGTGTGACAGTGAATGGTCATGTCTCCATTTGGAGACATGCCCATTCACTAAACACCGAACAGGTGTGACAATGAATGGTCATGTCTCCATTCAGAGACATGCCCATTCACTCTCACACGCGTCCATATATATACTCAATCTGCCCGATCTTGCTAGGCATCGAAATCTATTAATCCAAGCATATCTAAAGGAACATAAGCATCATAGTTTAAAGAACATCTCATCTATATTACTGTAGAGTAATACAATATTCTGGAGTAAATCAGATCCAGGACCATTAGAGTTTGAACCTAAAAATAAAATCATACATCAGTCAGTACTATTCTGAAATCTGATAGAAACTTTACACAAAGCATGAAGTTCTTCTGGTGGTTTGTCTACCAAGGGTTCTGTGAATTCAGCATACTTAAGATTCTCAAAATCAACAAGGATTTGTGAGACACTTGGCTTTACATACTGGAAGCTTTGATTTACTCTTCATGGGAAAAAGATTATCTGGTGGGTGTTCTATCTTTCTCTTCACAGTAACACTGCTCAAACATGTTGGCACGCTAAGATCTTCCTCAGTGGAGGTTGAAATGGTTGCAATTACGAACATAGATCCTAATTGTATTTATGTTGTTGTCACGCATGAATCTGTTTGCACAACTGGTGTCATAGTTACTATCTGAGATGACTCTATATCATGAATATTTCAAACCCAACAACTAAGGTATCAAGTTGGGAAACTTGTCCCTCTGTGTGATCAAGAAAGAAGAGAAAGTCTCAAAAACATTTTCCAAATTCTCACATTGCTCTATTGTGAGGACAAAAGGAGCCGAAGAAGAGAAAGGTATTGTTGCAATGTTTACCTCTGAAATGGGGATAGTAGAAACAAAAGCTATAGAAAATGAGTCCGCATCGGTTTCCAATGTGGACAAGTCATGTGGAATAGATGGCTCTTTGACGTCCAGACATTGTGAAGCTAAAAGAATAACCACCTATTCTTTTTCATCTCTATCTTGTGCCTCTGGTGAAGCTAGAGAAGAATGAGATGTTTGAATATACCCTTTCCTCCTTTGATCTTTAGTTTTAGTCCTTTGTCTAGTTCTGAGATACAGAAACCGTCTTTCTTTTTCCCTTCAATTTGTGATTTTTTTCCCATTGGACCAAAATGGTTGCAATCAACGTCGGCTTTCAACTTTATGATTTATCCTTTTCAAACCCCTACCTTTCAGCCATGCATTTGTATTCATTAGGATGGCCTGAAATCTGTCAAATATAGAAGTGGACTCCTTTTTGTTTCCACTAGATAGGAGGAGGGAGCTTCTAAACCTGACTAATATGGTATTCCGGATCCAAAATTAGATCATCATCCTCAACCCCATTTGGAATAGGGACTAACGTAGACCTATGATTTGCTACAAGGTGAGCCAACATTTGTCCATCTTGATCACTTTTGTCTCATCCTAGAGATCAATCCAGACATCCTCCATGTGATGAACATGGACGAATGTCCTCTTCATCTTGGAGTTCATGCCTCTATAGTCAAAATCTGCCCGGGATTTCAATCTTCAATGTGATCAGCTGAAGTTCATTCTCCATGCATTTGGCCTCAGGAACCATGGTTATGGCATACTTGCTGATTTGCAGAGGATTTTGAGAGAAAATCCCAAATCCTGGCCTGTGTGGAGTAGTCTAGTATGCTTGCACAATCATGAGTTGCCTGGTCAATTCCATAAGGATGATCCTATCAGTAGGATACCCTGGTAGAGTATAAGGTTCTACTTGAAAGTAACCAGCCTTCATGTATGTGAAAGTTGGGAATTGTAGGAACAAACACCCATATTGATTAACCTTCTTCCATGCCTCATCTGATACTCTTTCCTTATCAAAGTGACATTTGAAATGTACATAGAAGGCTTCGTGTACCCTTTTGTAATGATATTTGCTTTGAGTAAGGGTAAGTTGTTCATAATAGTTCCAAATCGGAACTAAGGCCCTGTCTCCCTTGGTAGAGAGTCCCTTGGATGAAAAATAAATATATTAAGGAACTGGATCCTTTACAGTCCAGGCAAAAAAGCACAATAAGGTCAGTACAATATTTATTTGGAAAACTTAATGGCTATTTTGTGGCTATCAAACAAATATAACCCATTTCTCAAGAACAAACAAGGAAAAAAGAATGTACCATTTTTTATTGCAGAGAAAAATATCTTTAATATTTCCATCTCTCATTCCCGAGGGTGCTGACATGAACTTTGAAAAAGGCAGTAATTTGCCTTTCATTTTAACATTTTGAATAGCAATGGCCTCAACTATTTTTCAGACCTATAAATTACATTGATCAATACTTTGCATGATATACAGAAATACAGTCAAATGCTACAGAGCACTTCAGTTCAAAAATATATTTGAATTAAATCTGCCTACCTGCATTGGAAAATAATTTAACCTCCACTATTTCCAACTTCTAGGCATGTTAGATACATATGGTGTTTTAGTCGGTTGGAAACATTCTAACAGAGATTTTATCTTTCCTCTTTCATCAAATGAAAACCTATAAGAATAAGGCTGATGTGTGGCTTGAGACAGATTGAAAAACTGCCAGCTTCTGAATAAAAGATTACTCTGTGCATTGGTGATTTACAGCCTGATAGTGGTGATTGTATATACTATAAATACTATGTCTTCTGTAGAAAGACAAATGGAATCTAGTCAGGCAAAAAACAAATCTTAACCATGAACCTTGAATGACAAAGTCAAATAACCTATTTTTTTGTTACTGAGATTACCTACTCGTCTGGAAGATGGACAAATGTGAATGTTCTTGCAGACAAACATGACAACTGTCTCAGAGTAGTCTTCTTGCAGTGGCCGCAAGGCTGGCCTGATATTTTTTAATTTTCCAATTATTCAGAAATATACCCAGGAAAATTAGTTCACATCCAACTAAAAAAAATTTGAAAACTCAATTGCAGTGACCATAAATAAAATCAGATGGCCAAAACTAAGAAAATTAAACATTTGTATTTGCATGGATTTCAATATATATAGTCTAATGTTGAAGGAAGAAATTAAAAATATAGAGAGCTGGTAATGTTTACCCTTTGAAATTTTCTCTTTTCTTCATTTTATGCATATAAGTTCATGCAAAGTAGAGTTTACCATTGATCATCGTAATACGGTTGATATGATGTGGACTATAATCTCTCACCCTCTAAAATTTACTACCCAAGTGAAAAGGCATCCCCTGCAAAGTCATTTATTATCATTTACAATTTGTTTCAAATTTAAAATATAAAATGTGCTTATATTAATTTTTAATAATTTGCATTTTATTGATAAATTCAAGAGGACATGTAAATAAGACCTAATTAACTTTTCATTTTGGAACAAAAGAGATATATGCTAATAGAAAACAGTGATTACAATAATATATTGTAATAGAGAGGGCTAAAAACATAGAGAGCTGGTAACATTTACTCTTCTTATATATTATTTTCTTAATTTTATAAATAAAGTTTATGCAGAGTACATACCATTGATCATTGTAGTCGTGGTATGAGGTTGAATTTAATCTGCCATCCTCCAAATCTTTAGCAACCCAGTGAGAAGGCATCTTCTGTGGATTCATTTATCATCATTTGCAGTTGTCTCAATTACAAAAAGCTTGAAGGTGCATGTATTAACTCTTAATATCTCAGCATAATAAACCTGAGAGGACAAGTAATGGGTGATTTCAAGTAAACTTCTAGGCAGAAACAATACTTCAAAAATTATAAGAAGAATTAAATAATTAGTTTCCCTTTATTTAATTTAAGATGAAAAAACTTTTGATGTTATGGATTTTTCTTTCCCAAATTGAAATCCTATAAAAGAAACGCAATCTGATACATCAAGTGATGTTATTCAATTTTCTACCCAAATTTGAAGACAAATAAAGAACATTTAAACTATTCTTAAGCTTCTATTTAAGAAGAGGCCCCATTAATCCATATTTGAATAATCATAGACTTCTCCCAATTAAGCACAAAATACTCAGACATACATAAATTTGCTTTAATGACTTTTACACTGAGAAAGGCATTGAGATGTACACTCTCAAACCTCACACATTTAAAACATTTGAAGGTTACTCATTTCAAAAACTTCTATTCTGCAATTTCTCATTAGGTCTATAACTATGCATACCAAAATAACAGTGGTTGGTTCGTATACAACAGAATCGAGGAAAAAGTGAGATGCAATGTAACATAAAAAGTAAGCAGCAACTTTAAGATTGGAAAAAAATCAATGAGAAAGGTGACTGGTTTGTTGGAAAAAGGTAGCACCTCCCTATTAAATTCTACCAGACAAGATTACAATTTAAAAGTTGAGGTACCAATAAATACTACTGTGAGTCAAAGAACAATTGAATTCTAGCATGCTCAAGGTTGTATTAAGATATCTATAAGAATCATATTACTATAGATTAACAAGTGTAAAAATTCAAGATCTTCTGAATCAAAAATTTTGCAGAGAATGCAGTGTTTTGCATTCCTGTACAAAAAGAGCGAGACATAAAGTACATTCCTTTAAATCATTTTCAGCATTCAACATTAGGCACTGAAAATTTAACATTTATCTACCATATAAAAGGAACAAAATTCTTTCAATTATGCCCTGGCAAAACCAGCAGCTCCATCAGAGCTACAGCTGAGGATAAAGTCGTCGATGGAAAACGAGCCAAGCCAAATGATGGATGGACTAGTCGCCAAATAGGCTGATGGCTCAGTAGTAGAGCACACTGACAGAAAACAGATAATCCTAAATTTTATTCCAACTGATCTATCAAACAGTTTCAGTCCCAATCAGAGTTTTGGGTGGTTTACAATGGTGTCATGAACACTCTGGCAACCCAAAGGTTTCCCTTCTGTTTTTTGACTCTGAAAAGTTGCTAGTGGTATCTATAAGACTTTGTAAGCTGGTGTACCCTTCCAAGTCCAAGTATTACTGCAGCTGTGACAGGTTACGAATGGTGTCAAAGAGATTATTTAAGTTTATACATATTCAATCTTGAAGAATGCAGCCACAACCACTGCCAATGATATCAGAGATGTGCTTTAAGTTTTCACATTCATACAACCTCAAATACTGCAGGTGTGGGAGGTTGCCAACATTTATGGGAAGGTGATTTAATTTCTTACAACCAGACAAATCCAAGTTCTGCAGCTGTGACAAGTTGCCGATGGTATCAGGGATGTTAATTAAATTTATACACTTTCCCAAGTCCAAGTGCTGCAGATGAGACAAGTTACCAATGGTATCAGGAAGCTTACTTATCTTTTGACAGACAGATAAGTCCAAGTGATGCAGCTGTGACAGGCTACCAATGGTATCAGGGAGCTTATTCAAGACATAACAAAAGCTCAAGTCCAAGAGTTGCAGCTGTGATAGTTTGCCAATACTATCAGGAAGGTTAAATAAGTTTGTACACTTTCCCAAATCCAAGTGCTGCAACTGTGACAGGTTGCCGATAGTAGCAGGGAGATTATTTAAGCTTTCACACCCTCTCAAATCCAAGTGCTGGAGCTGCAAAAGGATGCCAAAGGTATCAGGAAGTTTCTCTAAACTTGCACAGTCTCTTAAACCCAAATGTCTCAGCTCCAACAGTTTGCCAATATGATCAGGAAGATTATTTAATTTTTGACAACCAAACAAGTCTAACTGCTGCAAGTGGGCCAGATTGCCAATGGCATCTGGAAGGTTATTTAAATTGTAACAAAAATTCAAATTCAAGTGTTGCAATTGTAATTGGTTGCCAATGGTACTAGGAATTGAATTTAACTTTCGACAACCAGACAAATCTAAATGCTGCAGCTGTGACAGGTTGCCGATGCTGTCTGGTAGTTTAATTAGGTTGGCACATCCTCCCACATCCAAGCACTTCAGCTCTGATAGGTTGCCAATGGTCTCAGGGAGATTATTTAAGCTTTCACACTTTCTCAACCCCAAGTGCTGAAGCTGTGACAGGTTACCAATTGTAGGAGGCAGGTTATTTAACCTGTAACAGAAATTCAAGTTCAAGAAGCGTAGCTGTGACAGTTTTCCAATGGTATCAGGGAGGTTATTTAACTTTTGACAGTCAGACAAGTTCAGATGCTGCAGCTGTGACAGACTGCCAATAGTATCAGGGAGCTTATTTAACATTTTACAGACAGATAAGTCCATGTACTCCACTTGTAACAAGTTGCCAATGGTATCAGGGAGATCATTTAGCTTGTGACAACCAGAGAAGTCCAAGTGTTGCAGCTGTGATAGGTTACCAAGAAGAGAGAAGGTAGAAAGGCCGTCAAAGTAACAATCATAATCTAGTAGCATAATCTTCAACTGCCAAATGCTACCAACAAATCTGGCACCATGTGACTTCTTTTTTGCTCTCTTCATCCCAGTTGCAAAGAAACAGCTTTCCAATCTTAACCATATCAAACTTGGAGGAAGCATGCCTATCATGTCTTCTATTGTATTTCCAATATGCAGCTTCTGCAAGTGAAGATAGCGAAGGCCAGGTCTGCATAACATTTCAAGCCTTTGCACACTATCTCCATTGAACCGAAGGCAAGAGAAATTGATGTTGTTGGATATAGTATTTAAATGGGCAGCCTCCCATAGACGTGTCCCCTCTTTTTCTTTTCCAGAAATGATTCTCCCCATATCTCTTAAATGGTCATGCATATCAAATACACCTTTATCATCAATCTTTATGAGTAATTTCATCGAAAGATTAGATATAGCAGTGTCTACCATCTTGTACTGAGATTTCCAGAAAATCATGGGACATGTTTTGTCTTCACTAACAAAGAAGCAGGCAATGTCCAGAAATATTTCCTTTTCCTCATCACTAAGAGCACTGTAACTAACGTAGAGCACTTTGTGAATGTCTGGGTTGAGAGTAATGTTGTGAAGAGCATCTATCCAGCAACCTGTTTCATTCTGCTTATCATACAAGAAGGATCCAATCACTTCCAGTGAAAGAGGATGCCCCTTGCAAGCTTCCACTATTCTTTTGGACAGATCTTCGTAGCCTGGACTTGGAGATGCTCTCAAAAAAGTGTGCCAACTAAATAACTGGAGACCTTCATTTATCTCCAATCCGCCCATCTCGTGGATGCATTCGGATGATACTCGAGCAACATTGAGAATGTGCTTGTCTCTAGAAGTAATAATAACCCTGCTACCAGGGGCCAGCCAATCCCCAGCCAAAGCACTCAATTGCACCACATCATCCACATCATCCAGAATGAGAAGAATGCGTTTTCCTCCCAAACGATCTCTCAACAAAGATTTGCCTTCATCAACACTGTCCACTTCTACGCCATATTTAGCTACATCTTTAAGAATTTTTCTCTGCAATTTTGTAAGGCCTTGGCCATCTGCAGCAGTGGCACGGACATTAAATAGAAAGGAGGCAGCGTTGAAATCACCATAAACTTTATTGAACACGGCCTTCGCAACTGTGGTCTTTCCAATGCCACCGATCCCCCATATTCCAACTTTAACCACACCTTCCACAGAATTGAGATTTAATTTGGGGATGAGATACTCGGTCACGCTTTCCAGTCCCACAGGGTGCTTGGCAACTTCTAATGGCACTCTGTCAAGTGTCTTAATCACGTCATTCACCACCCTCTTTACCAGCCGAGCTTCAAATCTGCACATTCCTAATTTTGTTACAACCAATTGAAAAGAAATGCAAATCAATGTTCCTAATTTTGTTCAATTAAAAAGAAATGCAAGTCAATAATGGAATTACAAAAAATACTACTCAATTTACTTCTCTGGAAAGATATGAGAAAAAGTTAGAATGTAAACATTGAAAGGAAGGTCGTAGCATTGATTCGAAGATTATGAAAGGGCATCTAAGGAGAATATGTTTATGCTATGAAATAATCTAGAACCAAATAGTAGAAGCGATTCTTAATTGATTTGTGAAAAATCTCTGTAGTACTGAAGATTGAGGGTTGGCAATTCGAAAGTAAATATATCCAACAATCAATAGGAGGTCTTAGGTTCGAATGTTAGCCTGGCCAGACCCTGTTGAAAATGAAAGCATTTATTGTCTTAACAATCGAAGACACCATCTCTATATGAACTAGCTATAATCCGAAAACAGCTAGAACAGTGAGACTGAGAAATTTCTTGTCAACTCCTTTGTCCTTAAAAGAGAATAATCATGAATACTGGTTGGTGGGCACTCCCTGCCTCTACACCACAAAAGGTTTTGAATGTTACAGTTATAATTCGCTGTTGCCCCTGTCTGTGCTTGATTATACAATGTTCCCGAAGAATCCTATTGGAAGAACTGTTTACCAAGAATCGATAACAATCTGGAGGATTTCATCAATTAGCAACTCAAAAAAATTGTGCGTGCGTCAGTAACTTCACTTCCAAGGGTATACCAAAACCTATAATTGTTGATTCAACAGCTGGGTAATGCTCCCAATTGATGGAGACTGAATTGGAGAGCTGCCCTAGCCATTAATTCGAAAAAAAGGAACTGCAAGAAGTTGTGGCGTGGATACGAACCTGACTTTGCCAAAGATGATGAAAGTGGATCGTGGAGGCTCGAATGTGAAACCAACCAACCGAGAAACAAACCAATCAGCAAATAACTGGAAAAAAAAAATTCTCGTACGGTTGTTTCATTTCCTCTAATTGCTACGAACAACTGTTTCTATGCTCCTTTGGAACTGTTCTTGTTTATGTCTTTTTCTTAAACATTACGGTTGGTGGTATGCTGGTTCCTATTTGCTACATTCTTCCTTCAAAAAGCAAGAAAGGATATTTTTTATTTAATTGTTGTAATAAAAATTGTTAGTATGGCATCATGTCACTCCTCAATCAAATCAAAGAATTTAAAACATTATATGAAACTTCAAATGTTTATATCATTTTCTAATTTTTTATTATTTTATAAATCACATTTTTCATCCATTTTATTGGTCCATACTATTTTTGGTGGGGGGAGAAAATTAATTTTCTTCTACAAAAATACAAATATTTTCTAACTTCATCTTGTATTAAATGAATGCATTAATTACAACTTTATCTTTCCACATTTGTTGATAAATTTTTTTTTCAATCATTTTATCTTCCACCTCACACAACATGTCTAATCACTATTAATTCTCACTAACAATATAATTTCAATATGTTATATCTTTGTATTTGAATTTCTAATTTTTTTAAAACTTTGATTTTTTAATAAAAGTAGTTAAATTATTACTATTATTTTACTTCTGTAAAAATAAGTTAAGCAATATTATTTTTTAATTATATTTTATAATAGTGTTTGTAATATGTATAATTGATAAGTGTTACAATTTGTAAATTATATCATTTATTATTATTAATATTTTATATTTAAACAATTTATCATTTACTTTAAATATATTTAAAACTTAAATATATATTTTAATATTAAATTAATAATTATATTTTACATCAAAAAAAATACTAAAGGAAATAACTACAAAAAAGAAATAATTCAATTCTAAAAGGTATGTAAATTATTATTAAGTTTTTATAAACTATGTATTAAAATTAAATAGTTATATTCTATTTCTTATTTATTACTTCATATTTATTCATCAACATCAAATTTATATGTATTCATCGTTGAGGGAGTTTTTCCAACTACTTATGGTTCTCTAGTAGTATGCATAACATGCTTAAACATATAATGTGATACTCCAAATGCTTCATCACTTCTTCAAGTTCTATAATTCAGATATTGGTATGGATAACTTTCCTCATTGCACATATTTTAAGTTGTCAATGTAGAAGGTGCAAATTTGTCTAAAGCATATGTATTGATCGTAGTATGATATTAGGTAGTTAGTGTCATATTGGGTACTTTGGCCTCTTATTCTTGGGCTTAAATACCCAAATATATAATAATATAACATGAGAACTTAATAACAAAATATGAGTCATCCTATCAGATCACAAGTGCATTTCTAGGAAAAAATTAATGCATTCACAATGTTAATTTAGAACTATTTAACCTTATTCTCACTCATCTACACCTCTACAACCATTATGTGTTAGGCAGGAACTATGACGCATCGCGTCTCTTGTATGTAAAGGGTTTATATGAGAAAGTTGATCTTATTTTGTTTTATAAATCTAATTCAATTTTGATGATGGAAAATCCATTTCTACATGTTATAAATGTCGTGATGGTTCTTTTGTGATGGTTATTTTGTCCAATCCTTATATGACTACTCACATTGTTATGATGTGGGATCTAAATAGAGTTTCACAAATGAGAAGGTGATGACTATAGTTCAAAGATTTCATTTGAAACTTTCCTTCAAATTGACTTCAATCTCCCATTTTGCTTGAATTTTCAATCCTTCAACTATCAAGATTGGATTAGTTTTAGGCCCTCTTCATAATTATGGAAATGCAATTCAAATTTGAATAAATATGATTTTGCATTGATTCTCTTTGAGTTTATCAAGGAATAAAAGGTGTGTGTTCCCATTCCAAAAGGTTCTAAGTGTTCCTTATAGCAAGGAAATAAACAACAATGAAGAAATAGATGAAATAAAGGAACAAGAATTCTTAATAAAATATCTTCAAAGAAAAGGAGAGGATCATGATAAAGCTTAAAACTTCTAATTAGAAGGTCTTACTACAAGACATGGAAGACTACCTAAAGGTAATGTGGTAATTGAGTTGAATGTTGTTCTTTAACAAAGTACTAGCACATCAAGAAGCCTGTGTTAATTATAAATCAAGAAAACTCTAGTTAATGGAGGATGATCTTGACACCAAATTTTTCCACAATGCTACCATGCTCTGTAGATCATAAATTTGTATTGATTCAATTAGGAACTTGAAAGATACAGTATCATCATTCCTAAATAGAAGATATCCAACTAGAAGTTGTGAGTCATTTTTATAATGATTTGAGGAATATTAAGGCCTTAGATTTGCACAACCAGTCTTTCTTCTTGCAACACATTTTGAATTGTCCCTAAAGAGAACAAACAAATGTTGATGGTTCCCATTAGAAGGGAAGAGATGAGGGACCTATAATCTTTCAAATGAACATGGATAAGTCACATAGGCCTAAAGAATTCCTAATGTGTTTTATCATAAGTACTAGCATATCATGGGAGAAGATCTTTTGAAGGAAGTTGAGGATTCATACAAATGTGGGAAATTTTTAAGGACACAAATTTATTATTTTGGTTCCTGAAAATTCCATCATAGAAACTTTTTAGACTTCCAAAGATCTTTATGTAACACCTTCTACAGAGCAATATCTAAAATTATCACAAACCAACTCAAAATTATTTTACATAATAAAACTGTTGAAGATCAAATTGTTTCTCTCTAGATTGGAATATCCTCAATAGAATCATAATAACCCATAAAATCATCCACTCAATTATCTCCACTAACTATAGTAGCATGACAACTAAGTTAGATTCTAATAAAAGTTAATCAAGTGAATTGGCATTTTTAAATAGGACACTAGTAGATTCGACCTTGATTCAATTGTTGTTGAGCTAGAACCACTAGTGTATCTCTTGCTCATATATTTTTTGGTTGATGGTAATCCATGTGGTTTCTTCAAGTCCACATGGGGCCTTTAGCAGGGTGATCCCACCTCTCCCTTACTATTTTCATCATAGGAAACTGTCTCTAATGAATGGTAAATTTGGCTTCAATTCAAAGTGTTTGAGCTAGATATGCAATTGTATATGACTTGTATTCTTTTTTTGTTAACATTTGTCCACATGGTTTCTTTGAGTCTACATGGAGTCTTTGATAGGAAGACTCAATATCTCATTCTTCTATATCATCATATAATTTTGGCAAGTATTATGCATTAATAGTTCGTTAATGTTATGTAATGTTTTATATAGACACTTGGTAGATATGTTGTGGCTTTTGGTCAAGTAGTGAATAAGAGATATCAAATATTATTTTTTCAATACCAAGTAAAATATTTGAAGATAAACCATTGTTTTATTGGTTTTAACATTAATGAATTACCTAGCAAGTATTTGGAAATGTCATTTTTCAAGGCGTTATTTAGAACAAAACTATGAGAAAAACAATCTCTAATTGCAAATCCAATACAACTTATAGAAAGGTATATGGTTCACTACATTACATTAAAAAATATGATTGAAATGACTACACTTTAATTTATGTCAACTATCTAATTGAAAAACAAAGCAGCTCCAAAATAATTTATGTCAACTATCTAATTAAAAAATAAAGAAGCTCCAAAATAATTTATGTCAACTATTTAATTAAGAAATAAAGCAGCTCCAAAATAATTTATGTCAATGATTAAGAAATAAAGTAGGGAGTAATATGGAAGGAAGTATAAAGAATTTTTATTGGAATTGCTAAGGAGACAAAATAATCTCCTTAATTGAATGGGATATAACCTATCAAGACAAGGAAAATTGTGGTCTCTAAAATAGGAAGATAAAATACATTTTATGAAGGGAAGCTTGTTTTGAAAATGTTTGGAAGCCCAAGATATAAGATGAAGTCAAACTTTACAAGACAAAAAGTATTTAGAGTCTTCAAGAAACAATTGCAATCAATTTTGATATTGATTAACTTTCTTTTGACTTTGTATATTAGAATTATTAATAATTAGAAATGTGTTTCCACAATCTATAATATTAATATTTTGTTTCTGAATTTAAATTGTCTGTATCTTTTGAGCTAAGGTTTTGGGTCACAATAAATGAACCATCATTACGACAAAAGAGCAGCAAGGAAATGAAAAATGATGGTTCATCTCCTTCTTATTATTTTTGCTCCGAGGATGGTTCAAAACATTAGGTCAAAAGATACACAATCTAAATTCAGAAGCAAAAAAATTAATTATAATAAATATTATTTTAATGAAAAGATATTAGATAAAAATAAAGATAAAAACTGAACTGCATTGAACTTTGGGAACAAAATGCCGAATTTATAGTTTACTGTCAAATAGAAATATGTATATATCTTAAAACAAAATATACTAATATGGACCGGAGACCAATCTCAGAGATATCCGATAAAAAGGGGATCTAAGCCAAAAATCTTGCTGAAGCAAAATTACCAAATTACCCCCAGCTGAACTCTGCCGGACTTCGGAGAGGAAAAAAAAGGCCTAATTCGGAAAAATTAAAAAGCCCAATTAATAGTTCACTATCAATGCACTCAGCAGAAGGAGATTGGAATCTCGCAAATTGGAAAAACAGAGGTTAATTATTTATATAATTTAGAAGAAACTGAGGTAAATCACTTACCCTAGAGTCATATCCATGAACCACCCCGAGCAAGAACAGATCCGCTGAAGGGCATTCTTCCACCCGTCAATCTCTTCTCCTGTGTACCGATCTGAGAGCCCGTAATGCCTCAAAAATGAGATCTTGTAGGGACTGGAGTCTTTTTCAGGATGTCTTACATGAGCTGGCTCCACATCATAAAAGAGGGGAATTATCAAGCCATCTGTGTTCGCCATTGCAGCCGCCTCCTTGAGACACCAAGCTGAATCTGCATAGCCTTTGGAAAATATAGGAATTCTTATGGCACTGCTCTTGATTGCTGCTTCTAAGCCCATCCCAATTATTTCCCCCTTCTCCAATTTATGGCTGTCTAAAAACACATGCAGTCCTGCTGCTGAGAGAGCTTCATAGAGATGGTCTACCAGAGTTTTTCTCACATCTTCTCCTCTAAAACTCAGAAACACGTGATAACTCTTATCGCTTTGGAACAGAATTTTAGTTGTGGGAGGCTTGAATTCTTCCATCTTAGCACAAAAAGAATGGCAGAAAGGACTGAAACCAAAATATGCAGAAGTTAAAAATGGTAATGTCCATTTTAGCTCTACATTACTTTCTATTTCAATAGCGTGTTTCCACCGGTTTTCTGTCCTCGTAATTGCCAGGACATTTCTAATTCAATCAGAATTGGATAATCTCAAGGGGACATTTGTATCGCTGATGTTGACCTGCCACGTCGGACTATTAACGACAGCGCAGAATAATTACAAGTTAGGAACGAGGGACGTACACTTTTTAAATTTTACTCCTCCTCCGTCAATGCTCAAGTCACTGTCAAGAGTCGATGATTGATTAATTTGCCTCTCAACATTCAATGACGAGCACTTAGATTTTTGTGGCAACGGCTATCCAGCCAATTATTTCGACTCGTCGGGTATGCCATGCCGTTTATCTCCGTCCTCCTTCCGCCTCTCCTATACCATCAGCCATGCACGGATCCCACGATAGAATATAATAACAAAAACCGTATTGCATTTTAAAATTTGGAGTTTGATTGAATTTTTCTATGGTAAATTAACGTACCTTCCTTAAAATTTATTCATATTTAATAGATTTAATTAGAATAGATTTTTATACTATAAAATAGATATAAAATTAAATTATAATTATTATATTTTAAATTTAATATATTATATTTGATGCAATTAAATTTATATTTCATTATAATTTATTTAATATTAATATTTAGTAATATATATATATAATATTATAATATTACTAAATATTAATATTAAATAAACATTGGTGGCATTTATTTAATATTAAATAAACATTAGGGACATTTATTTAATATTAAATAAACATTGAGACATTTATTTAATATTAATATATATTAATATTAAATAATATAATATATTTATATACTATTAATTATATATATAATCAATTTGATAACAATAAGTTAAATATTTAATAAAATTATACTCATAAAAATTAATAGTATATTTACATTATTATGAATTTGTAATATTATATTTTGTAAAAATAATAATTATTTATTAGTATCTCATTTAATAATTTTTTTTTCACTAATAAAATAAAATGTGAAAATTTTAATGTAATTTTGATCTACATAGTTACATAGTTGCTATCATGTTATTTTCTTATACTTATAAACTGAATTACAACTAATGATCATACTACATGATCCATCAACATGTTGATCTTTACTTTATTTCTAATTATTGCTTCATCGTGATGATCATTAGTTGTAATTCAGTTCATAAGTACAAGAAAATAACATGATGGCAACTATGTAACTATGTAGATCAAAATTACATTAAAAATTTCACATTTTATTTTATTAGTGAAAAAAAAAAATTATTAAATAACATACTAATAAATAATTATTATTTTTACAAAATATAATATTACAAATTTATAATAATGTTAAATATACTCTTAATCTATATGAGTATAATTTTATTATATGTTTAACTTATTGTTATCAAATTGATTATATATATAATTAATACTATATAAATATATTATATTATTTAATATTAATATATATTAATATTAAATAAATGTCTCAATGTTTATTTAATATTAAATACATGTCCCTAATGTTTATTTAATATTAAATAAATGCCACCAATGTTTATTTAATATTAATATTTAGTAATATAATATATATATATATATATATATATATATATATATATATATATATATTATACTAAATATTAATATTAAATAAATTATAATGAAATATAAATTTAATTGGATCAAATATAATATATTAAATTTAAAATATAATAATTATAATTTAATTGTATATCTATTTTATAGTATAAAAATCTATTCTAATTAAATCTATTAAATATAAATAAATTTTAATGAAGGTACGCTAAGATAGAGTTAATTTACCATAGAAAAATTCAATCAAACTCCAAATTTTAAAATGCAATACGGTTTTCGTCAGACTGTACTTTGCCACGGGGTCCGTGCATGGCTGACAATACGGGATAGGCGGAAGGAAGACAGACGGAGATAAACAGCATGGCATACCCAACCAGTCGAAATAACTGGCTGGGTAGCTGTTGCCGATTTTTGTTGGGGGAAAGAGGTGGAAGTTAAACTAGCCTACTGACATCTTCTTCAATGTTGAATGATAGTAGTTAGGAATCTAATTCTTTTTTTGTAATTAAGTCGATAGGCTTATGTGGGAGCTTTCTTCTAAAAATTATTATTTTGATTCAAAAGTTGTAAGACCTTTCTATGATAGTTTCTTTGTGATATTGCTATTAGGAATTAACTGTGTGATTTTGAGTCAAACTCATTGACCCATGTTTTATGAGTAGTGATTCAACATGAATCCATCTTTCATGAGAATAAATGGAACACTTAGCACTCATTAGATCTAGGTGATGCTCAGAGGGGTGAAGCATCGGGACTTCCCGAGAGGTAACCCATCCCAGTACTACTCCAGCCTAAGTGTGCTTAACTACGGAGTTTCCTCCATGGTTAAACCCAAAGCCTGCAACCCCATTTGCAAAACCTTCACCAAGTGTTGTGCCTTATGAACCATTCATTAGAAATCCCCTTAAACTCATCAATTGATAAGTAGGAGATAATTTCCACAGCAAGACAAATTGTGATATTACTATCAGGATTTAACTATGTGATTTTGAGTCAAACTCATTGACCCCTATTTTATGAGTAGTGCTTCAACATGAATCCATCTCTCATGAGAATAAATGGAACACTTAGCACTCATTGGATCTAGGTGATGCTCACAGGGGTGAAGCACTGAGACTTCCCGGGAGGTCACCCGTCCCAGTACTACTCCAACCTGAGCACATTTAACTACGGAGTTTCCTCCATGGTTAAACCCAAAGCTTGCAACCCCATTCGCAAAACCTTCACCAAGTGTTGTGCCTTATGAACCATTCATTAGAAATCCCCTTAAACTCATCAATTGATAAGTAGGAGATAATTTCCACAGTAAGACAAATTGTGATATTGCTATCAGGATTTAACTATGTGATTTTGAGTCAAAGTCATTGACCCATGTTTTATGAGTAGTGATTCAACATGAATCCATCTCTCGTGAGAATAAATGGAACACTTAGCACTCATTGGATCTAGGTGATGCTCACAGGGGTGAAGCACCGGGACTTCCCGGGAGGTCACCCATCCCAGTACTACTCTAGCCTAAGCACGCTTAACTACAAAGTTTCCTCCATGGTTAAACCCAAAGCCTACAACCCCATTTGCAAAACCTTCGCCAAGTGTTGTGCCTTATGAACCATTCATTAGAAAGCCCCTTAAACTCATCAATTGATAAGTAGGAGATAATTTACACAACAAGACAAATTGTGATATTACTATCAGGATTTAACTATGTGATTTTGAGTCAAACTCATTGACCCATGTTTTATGAGTAGTGATTCAACATGAATCCATCTCTCATGAGAATAAATGGAACACTTAGCACTCATTGGATCTAGGTGATGCTCACACGGGTGAAGCACCGAGACTTCCTGGGAGGTCACCCATCCTAGTACTACTCCAGCCTGAGCGTGCTTAACTGCGGAGTTTCCTCCATGGTTAACCGAAAGCCTACAACCCCATTTGCAAAACCTTCACCAAGTGTTGTGCCTTATGAACCATTCATTAGAAAGCTGCTTAAACTCATCAATTGATAAGTAGGAGATAATTTCCATAGCAAGACAAATTGTTATATTGCTATCAGTATTTAACTATGTGATTTTGAGTCAAACTCATTGACCCATGTTTTATGAGTAGTAATTCAACATGAATCCATCTCTTGTGAGAATAAATGGAACACTTAGCACTCATTGGATCTAGGTGATGCTCACTCACAGCGGTGAAACACCAGGACTTCCCGGGAGGTCACCCATCCTAGTACTACTCCAACCTAAGCGCGCTTAACTGCGGAGTTTCCTCCATGGTTAAACCCAAAGCTTGCAACCCCATTTACAAAACCTTCACCAAGTGTTATGCCTTATGAACCATTCATTAGAAAGCCCCTTAAACTCATCAATTGATAAGTAGGAGATAATTTCCATAGCAAGACAAATTGTGATATTACTATCAAGATTTAACTATGTGATTTTGAGTCAAACTCATTGACCCATGTTTTATGAGTAGTGACTCCACATGAATCCATATCTCATGAGAATAAATGGAACACTTAGCACTCATTGGATCTAGGTGATGCTCACAGGGGTGAAGCACCGAGACTTCTTGGGAGGTCACCCATCCTAGTACTACTCCAGCCTAAGCACACTTAACTACAAAGTTTCCTCCATGGTTAAACCTAAAGCTTGCAACCCCATTTGCAAAACCTTCACCAAGTGTTGTGCCTTATGAACCATTCATTAGAAATCCCCTTAAACTCATCAATTGATAAGTAGGAGATAATTTCCACAGCAAGACAAATTGTGATATTGCTATTAGGATTTAACTGTGTGATTTTGAGTCAAACTCATTGAACCATGTTTTATGAGTAGTGATTCAACATGAATCCATCTCTCGTGAGAATAAATGGAACACTTAGCACTCATTGGATCTAGGTGATGCTCACTCATAGGGGTGAAGCATCGGGATTTCCTGAGAGGTCACCCATCCTAGTTCTACTCCAGCCTAAGTGCGCTTAACTTCGGAGTTTCCTCCATGGTTAAACCCAAAGTGTGCAACCCTATTTGCAAAACCTTCACCAAGTGTTGTGCCTTGTGAACCATTCATTAGAAAGCTCCTTAAACTCATCAATTGATAAGTAGGAGATAATTTCCACAGCAAGACGAATTGTGATATTACTATCAAGATTTAACTATGTGATTTTGAGTCAAACTCATTGGCCCATGTTTTATGAGTAGTGACTCAACATGAATCCATCTCTTGTGAGGATAAATGGAACACTTAGAACTCATTGGATCTAGGTGATGCTCACTCACAGGGGTGAAGCACCGGGACTTCCAGGGAGGTCACACATCCTAGTACTACTCCAGCTTGAGCGTGCTTAACTATGGAGTTTCCTCCATAGTTAAACCCAAAGCTTGCAACCCCATTTGCGAAACTGTCACCAAGTGTTGTGTCTTATGAACCATTCATTAGAAAGCCCCTTAAACTCATCAATTGATAAGTAGGAGATAATTTCCACAACAAGACAAATTGTGATATTGCTATTAGGATTTAACTGTGTGATTTTGAATCAAACTCATTGACCCATGTTTTATGAGTAGTGATTCAACATGAATCCATCTCTCAAGAGAATAAATGGAACACTAATCACTCATTAGATCTAGGTGATGCTCACAGGGGTGAAGCACCAGGACTTCCTAGAAGGTCACCCATCCTAGTACTACTCCAGCCTGAGCGTGCTTAACTATGGAGTTTCCTCCACGGTTAAACCCAAAGCTTGCAACCCCATTTGCAAAACCTTCACCAAGTGTTGTGCCTTATGAACCATTCATTAAAAATCCCCTTAAACTTATCAATTGATGAGTAGGAGATAATTTCCACGACAAGACAAATTGTGATATTGCTATCGAGATTTAACTGTGTGATTTTGAGTCAAACTCATTGACCCATGTTTTATGACTAGTGATTCAACATGAATCCATCTCTCATGAGAATAAATGGAACACTTAGCACTCATTGGATCTAGGTGATGCTCATAGGGATGAAGCACCGAGACTTCCCAGGAGGTCACCCATCCTAGTACTACTCTAGCCTAAGCACACTTAACTACAGAGTTTCCTCCATGGTTAAACCCAAAGCTTGCAAAGCCATTTGCAAAACCTTCATCAAGTGTCGTGTCTTATGAACCATTCATTAGAAAGCCCCTTAAACTCATCAATTGATAAGTAGGAGATAATTTCCACAACAAGACAAATTGTGATATTGCTATCGGGATTTAACTGTGTGATTTTGAGTCAAACTCATTGAACCATGTTTTATGAGTAGTGATTCAACATGAATCCATCTCTCATGAGAATAAATGGAACACTTAGCACTCATTGGATCTAGGTGATGCTCATAGGGATGAAGCACTGGGACTTCTTGGGAGGTCACCCATCCCAGTACTACTCCAGCTTGAGCGCACTTAACTACAGAGTTTCCTCCATGGTTAAACCCAAAGCTTGCAACCCCATTTGCAAAACCTTCACCAAGTTTTGTGCCTTATGAACCATTCATTAGAAAGCCCCTTAAACTCATCAATTGATAAGTAGGAGATAATTTCCACAGCAAGACAAATTGTGATATTGCTATAAGGATTTAACTGTGTGATTTTGAGTCAAACTCATTGACCCATGTTTTATGAGTAGTGATTCACCATGAATCCATATCTCATGAGAATAAATGGAACACTTAGCACTCATTAGATCTAGGTGATGCTCACATGGGTGAAGCATTGGGACTCCCCGGGAGGTCACCCATCCCAATACTACTCCAGCCTGAGCGCGCTTAACTACGGAGTTTCCTCCCTGGTTAAACCCAAAGCTTGCAACCCCATTTGCAAAACCTTCACCAAGTATTGTGCCTTATGAACCATTCATTAGAAAGCCCCTTAAACTCATCAATTGATAAGTAGGAGATAATTTCCACGGCAAGACAAATTGAGATATTGCTATCAGGATTTAACTATGTGATTTTGAGTCAAACTCATTGACTCATGTTTTATGAGTAGTGATTCAACATGAATCCATCTCTCGTGAGAATAAATGTAAAACTTAGCACTCATTGGATCTAGGTGATGCTCATAGGGATGAAGCACCGGGACTTCTTGGGAGGTCACGCATCCCAGTACTACTACAGCCTGAGCGCACTTAACTACTGAGTTTTCTCCATAGTTTCTTTTCTAGAAGTAAAAAATACTTAAGTTTGCCTTTACTCTTTTTTTTTAATGAAAATTACCATGAAATAGTAAGTTACTTTTTTTTTAATATTTCATTTTTTTTTGTTTTTCATCTTGTTCAAAATTAGAAAAAAAAGAAACTTTCAAATCAAATATCACAATAAATAATAAATAAACTTTTATAATAGAAAATATAAATACAATTATATGGATATCAAATCCATTATCTTATCATTTTGGCAAACTGTCTAGAATTTTAAGAGTTTTTCGGGAGCTAGATTATCAAGCAATAGAGATGTATACGAATTCTTGTAAGCCATTTTCCCCTTTGTTTTTCATTATTTTTTTATTCTATCTCATATGCACTTTAATATATCAAGAAAGGCTGAATGAATAAAGAGATTGCATAAAGGAAATCACATTTAGTAGATTTCTTTTGGAAGAAACTTAAGTGTAATAGTGTTGTTTGGAAATCTATGCAAATTGTGAATGGTCCTTGGTTAGATATCATAAAGTTTGAAAGTAAAATTAATACAAAGTAAAACTAGATTATAAAGTAAATGAAAGAAAAATAGAGTTGGTTAGATATTGATTTTCATATCTTGTCCATTTAAGTTTATTTTTTATTTATGTTTTTTCTTAATAAAATTAATATTGCTATCATATTATCATATTAAATTTTAGAATATCTAAAATATTCTTATTTTATCAATTTAAATATTATATTACTTCATATTTAAATATGTTGTTCGTAGTTGTTTGATATTTTGTTTTATTAATTTTGAGTCTATGCATGATTTAAAGATTGTCACTAAATCTATTCATTTTGCATTTGTTAAATTATTATAATTACAACATAATTTTAAAAATATTTTTTTAGGTGGTCTTGATTGATGTGTAAAAAGTGTTATGTTAGAGTTATGTGAAAAATTAATTCATGCTTCCTTTAACATTATGGTTTAAACTGATTATTGTTATTTTTTAATGCAATTTTTGTGATTGGTAGATTTTGTGTTGGTTGAGTGCAAAATTAATATCTTTTCTTATGATGCTTATAGATTTAATGATAATTTAAAGATGCTCGTTAAATATTCAATGATATATCTAAAGAAGTTTTCTAAAAATTAAATGATAAATTTGAAAGAAGTCTTGAAAATAAGATAATCTTACTTTCTTACCAAAATCATTCTTATTTTTGAGTAGGTGAAATCCAAATCACACAACAATTTATAAATCACAATTATTTTTAAAAGGTGATAATTCATTTTGTAACACATTTTGTAAGTTTAAAAGAATTAATTAAGCCGATAGGCTTATTGTGGGAGCTTTGCTCCTAGATTTTAATTTAATATTGATTATGTGACAATTCATCAATCTATGATGCAAGGTCTTGTTATTCCCAAGTTTATTATCTTCAACCACTCCTAAGCTACAAACAAGGACTTAAGCTATGAACAAGGAGCTTCATTGATACAGGAAAAAAATCTTTCCTATATATAAAATATAATCACCATGATACAATCATTATTTCTATGTTAGTATTATACACTCAAATTCTTTGCTCAACTCTATTTTTCAATCCTGCGTCATGCATATTAATAATAAACTACAATATTGAATTACACAATAATTAGTCTTGTTTGATTCTTCTATGTGCAACTCTTTAAAGATGATTCTCTCTGACCACCATACCTTAAAAGTACAAACTAATTTAGTTAGTTTATTGAATAGATAAATGGTTTTATAAATGACAAATTGTCAATTTATTGCCTTTGTCATTAAACAAATCTCCTCAAACAAAAACAAAAATACCACCATGTTTCTTCTTAGTTGTCAATTATCTTTCATACACATGCATGGTTGTAGATAGCTAAGTTCTTTCCATTTTTACATGTTGTTGTGATGTAGCTTTATCTTTGTTTTTGTTTTAATAATTAGAATATATGGATATTAGAATCTTTGATATGAATATAAATTTGAAAAAAAATTAAATTTAAGCTGCTATGAATTTATTTTGAAAATCAAATTTGATCAAATTATATAATTAACATATTTATATTTTATCAAATCTATTAAAGAAAATCTAGAGATATCAATTTTAAAAACTAAAATGTGAAATTGTAAAAGTAAAGAAAAACCAAATTCAAATTTATGTCCAATTGAATATCACACATATTTGAACTAATAGATTATCTGAGTTGTAGTTCTAGCATTTTGCCTGTATTAAATGTTTATTTACAGAATAATTTCACCATCTTTCACATGCTCAACCTTAGCATTGAATTCTCTCTATAATTAATTATTCATACAATTATATAGAGGTATATCTTTTCTCTTTTAATCATATTGGTTCACTTTTAAAGAACTCATCTAAGATAATTAATAATAGAACATAAGAATTTTGTATTCAAAAAAATAAAAATACTATTTTTAATTAAAATTAAATATTTAAAAATATTATATTATTATTATTATAAAAGAATCACATAATCTTAATTTCTTTAAGATTAAAGTATTGTAGTTCAATAGATATTCCCATTCTAATAAAATAATACAATATTTTTCTTCTTCTAATATTTTTAATCTTATAATGAAAATTTATAAAATATAGAACATTTAGCAAGGTTTTCACTCATATCAGCTAATCATTGCACGCACATAAATGTGCAACTGCTAGTATATAGTTGTGTTGCCTTCATTCTTCTATTTGTCAAATTGTGCCAATTTTTATTTTCAAGTTCAAGTATGCCAAAATCTAATCTTTAGACATTTTTAATGATTTTATGATCTTGATGCCTTTAGCTCATTCCTAGCTCCGTTCGACACTTTGAATTTTTGAAATCCAACTTCAAGTTTCAAGTTTCAAGTTATACCTTTAAATTACATGTTCTCAATCAAAACATTAACCTCCCAAAATCAAGAGGTTAAGGGTGCGGTCCCATGAGGAGGGTTGGAGGATCTATTTTTGTGGAGTGGGTGGTCCTATGAAATCAAAAAATAGTTTGCTACAAGATTATTTGTAGTCTTCTCCTCAAAAGTAGCAACCTCTACTTTCTAGGGTGCATATTTAAGCGGGTGAAAAAGATGGGGGGCTAGAAATTGCCCCACTAGCTTAGGCTTTTCTTGTGTCACTTCTCAATCATATATCAATTTCTATTTTTCATCAACAATTTCTTTAAACATATTTATTTATTCAATAAGTGAATTGAATATGTTAAAATAATAAAAATCATGAGACCACCCGCTTCCATAAATTATGGGGCTTAAACTTTTTAAGAATAACTCCACTACAAAATTCATGGGACCTCCCACTTTAAAATAATCCTAAAAAATCTCTAGAGTACCTATTGAATTGTTTTAGGAAGCCCCCTCCATCAGACTGCACCCTAAGAAATGTACTCAAAACATGTAATTGCACCTAATTCTTAACCTCTCTAACAAAAACAAGGTTACCCCCATGGTCCTGGGTTTGAAACTCTCTCCAATTTTTACCGGTGGGACCATAGTGCAAACCTATTGCCCTACCCACAAAGGATTAGTCTCACCATAGCTCGCCTCTTTTGGGATCTAAATTGGCAGTTTGTAAGACCATGGTAAGGGATTGGCCTAGGTCGTGAGGATACCTTTGTAGTTCTTTTCTTTTCTAAAGTATTCCAAAAATGTGTTTTGACAAGCAAACATTAACCTCCAAAAATAAAAAAGGTTGGGCGGAAATCCAAAATGTGTGTTTTGGAAAAGGAATTGGCTTTTTCATAATCCAAATTTGAAAATTTTTGTGTTTGCTTCAAAATGGACAAAATTGAATTAGAATACCAGACTTCTAATTTTGTTTCAAAACCAAATTTCCCACTAGCAAGTAGGAATTGAAAATCAAAACCTAGTTATGTTTTTTGAGGAGTGTAAAAAGATTAGATTAGACTATTTTTTGGAGTCTACCTTCAACTCCAAGCTTACATATAAAAATGTATCTTTCCGCTCATCTTCTAAATGAAACAAATGGTACAAGTAAAATTCCAAAAATAGGAATAAAGATTTGTAAAACCTTAATTTGACTAAATCGAGAATTCCATGAACCAAACAGACCTTATAGAATACACATCTTCTCTTCATTTCAATTAGAAGTAGAAATGACACTGCATTGTTTGAACTCTTGGGCATAGGGCGATCAGATTTTTTTATAAGGGTTACAAGGTATGCTACAAATCAATTTGATGAAGAAATTCATTAAGATAGTTGAATGTGCATAACAAAGAGCATGCCTCTGGTCTGAACTAGGTGATCAACATGCACATGATAAAATGATTGTAGATTAAGAGTCACTTATGTGAAAAATAAATCACAAACTTAAAAAATTTCTTAGCAACCAAAGGTGTCGAGTGATAGTTTTTCTCGACACAAGAGGGTGTCGAGTTGGCTAGGCACATGAAGGAGCTGAGTGAGCTCAGCGGTAAAGGGTAACTTGACACAAGAGTATGTCGAGTGAGCTCAGTAATGCAGATGTCAAGTGATCTCGATCAACAAAGGGAGGTGGATCTCGGTAGGTTCAACACGCAACCAACACAATGACCCAGTGAGTTCGGTTAGAGAGTGAACTGAGTGTTCTAACAATAGACTTTCTGTCTGAACTTTTCCACCATTAAAATGTAGAGAGGATAATGATGAAACTTTCAAATATGAACTTCTCAAATACAAAATACCGTGCAAAAAAGAATATAGAGGAGACAACAAAGATTTGTATGCTTTCTTGCTTGCTTTCTATTCAACTAGGTTAAATTAGTACAAAATATAGGAGCATTTGGCTTCAACCAAAAAACACTAAAACTTCAAACTGATAAAAATTAAACTTAAACTTACAGCACTGAAGGTTGCATACAATATTCTTGAAGCAATCACTACTGCACAAGACAAACCAAAATGAACTTACAGAATGACAGAGAGATTCAACACGTGCTACTGCAAACATTGAAAATGAACCTTCCTTTTGTCCTCTAATCTCTGTTCTGAATATTCTTCCTCTACTCTGATCTACTGATCTTCTTCTTGTCTTTGCAATCTTCTCTATAGTCCTCTCTTACTCTTTGGTCTCTCCAACTAATCAAATGAATCAGATTCATTCCTTTTGTCCTCCAACAAAAAATGTTTTCCCTCTCATTTTTCAGATTTGAACTCACCTACTGAGTTGAATGCTGTCAAGCGGGTAGGTGGGTGTTTGGCTCCATGGGCAACCAACCAAACACATTAAATTTTTGACACTCCCCCTTTGTCTTGAGCCAAACAAAACAAGGATCACACTTAATCCAAATCAACTACACCAAGACTTCTTCTTAAGTGCACAAAAGTTCCAATGCCTAAAGGCTTAGTGAATATGTCTGTTAGCTGCTGCTTAGACTTACAAAATTCCATCTTGATATCCCCATTCTCCACCAACTCTCTAACGAATATGATCTCAATGTGCTTTCTTCTCCCATGGAAGACTGGATTCTTAGGTAGTGCAATTGAGGAGATGTCACAAAAGATTTTGGTTCCATCCTCTTGCCTTTCATTGAAATTTCTCAAGATCCTCCTTAACCAAATAGCTTGACATGTTGCTATATTCACTACTATGTATTCAACCTCTATTGTAGATTGGTCGACAATACATTGCTTCTTGGATGCCCATGAAATTACACCAAATCCCATATGGAACATATATCCAGAAGTGCTCTTCCTATCATCTAAACTTCCAGCCCAATCACTATCAATGTAACCAACCAACGTAAAATAATTATCTATAGTATACAAAATCCCAAATCCTTTGGTACCATTCACATAATTTAGGATCCTCTTTCCCACTTGCTAATGGGAATCCTTTGGTGTTTCCATGAATCTAGAAATCAGACTTACTACATGCATCATATCAGGCCAAGTTGTTGTCAAATACATCAAGCTCCCAACCATACTCTTGTAAATTTTTGGATTCACACTATTGCTACAATTTTCCTTGCTCGACTTTAGACCTACTATTGTTGGTGTTGGGGCTACCTTATTGTTCTTCATTTTGAATCTCTCCAAGATCTATCTTGCATACTTTTCTTGAGAGATGAAGATACCATCATGCATTTGTTTTAATTCTATGCCTAGAAAATACTTCAAGAGACTTAGATTTATCATTTCAAATTCATTTTTCATGGTCTCTTTGAACTCACCAATTAGGAAATTATCATTTCCAATGAAGACTAAGTCATCAACATATAAGACAACAATCAATACTTTACAATTTGTTGCCTTGATGAAGAGAGTGGGCTCACCATCTCTTTTTCTAAAACCATTGCTTATCAAATATGAGTCAATCCTATTATACCATGCCCTTGGAGCTTGCTTGAGCCCATATAGAGCTCTCTTCAATCTATACACCTGGTGTTCTTCACTCAAAACTTCATAACCAAGTGGCTGCTCCACATAAACCTCTTATTTCAATACACCATTCAAGAAGCCAGACTTTACATCCATTTGATATACCTTCCATTTGTGTTGGGATGCAATTGCTATGACAACACATAGTTTCCATTCTTGCAAACGAGGCATATGTCTCATCATAATCTTTGTCATATTGTTGCTTGTACTGCTTGACCACTAAATGTGCCTTATGCCCATCTATTTTTCCTTCAGCATTGCGCTTGGTCTTGTCAACCCATTTCATTTCAATTACTTGTTTCTTAGGAGGCAATTTAGTTAACTCCCATGTCTCATTTCTTTCAATAACATATATTTCCTCGTCCATGGCATTACACCATTTGTCTTCCTTCACAACTTCCTCAAAAATACATTGGATCACTATGAGAAAATAATGCAAAATTAACACTCTCATCATAATCTTCCTCATACCTTTCTTCTTGGTATATCTCCATTATATGTTTAGTCTTTCTTAGCACTAGGGAGGTGAGAGTGGGATCTGGATTTTTAATGTTGTTGTTGCTACTATTTTGCATACTAGCTTGGGGCTATCTTGAAGTGCTTGGAGCTTTCGCTCGACATGTAAGGGGTTGTTTGCCCTTTTTCCTTTGTCTACAATCCATGTTTTTTGCTCCATCATCTTGCTTATCACCAATGTCTTCCTCTTCCTCATCAATAGTAGGCACTTTACTTAAAGCGCTTGAAGATTCATCAACTGAGCCATCCCATGACTAATTTTCAAGAAACTCCACATCTCTTGAAATGATGATCTTCTTGGTGATAGGATCATACAATCTATAAGCCTTTGATTCTGAGCTATAACCTATGAAGATACACTTCACAACTTTGTCATCTAGATTTTTCCTTTGTTCCTTAGACACATGTGCATATGCTACACATCCGAACACTCTCAAGTGTTTAAGTGTTCAACTGTCCATCTGTTCCTTGACCATGCCCTGAGAGGAATCCTATTATGAACTAACTTTGTAGGACACCTATTAATAAAATATTCTATTTTTTTCTATAGCCTCTCCCCAATATTCAGCTGGCATCCCTTTTGCTTTCATCATGCTTCTAGCTGTTTCAACAATGGTCATGTTCTTTCTCTTAGCCACTCTATTTTGCTAAGTACTATAACTAGTTGTAAGCTCTTTCTTCATGTCATTTTGCCTACAAACATTTACAAACAAATTGGAGGTATACTCCCATCCTCTATCTGACCAATGGACCTTAACATAGTGTCCACATTCTTTTTTAGCCAAGGCTTTAAATTCAACAAATTAATCAAATGCTTCAAATTTTCTTTTCAAAAAATACACCCATGTTCTATGACTGAAATCATCTATGAATGTCATAAAATAAGTACTCCCCCCAATAGAAGTAATTTTCATAAGGCCTACTAAATCAGAATGCAACAACTCTAATGGTGCTCTAGCCCTTCTAGAATTTCCAAAATTAAAGGGATGACACAGGAAAAGGATGAATAACTAGGGCCAAAGGCTCACCCAGCTATCCAAACCACCCTACAAGAGTTAACACAATAGAAACAAACACAAGGAACAACAACCAAAGAAGGAAGAAGAGAGAAATACTTTTATTGATTCATCAAAACATCATCATACATGCCCAGTTATAAGGCCTTATGGGTTATGACCAATTACAAATACATTCACATTTAAAGATCCAACTACAAATTCACACTTTCAGTTTTGCTCTACAATCTGCTCCCAAAAAAAATTGCCTAACTCTAAGCCTAAACACTCTATATATACATTCCAAAATAGCTTACATATTATTCTAGAACATTATATAAGAGGAAGGCTGACCCAACAATGGTCTAGACACATCCCAAGAAAAGATCTTAACATAAATGTCGTGATCGAAATAAATCCTGCAAGTCTACTCATAGAAATCACATCCAAATGCTGACATTCGACATACATTAGGTAACTCGACACATAAAGAGACACTCGACATACATTGGGTAACTTGACACATGAAGAGACACTCGACATACATTGGGTAACTCAGCACATGAAGAGTCACTCAACATACACTGGGTAACTTAGCACATGAAGGAATTGCTATAGTAACTCGGCATATGAAGAGTCACTCGACACATGAAGGACTGTTAGGCACCAACTTGTAGAATGAACAAAAATGAGTAGGATAACAAGGCAACCCAGGATGCTCCTACATCAAGGGAGTCCTATGTTGCTTACCCAAAATGCAAGTCTCACACTTGTCATTTGAATCTATTATTCTTGGCAAACCATCTACCATTCTTTTCTTAGACAACAAATTTAAACCAGAAAAGCCAAGATGTCTATACCTGAGATGCCAAGCTTGGAGGGGTCTTCAATCATGCTCCTAAGATGATGGGGACACAACCCAAGCACAGAATGGACACAACAGGAAAAGGGAAATTGTATTAACTGTGAAAATAAGCTAGTACATTCAGTATAGAGAAAATAGACTTCAAAACATGCGCTAAGGGCTTACAATAGCACAAAATTGGAGAAGATTTCTCCTTTTGGTACCTCCTCTCAATTTCCACTCTGAACTGCCTTTTACAATACCAAAAATGTCTTTAAATAGACCCCAGAGGGTTAAGGACTAGGAGTACATTCTAGAAAGTGCTAGTAAGCATCCACCGACCAAGTAGAAGGCTCTAGAAGCTACGTTAGAAGTTGGTGTAAATCTAGAAGAATCCAAAAATGGTAACCGAACTTCTAGGAGGCATAACTTTTGAACCGTAGCTCCGATTGATGAATTGTTTACATTTCCAAAAAGCTCTCAAAGTGCTCTATAGCCTTATGGACCAGATTTTCTCGTCCCCCATTTTTTGGCCCTTTTTGAGGTCATTTAATGCCCCTAACTTGACTTTGAAGCATTCTTAGGAGGTCTCCAAAAATTGAAAAACTGCGATAACTTTCAAACTGTGGGGCTTTTTGACCTGATTCTTTTTTTGAAATGCTCTAAATTGCAATTACATTCATCTGGCCAATTTACACCTCCTAGTTCAGCAAAATGATGGCTCAATTACATACTACTTTTTTTTGGCATTTACATGTATCCCAAGGTGTTCAAATACTCTATCCTAGAACACTGATAGTGGAACTGTGAGAGTTGGAACCTTTATTTGACCCAAATGGGTATCCAGAAATGAAAACACATGAAACAGAAACTAAGTCTAAGTACTTTTTTTTTTTTGGGTGACACAGGATTGCCCTTATACCTCTGGATGCTCCTGCATCAGACACGCAGGGTAGATTGAAAAGTGACCCTGTCACTTTATGAATGGTAGAGGAAATCCCAAATGGGAAACCTCAGCTGCTGAAATCCAGGTTGAGTCCTCTATCTGCCGTCCTTTCCACTTGACCAAATACTCTTCATACTACCTATTTCTAGTGCTCCTACCCACACGATGATCTAGAATGTCTTCTATCTCCTCCTTCTTAGAAGTAGGAATTGGACATGGCTCTAACATCAGTTCCTCATCTGCACCATCATCATGATACTCTGTTAAGTCTGCAATGTTGAAAATAGGAGAAATGTGAATACCATCTGGCAACTCCACCTCATATGCATTTCCTGAGTCATGTTTCTTCATAATTTTGCAGGGGCCAAATTTCTTCATTTTCAGCTTGTTGTAAGTACCAGCTAGAAATCTTTCTTTTCGTAAGTGTACCATGACTAGATCCCCTACTTGGAATTCCTTATGTCTTCTCCTTTGATCAGCCCTAGCTTTATACTCTTGATTCATCTTGGTAATGTGTGCTTGAACCTCCTCATGTAGACGCTTGATATGTTCAGCAAATTCTTCAGCTTCAACACTTGTCCTTTCCCATTGCTCTATCTTCCTCAATTCTGGCGCAGTCCTTGGGCTACTTCCATATACAATGTGGAATGGTGATCTACCTGTACTCCTATTTACAGAGTTATTGTAAGCAAACTCGGCTTGTGGTAGAATCAAATCCCACCCCTTGGGCTTATCCCCAACTAAACATCTCAGCAAATTGCCCAGACTTCTGTTTGGCCGTCAGTCTGTGGGTGATGTGTGGAACTGAATTTCAAGTCTGTTCTCAACTTTTTCCATAATGTTCTCTAGAAATACCCCACAAATTTAGTGTCTCTGTCAGAAACTATACTCCTTGGAAGACGATGTAGTCTTACCACTTCTTTGAAAAACAAGTCTGCAATATGGACAACATCATGAGTTTTGTGGCATGGAATGAAATGTGTCATTTTGGAGAACCTATCAACCACCACAAATACTGAGTTATTACCCCTTGGTGTCCTCGAAAATCCAAGAACAAAATCCATACTTATGT
Organism: Cupressus sempervirens; assembly: GCA_028749045.1. Classification (NCBI taxonomy): domain Eukaryota; kingdom Viridiplantae; phylum Streptophyta; class Pinopsida; order Cupressales; family Cupressaceae; genus Cupressus; species Cupressus sempervirens. Next base: position 776,703,014 of record CM053792.1, read on the forward strand.
CCTCCCATGGCTTTGATGGAATAGGCAATGGCTGATATAGTCCAGTATTGTGGCTAAATCCCTTGGCAACTTGACAAACCTGGCAACTCTGTACAAACTTCTTCACATCTTGTGAAATTTGAGGCCAAAAATAATGTTCTCTAAGAATGGCAATGGTCTTATCTCAACCAAAATGTCCTGCCATCCCTCTACTGTGTTTCTCTTTAATCAGATTTTCCCTCATGGAACTTCTTGGAATGCAAAATTGGTTGCCCTTGAATAACATACCATCCTGAATCAGATAGTCTAACCACATAGTTCTATCTCTAGCAACAGGCTCTTTACAGGCTTTCCACGCTTCAGCAAAAGCAGGATCTTCATGGTACAGATTCTTGAGTTCATCAAACCCAACTACTTCAACTTGCATTACTGTAAGCAACATCTGTCTCCTTCTTAGTGCATCTACAACCCTGTTAGATTTTTCACTTCTATGTTTCAACACAAATGTATAGCTCTACAAGAACTCTACCCATTTCATATGCCTCTGATTCAATTTACCTTGGCTATTTAGGTATTGTAATGCTTGGTGATCAGTATACAAAACAAATTCCTTTGGCAATAAATAATGCCTCCATTTCTTTAAGGCTTGAACTATTGCATAGAACTCTTGATCATAAACAGAATACTTCTTCTTTGCATAATTCAAATTTTTACTAAAATATGCAACAGGCTTACCTTCTTGGCTCAATACAGCCCCAATAGCGCTGCTACTAGCATCACAATCCACCTGGAACACCTTTCTAAAATCTGGAAGTGCCAACACAGGTTGTTTTGTGACCTTCTTCTTCAACAATTCAAAACTTCTCGCAGCTACTGTAGTCCATTTGAACTCTTTTCTATCCCCTCTTATTGTGTCAGTTAGGGGTGCACATATGCCACTAAAATTCTTAATAAACTTCCTGTAAAAACTAACCAGACCATGAAATGATCTTACCTCAATAGCAGACCTTGGAGTAGGCTATTCCAAGATGGCTTTTACCTTCTCTGGATCCATTTTGAGACCTTTAGGTGATATACCAAACCCCAAATAGACTAACTCCCTTTTTGCAAAGATACACTTCTTCAAATTAATTAATAGTTTCTCTTCCCTTAACCTTTCAAGGACACTACGAATATGCAATAAATGTTCTTCCAAAGTCTTGCTGAAAATTAAAATATCATCCAAATAGACAATAACAAATTTTCCCAAGAACTTCTTAAGTACCTCATTCATAAGCCGTATGAAGGTGCTTGGGGCGTTCGTCAATCCAAAGGGCATGACTAACCACTCATAAAGACCCTCCTTGGTCTTGAAGGCCATTTTCCACTCATCTCCTTCTCGAATCCGTATCTGGTGATAACCACTCTTGAGATCTATCTTTGTGAAGTACTGAGCTCCACTCAAGCAGTCCATAAGATCACCATTCTTGGTAAAGGAAACCGATATTTGATGGTTATCCTATTTATAGCTCGAGAGTCTGTACACATCCTCCACTCTCCATCCTTCTTTGGTGCCAATACTGCAGGTACTGCACATGGACTCAGGCTCTCCCGAATCAAGCCCTTCCTCAATAGCTCCTAAACCTGTCCATTTAGCTCATCTATTTCAGTAGGAGTCATCCTGTGAGCAGCCTTGTTAGGCAAACTAGCTCCTGGAATTAGATCTATCTGATGACTAATTTTCCTTATTGGTGGCAATCCTTCTGGAACATTATCAGAGATAATATCTCCAAACTCACCTAGTAAATCTAAAACTTCAAGTGGTATTTCACTACTACCTTCTTTATCTTTCCTAGGAATCAAAGCATAGCACATACGCTGATGTTTCATTCCATCTAAAAACTTTCTTCCATCAACAAGACAAATCCTAGCACTGCTACATACCTTTTCACCTTCCTTTTTCATGGGCTTCAGTTTGTGGCGAACTCCATCCTTTGTTAGATTATGTGTTTGCATGACCATCATGTATTGCATGTCTATCAAACTACCATGGTCTACCCAACAATAGATTGCAAACATCCATTGGAATAACATTACAGAGAATTTCATCATGGTAACTCCCAATTTTGAATTTCATGAGACATTGTTCACTTACCACGACCTTATGATCATCTTTCACCGAAACAATCCGATAGGGCTGGGGATGTTTCTCCCTCTTGAGCTTCATCTTAGAGACCATCTCCTTTGACACCAAGTTGTCAGTGCTACCACCATCAATGATCACATCACAACATTTTTCCTCACATCTGCACTTGGTATGAAACAAACTCCTCCTTTGTCCTGGTTCAATCTTACCACTTAATAGGACCCTTTCATTTACCAAGGTCTCTCCTCTTTCTACATCCTCTGAATGTGATGACTGTGCATCCTCATCCACATGAGCAACCCTAGCTTGACCCTCAGCTCTCCTATCTGTCCTTCCTTGTCGTTGAGGGCATTCAAAGGCACGATGACCTTCTTCATTGCAATGGAAATAGGTACCACAGAAGCCTCCTCTTCCTTGTCCATGTCCTCTACCTCTTCCTCTCTGATTTCTAAAGTCTTGATCACGAGAGCAGTTGAAACCCTCATTCCTCTGGTTCCTGCTAGTACCCACATCTTCATTTTTCTTTTAGGTTTCATTTCGACCTCCAGATGACCTACTGCTTCCCCTTCCTCCTTGACCACACCCTCTTTGTGTCCCTTCAAACCTCTTGTTCAGCTTCTCTTCAACTCGTAGGGCAAACTGGTATGCCTCTTCAACGCTGGTCATTCTTACCAGACTTAATTCCTCCTGGATGCTAGGTCGCAACCTACTGATATAACGAGAAACCTTCTCCTTATTTTCTTTTGCATGCCCTGCTCTAGTCAAAAGTCGATAAAACTCCTCTGTATATTCTTGGACTGATCTTCCTGCTTGCTTTAGCCAATGCATCTTCTTAAACAAATCAAGCTCATAGTCCACAGGAATGAACTGCTTCTTTAATTTGTCCACCATGCGATCCCACCTTGTGATCTTCTCCTTTCCTCTTCTGTTTCTTTCCAATTGAACCTCTTGCCACCAGATTTTGGCATGGCCTTTCAGTTTGGCCTTTGCAAACTTAACCCTATCTAGGTCCTTGATATCCTCATACTCAAAGTATTCTTCCAGTTCATTGATCCAGTCGATCAACTCATCTGGTTTCAGATTTCCTGAAAATACACCCACATCAATTGTAGGTCTTTTCCCAAATTTAGTAATGGCCCTAAAAAGCCTTTCCTCTGCCTGATTCAGAACTTCCTCGTCAAATTCCCCTTCTGGTCCAATTTCTTCTTCTTCATTTATTATCCTCACTGTTGTCACCTGCGGCAACATTTGTTCCTCTACGGAGCTCCTCCTGCAATGCTTGTACCTACCTTTGGAGGGCTTTGACCTCCTCAGGATTAACAGCTCTAGCCCTTCCACCATGCTCTCTTCATAGAGGCATCTTCTTCACTCAAACCCACAACCACACAGTCCTGGTGCAAACTGCCTCACAGTCGGCACTCTGTCTACACACTCAAGAAAACCTGCTTAGATACCACTTGATGGGGACACAACCCAAGCACAAAATGGACACAACAGGAAAAGGGAAATTGTATTAACTATGAAAATAAGCTAGTACATTAGTACAGAGAAAATAGACTTCAGAACATGCCCTAAGGGCTTACAATAGCACAAAATTGGAGATGATTTCTCCTTTTGGTACCTCCTCTCAATTTCCACTCCGAACTACCTTTTACAATACCAAAAATGTCCTTAAATAGACCCCGGAGGGTTAAGGACTAGGAGTACATTCTAGAAAGTGCTAGTAGGCATCCACCGACCAAGTAGAAGGCTCCAAAAGCTGCGTTAGAAGTTGGTGTAAATCTAGAAAACTCCAAAAATGATAACCGAACTTTCGAGAGACATAAATTTTGAACCGTAGCTCTGATTGATGAATTGTTTACATTTTCGAAAAGCTCTCGAAGCGCTCTATAGCCCTATGGACCAGCTTCACTCATCCCCCATTTTTTGGCCCTTTTCAAGGTTATTTAATGCCCCTAACCTGACTTTGAAGCATTCTTAGGAGGTCTCAAAAAACTTAAAAACTGCGATAACTTTCAAACCGTGGGGCCTTTTGACCTGATTCTTTTTCTGGAATGCTCTAAATTGAAATTACATTCATTTGGCCAATTTACACCTCCTAGTTCACCAAAATGATGGCTCAGTTACATACTCCTATTTTTTTGGCATTTACACGTATCCCAAGGTGTTCAAATACTCTACCCTAGAACACTAATAGTGGAACTGTGAGAGTTGGAACCTTTATTTGACCCAAATGGGTATCCAAAAATGAAAACACATGAAATAGAAACTAAGTCTAAGTACATTATTTTTTTGGGTGACATAGGATTGCCCTTATACCTCTGGATGCTCCTGCATCATAAGAGTTGATTGCTGATGTACTATTGTATATGCATGCTTGGGAGGTGCAATATTGACTTTAGAAGAGAAACCTGTCTCTATCCTCAAAGGGAACATCTAGTTATTTTTCATTTGGACTAATGTAAGCAATCTATTACTCTCATCGTTCTCATGAATGACACACTTGTCATTTTCCATCAGCACCTTGTAACCATATTGAATGAGTTGTCCAACACTCATCAAATTGTGCTTGATACTAGGGGAAAAATACACATTCCGTATCTCCTTCTTCTCACCTTTCTTGGTGTAGACCATGATTGATCCTTTGCCCACTATGGGAATGGTTCCATTATTTCCCATCTTAATTTTAGACTTGAAAGTCTTAGCAATGAAAGAAAATAAACTTTCATTACCACTTATGTGGTTGCTACAACTATTGTTTAAGTACCATACCTTAGGGATGCCTTCTTCACTAATGTCGCACATTATGAAGGCTATGGGATTATTTGCATTTTCCATGTTCACATTAGCCAAAATTGCATTTTGCTTTGACTGATCACCCTACTTCTTCCAACATTCACTAGCATAATGCCCATACTTATGATAGTAGTAGCATTCAACATTGCTCTTATTAGAGTTGTAATTCTTCTTATCTCCTCTAGGGTTTTTTTGAGAGATCTTTGGTCCCTCTTGGTTGCTTGCCCATCCTGATCTTTCTGCACTAGCATTCCTTTGACCATTCCTTCCATGACCTCTACTTCTTGAGCCTCTACTAGAGCCATTTCTTCCTCTCCCCCTACCTCTTGAATTATCTTGAGCCTTGAAAGACTACTCTTGGGAAGTTGTTGCTAATCTGTTTATCCAGTGCTCGTGGGTTTGAAAAGTTACCATCAACTCATCCATGGTCAATGTGGTGAGGTCCTTTGCTTCCTCAATGGTCATGAAAAGTTTGTCATATTTCTAAGGTAAACTCCTCAATATCTTTTCCACAATCCTTTGCTCTTCATAATCTTCTCCATTTGATTTGAGTTGGTTTATTAAAGTGGAGATTCGTGAGCTGAACTCTGCAATAGGTTCATTGTCCTTCATCTGAAGGTTCTCAAATTCCATTCGAATCATCTATAGATTCACTATTCTGACCTTATTAGTCCCCTTGAAGTTCATCTCAAGGATATCTCATGCTTCCTTTGAGTAATTTTCTGCTACAATCTTGGGAAAAACTGTCTCAATCAGACTTAATGCTTTTGCATCCTTTCTCCTTGACTCCTTCAACTAAGTCTTGTGTGGGTTTGTGAGGACAATATACAGTGTTGGGATTATAATATCATTAAATCCATTGATTACAAACTCCTAGAAATCATTATCTACCATTATGGTTTTCCTCTTTTTTGCCCATGTATCATAATTCTATCCATTAAAGGATAGTGCCTACTACCATATCTTTCCTACATCTCCTGCCATGACAAATATACCCAAAAAAAAAACCCTAATTCACTATGGTTGTGGGGCCTTAAATATTTAATACCATGTGAAAAATAAATCACAAACTTAAAAAATTTCTCGGCAACCAAAGATGTCGAGTGACAATTTTTCTTGGCATAAGAGGGTACCGAGTGGTAGAGAGGTGTTAAGTTGGCTCGACACACGAAGGAGTCAAGTGAGCTTGGAAGTAAACGGTAACTCAGCACAAGAGTATACTGAGTGAGCATGCTAAGTGATCTTGATTAACAAAGGGAGGTGGAGCTCAACATGCAACCAACACAAAGACAGAGTGAGCTCAGTTAGAGAGTGAACTGAACATTCTAACAACAAACTTTTTGTCTGAAATTTTCCACCATTAAAAGGCAGAGAGGATAATGATGAAACTTTCAAATATGAACTTCTCAAATACAAAATACCATGCATTAAAGAATAGAGAGGAGACAACAAATATTTGTATGCCTACTTGCTTTATATTCAACTAGGTTAAACTATTACAAAATCTAGGAGCATTCAACTTCAACCAAAAAACACTAAAACTTCAAACTGATAAAACTTAAACTTAAACTTACAGCCCTGAAGGTTGTATACGATATGGCTAGAGCAATCACTACTACACTGGACAAACCAAAATGAACTTATAGAATGACATAGAGATTCAACACGTGCTACTACAAATACTGAAAATGAACCTTCCTTTTATCCTTTGATCTTTGTTCAGAATATTCTTCCTCTACTCTGTCTATTGATCTTCTTCTTGTCTTTGCACTCTCCTCTGCACTCCTCTCTTACACTCTAGTCTCTCCAACTAATTGAATGAATCAGATTCATTCCTTTTGTCCTCTACCAAAAATATTTTCCCTCTCATTTTTCATATTTGAACTCACCTACTGAGTTGAATGTTGTTAGGTGGGTAGGTGGGTGTTTGGCTCCATGGCTAATTGACCAAACACATTAAATTTTAGATAGCTTATATCAGTTGTTAAAGGTAGTTTTCAATGCTCAAATGATCTTCTATATCATCTAGGTTTTTAAAGTAATTATGTTTATTGCATATGTGTGATCCTTTTCTAATACTTGTTATATTGATCAGTTTCAAAATGAAGCTGGTGTGCAAGTTAAATTGCATGTCAAATGTTTGTAAAAATGCCCATTGTTGTAGATGGATATTTGTTTTTCCTAGATGCATGGGAAGTATTCAACTATATGTCAACTCATTGTTACGGTTGATTTCAATCATTCATATGTATGAGAAAGATTGAAAACAAGATAGCATATTATCCCTATTACATTGTGAGTCAATTTTGAATCATTAAAAAGTATTCAAAAACACCATTTGTAGCATACAAACTCAAAACAACACAAATTAAAATAGAGAACAATAGGTAAAGAGTTTGTAGGACAATAGTTTGATGGAATGACAAACATCTAGACTTGAATTTCCAAAGTTAAAACCAACAAGGGTTCTTACAAATTATCCATAGGATCATTGTAAGTCAATATTCATTATAAACATTTTTCCTTCCTCAGCCAAGTGTCTTTTATATCGTTAACAATGCTTAATCCAATTATTCAACATAACCAAACACACCTAATTTTAGCCTATCCTAAGCCATTAATTTAGAAAGTCTTTATTTATTTAATTTATCCAAAAATTATCTAATCATTTCATAAGCCTTTAATTATATAAATATTCAATATTTTTTTTAAATTTTTCCCATTACTTCATCTCATTAATTAAATATTTATTTATTAAATAGATCTAATACTTTCCTTTATTCTTGTCTACTCAATCCAAATTCATAATATTTTGACAAGTGTCCTAACGGGCCCCCTTCACACATCTAAACAAAGCATTGTCAAGATTAATTGAATCTAAATCTTTAACAAAATTCAAACTAGATTTTCATTTCATCCATTCATTTCATTAATAAACATCTTATTCCTATTCATTCACACAAAGATGTTTCCCTAATGCATAGCCTAACCCTAGCCCTTATCCATCATCTGCCAATTGTCACATGACCACAACTTTTAGCCTAATCTTAATCCTCATTCAATCCTAACCATACATTAATCAATCTATTCTAGCTGTTGATTTCACCTCTTGAGAACATTCTTAAATAAAGGCATCTGACCACATTTACACATATTTTCAGTCATAAGGATGTCATCCAAATTTTGGATTAAGCCTTCTTTCATAGCCTTTTGTTGAAAATTATTGTATCTATTTTTCCTTCACCATATATTGATAACATCCTCATTCTATATATTTGATCATTAATCATATCAATCCTGTGATATTGCTATTAGGATTTAACTATGTGAATTTGAGTCAAACTCACTAAACCATGTTTCATGGGTAGTGATTCAACATGAATCCATCTCTCATGAGAATAAATGGAACACTTAGCACTCATTGGATATAGGTGATGCTCACAAGGGTGAAGCACTGGGACTTCTCGGGAGGTCAGCCATCCTAGTACTACTCCAACTTGAGCGCACTTAACTATGAAGTTTCCTCCATGGTTAAACCTAAATCTTGCAACCCCATTTGTAAAACCTTAACCAAGTTTTGTGCCTTATGAACCATTCATTAGAATTCCCCTTAAGCTCATCAATTGATAAGTAGGAGATAACTTCCACAACAAGTCAAATTGTGATATTGCTATCAGGATTTAACTGTATGATTTTGAGTTAAACTCATTGACCCATGTTTCATGAGTAGTGATTCAACATGAATCCATCTCTCCTAAGAATAAATGGAACACTTAGAACTCATTGGATCTAGGTAATGCTCACAGGGTGAAGCATCGGGACTTCCCGGGAGGTCACCCATCCCAGTACTACTCCAACCTGAGTGCGCTTAACTACAAAGTTTTCTCCATGGTTAAACCCAAAGCTTGCAACCCCATTTGTAAAACCTTAACCAAGTGTTGTGGCTTGTGAACCATTCATTAGAAAGCCACTTATTCTCATCAACTGATAAGTAGGAGATAATTTCCACAACAAGTCAAATTGTGATATTGCTATCAGGATTTAACTGTGTGATTTTGAGTCAAACTCATTGACCCATGTTTCATGAGTAGTGATTCAACATGAATCCATATCTCATGAGAATAAATGGAACAATTAGAACTCATTGGGCCTAGGTGATGCTCATAGGGGTGAAGCACCGAGACTTCTCGGGAGGTCATCTATCCCAGTACTACTCAGCCTGAGCACGCTTAACTATGAAGTTTCCTTCATGGTTAAACCAAAAGCTTGCAAAACCATTTGAAAAACCTTCACTAATTATTGTGCCTTATGAACCATTCATTAGAAGGCCCCTTAAGCTCATCAATTGATAAGTAGGAGATAATTTCCACAACAAGTCAAATTGCAATATTGCTATCATGATTTAACTATGTAATTTTGAGTCAAACTCATTGACCCATGTTTCATTAGTAGTGATTCAACATGAATCCATCTCTCATGAGAATAAATGGGACACCTAGCACTCATTGGATCTAGGTGATGCTCACAGGGGTGAAGCACTAGGACTTTCTGAGAGGCCACCCATCCCAATACTACTCCAGTCTGAGTGACTAAACTATGAAGTTTCCTCCATGGTTAAACCCAAATCTTGAAACCCCATTTGTAAAACCTTCACCAAGTGTTGTGCCTTATGAACCATTCATTAGAAGGCCCCTTAAGCTCATTAATTGTTAAGTAGGAGATAATTTCCACAAGTCAAATTGTGATATTGCTCTCAGGATTTAACTATGTGATTTTGAGTCAAACTCATTGACCCATGTTTCATGAGTAGTTATTCAACATGAATCCATCTCCCATGAGAATAAATGGAACACCTAGCACTCATTGGATCTAGGTGATGCTCACAAGGGTGAAGCACCAGGATTTCCCAAGAGGTCACCCATCCCAGTACTACTCCAACCTAAGCGCGCTTAACTACAAAGTTTCCTTCATGGTTAAATGCAAAGCTTGCAACCCCATTTTCAAAACCTTCACCAGATGTTGTGCCTTATGAACCATTCATTAGAAAGCCCCTTAAGCTCATCAAATGATAAGTAGGAGATAATTTCCATAGCAAGTCAAACTGTGATATTGCTATCAGGATTTAACTATGTGATATTGAGTCAAACTCATTGAACCATGTTTCATGAGTAGTGATTCAAGATGAATCCATCTCTCATGAGAATAAATGGGACACCTAGCACTAATTGGATGTAGGTGATGCTCACAGGGGTGAAACACTGGGACTTCCCGAGAGGTCACCCATCCTAGTACTACTCCAACCTGTGCGCGCTTAACTATGAAGTTTCCTCCATGGTTAAACCCAAAGCTTGAAACCCCATTTGCAAAACCTTCACCAAGTGTTGTGCCTTATGAACCATTCATTAGAAAGCCCCTTAAGCTCATCAATTGATAAGTAGGAGATAATTTCAATAGCAAGTCAATTTATGATATTGCTATTAGGATTTAACTGTGTTATTTTGAGTCAAGCTCATTGACCCATGTTTCATGAGTAGTGATTCAACATGAATCCATCTCTCATGAGAATAAATGAAACACTTAGCACTCATTGGATCTAGGTGGTGTTCACAGACTTCTTGGGAGGTCACCCATCCCGGTACTACTCTAGCCTGAGCGTGCTTAGCTACGAAGTTTCCTCCATGGTTAAATCCAAAGCTTGCAAACCCATTTTTAAAACCTTCACCAAGTGTTGTACCTTATGAACCATTCATTAGAAAGCCCCTTAAGCTCATCAATTGATAATTAGGAGAAAATTTCCACAGTAAGTCAAATTGTGATATTGCTATCAAAATTTAACTGTGAAATTTTATGTCAAACTCATTGACCCATGTTTGATGAGTAGTGATTCAACATGAATCCATCTCTCATGAGAATAAATGGAACACTTAGCACTCATTAGATCTAGGTGATGCTCATAGGGGTGAAGCATGGGGACTTCCCAGGAGGTCACCCATCTTAGTACTACTCCAGCCTAAGCGCGCTTAACTACGAAGCTTCCTCCATGGTTAAACCCAAAACTTGCAAACCCATTTTCAAAACCTTCACCAAGTGTTGTGCCTTATGAACCATTCATTATAAATCCCCTTAAGATCATCAATTGATAAGTAGGATAATCATCATATTAGCCTCATAAGCGACTACATTCAATCGATCAAATGAGGAAATCAAGTGGAGGTACGACGCACTATGCTTCAACTCAATCTAGGGACAATAATGTATTTTAGGCATTCAAGTATGTTTATTGCATTTATTTTCTATTATATTTATCTTCAATATTTATTTACTTTGTTTTGGCATGCCCAATTGAATTCATATCCCTCTTTGACCTTTTTGTGATTTTTTTGTTGAAATCTAGTCTCAATTTTTTATTTAGCATTTTAAACATTGTTTTTGTGCTAACACTTCTCAAACTATAACTTACGTTGTTTTTGTCATATTTTCTTCAAAATCATACCTATGTCTAGTCCAACATAGTTGTACACCTATGGTTCATATTCTTACTGTTGAAGTTGATGAATGATGAACTCTAAAACTCCCAAGAATCACCTACATGCAAACACCTATTTAAGGAGAGAGAGGCAAAAAACTATGGAGGCAAAAATTACCAGATCCATAGGTGAGACGTTCTTGATGAGCAAAAAGATAAATTGCTATTATCAAAAGTGAATAAATCTCAATTCTTAGTTCTTAATGTTTACAATGAGAGATCATCCTTATAAAGGAGATTGAAACCCTAAAAATGTCTAACCTAGGTTGCATCAAAATCATTGGTTACTCTAACAACCCCTTCTTAAGATAAACTTAGGGAGTAGCTAAAAACCTAGAAACTACTACCGAAGGTAGAATTGGGTCCCAAAAAACAAGGCCTAATGAGGTACCCAAGAACAACTAAATCTCTGAAAAGAGGAGAAATAGAGAAAACCAACTGGAAAAAACTCTACTCGAAAAAGAGATGGAAATAATGCTGAAAAGAAACTAGTGAAGGAATGAAGAATCCTCCAAACTAGGGAATGTCCCAAAAGATGGGAAGAAAAGATGATCATGAAGAACATCACTAGAGCATGTAGAAGCTACAAAGCTCCATCAAAAAGTAACTGCTAATCTGAAGAACCTCCACTGAAATAGAACTTGACCAAGTAGAGATGACTGTAATTTGCATGGAATCAAGAGACACACAAAGGAAAACAACTGAACTAAAAATTACACATGGCATGAAACACCAAATCCTAAAGATTTGATTAATCAAACCAAGAAAGCATTAGAAACAACAGAAGAACCCCACTAATGCAAACAAGGGTGAGGTGATAGGAAACTAAAAAAGTGGGCCAAAAGAATTGCATGTCAAGGAATGAAGATCAAGATGCACAAAAGAGTACATATGTGAGTACTGAGGTGATCAAACTTAGACACATCATGAGGTTAATGTCACACAAGGGATACTCACTGGACAAAGGAAGATGGAAAACAAAGGCAAAAACATCAACCCCTCATGGCACTTTAATCATGAGTAGTGCATGCATAATAAGGAACAAGATATGGTGAATCCCAAGAATACAATAATCTGTATGAGTGTCCTTAGATGGCACTTGCTTGAATCAGAAGGCAAAACAAGGCAAAAAAATTGAAACAAAAATATAGATGTAGTATGACACTTTATCTTAGTGTGTTGTCAAGAATGCATAGAAATGATGTCCAAATAGAATAGAAGAGACATAAGACTAATATAATAGATAGTACAAGTCATGAAAAATCATCTGAAGCAATGAAATAGATCCTCGAACTTGAAATAACCAAGATATCAACTAGAATGCAAAAATTCAAAAGACTAAATGGAATGTGCCTAGATCAGGATCTAGAAAAACAACCAACATCACTAGAAAGAGCTCAGAAAGACCTTTCCAAAAATATAAAGAATTCCCAAACTAGAGATTGGATGCTCAAGATGTGTCCCCCAGAGCGCAAAACTAAACTCCTAACTTTGATAGCAAAAAAAGCTATCAAAAAGCATCAAAACTTACAACTAACTATACTACTATGACGAGCTCAAAATGAGCTTTTTAGCAATATCTCATTTGCAAAAAATGAAGTCTGTGTGCCAGAGATATGAGTAAAAAAGTGAAGGTAGGTCCAAACCAAGTTTGCGGAGGTGATGTGAACACTGATGCAATGCTAATGTAGTGCTGATGTTAGCAAGTGACAAGCCCAAATTTGAGTGTCAAATAGTCATTGAAGCAAAAAAATGCCATAAAATGATCCCTATTGGAAAAAATACAATGATCGAAAAAAATCATTGTCGTTAGTAAAAGAGCTGGTGCCAGATAAATTTGGTGGCCAAAAGAAGACTTACAGTTTGAAATGATGTTTGGTGATAAAGGCAATGTGCCCCACAAAAAAAAGGGCCATGCAAGAGGATGATGCATGAAAATTCCATAATCCACCATCGAAAGTCTCCAAACTTCCTAGAGCTAATTAAAAACTCCCAAACCCACAAAGCCACCAATTAAAAGATTCACTATGCAAAGCAAAAAATTACCTTGGATAACATCATAGGTAGAATGCCAAAATATGATTTGTAGAGGCCAGAAAGCGGTTGTTGAACCATGATTTGCGGGAAGGAACCCATGTGTGTTGACAAATATATTTCCCAAAAACACTTTTAGCTAGGACAAACCCAAGTGGCGGGCATTTTTGGAGGTGTGGTAGGAGGAAGCAATCCCAAGCTGGGCCAGAGCTTGGAAAAAATGCCAAGTGGTAGAAATGAGAAGCTCCCAAGATAAGTCATGCCCCTACCAAAATATTTCACCAAGTCATGGAAAAACCACTTAGCTTCATGCTTTAGTGATCAATCAAATTGCAAATCAAAGAATTTGAAGTTGCACCTAGGAGAGGCGACCCAAGCCAAGGAGTAAGTTTTGGAAATAAGCAATAAACTTGCCTAATACATAAACATGCCAAGATGTTTTGGATGCCTCCACATGCACAACTATGCTTGGGGCCTAAATTAAAGATGTGACCTCTAGAAACAATCCACACTCCCCAATAATAGCACTCCATCAATGACAAATAAAGTGCACCATAAATGATGTTACTCATGCTTTAAAAATCACCAAATTTGGCGGTATTACACCAAAATTTGGTGCTCCAAAAAAGGAGTAGAGGACATTGAATAGATAGCCAAAAATGGTTCCTGGAGTAGAGGAAAATGCAGTCCTCAAGAAACACCAAAGAATTTGCATGGGGTTGTTGAATAACAAAGAGAAAGCAGGTCTAAAGAATTGAGTTGATCATGACACATGGTACTTCCAAAAAATGCCTAGTCAGCTTATGAGCCCATTGATTGCTAACAGGCACTCCCACAATTAAAAATGAATCCCAATCACATGCACATCAAAGTCCTCAAATAAAAGTGTGCTTGAAAATGGGTGTGGAGATCGAAAAAGATGGAGGCCTAAAGGAAATCAATTCAAGAGATTGCATGACAGATATCATGCCTTGAATATCATGTCTTGAATCTTGTAAAAAATGGAGTGGTCTTCATGTGGAAAAGCACAAAGCATGCACGCAGCCTGAAATGCCCCAACAAAGGTCCAACTCCAATGCTTTGGTGTTGTGAGTCAATCCCAAAGCTTGGACAGAGGCACAAAAAAATGTGAAACCATTCTCTATCTATAACCAAGAAACCACCCATGTAGGGCTAGGAACCACCAAAGAAGACCACACAAAAATGTGCGAAAGAGCTCCATGAAAAGGCAATCCACCAAAAATAAGGAAATCCCAAACAAACATGTCATTCACAGGTCAAAGTGCCATGAAATTTGGGGCACAAAGGCCATAAAAAATGCCTTGTCCTGGCCTATGTGCATGTAGAGAAAAGAAGGACCTTGGGCAGTGCATCCAAGGAAAGATGTGAGGAACAACCACCATAGTGACATCAATGGCAACACTCGTAAAAAAATAAATGTGCATCCATGGGTCATTGAAAGGTGAGTGGTCTCCATAAAAGTTGTCTTTGATCAAAAGAAAGGAATGTGTTTTTTTTTCAAAAAATGCATGCCTTGAGTGAAAATTTTTGAGCTTGCACTATGCAACATGGCTCCTGATGATTGTCTCAACAGAACAAAATTTGCATGCAGGTGCTCAGGGACCCGTACCCAAAAAATTTGCCCTCCTTTGCAAAAAAGAATGCCTTCCTCACAATTTTTTTAAAATAAATTCTTCACTATGAGTAAAATGACATGCCCACCTTAGCATTTTTGATATAAAAAATCAAAAAAGATTTGAAATATTTTTTTAATTATTAAAAAAATATTGTTTCCTTGTTTTACGTGCAAAAATTTTGCCTCAAATTTCAATAGTGTCCAAATGGGATGTATTTTATATAGAAATGGGGGTTTTCAAGTGCTCTGAGCTCAACGATGATGTCTAATTTTTCTCAAAGTGCCTTGACAATCATTGACCCCCAGATCCAATAAAAGAAGTTGAAAAGTTCATATCTGAAAATTGATGCCAAATCTCTCAAGAATAGAATAGGGGCATGAAGATCTAGAGCTTTGATACCATGTTAAAGTTGATGAATGATCAACCCCATAAATCCCAAGAATCACCTACATGCAAACACCTATTACAAAAGAGAGAAGCAAAATCTATGGAGACATGAATTGCTTGATCCATAGATGAGACATTCTTGATGAGCAAAAAGATAAATTGCTATTATCAAAAGTGAATGAATCTCAATTCTCAGTTCTCAATTTTTAGAATGAGAAATCATCCTTACAAAGTAGATCAAAACCCTAAAAAGGTCTAACCTAGGTTGCATCAAAATAATTAATTATTAGATGCCTAAAGTTTAGATTAAGCAACTAGAGTTAATTATAAAATATCTAATTGCTCTAACACTTTCTTCTTTGTTTCATATTAATGTGTCTTTGTTTAGACCTATTGTGCCTCTATAATGCAAAATCAAAAGAAAAAAAATTATAGGACCATGCTTTTACTTCATAAAACTATGCTTATACTTCACAAAATGTGCTTATGTTTAGTTTTCTGTTAGAATATGCCTTTCTTTCGTAGAACTGCATTTCTTAGCCTAATTTTAGCCTATCTTATGCCATTAAATAAATATCATTATTTAATTAATTAATTTCACAATTCACTTTTTTCCCTTTATCCTTGTCCATTCAATATTATCATGTGAACTTTTTCAAAAGGATTATAACCTAAAGTCATGATCATGTGACAATTATCATGTTGGAAATATAAGGTAGGCTAGGTTATTGCGAGGGGATGGGTGAATTAGGAATCAATAAAACTTTAAACTTAATTCATCAATTAAACCATCACCACATAATCTGATCTAGTTGCATGTATGAAAGAAATCACACTTTGATACAAGATATGGTAACCCACAAACCTTTCAAATAGAAAGTAAAACTAGGGTGGGATGATAACCACAAGCTTTATGACTGCAGTATAAAGTTGGCATGTTAAGGCTTACAAATGACCACTTCTGGTGATCTACCCTATTAGGAGCAATAAGGGTTGATAGGTCCACCTTGTTAAAGGATTTACTAGCACATAGTGATGTATGCACTCTGTTAGGAGATTTGGAACAAGATTGTTAAGGCCACCTTGTTAGAGGATTTGACTGATGTACCTATTAGGATGAACCAATGATTGATCTATGATCTACAACATTGATTTCCTGAATGAGAATCCTTGAATTGCGATGATCACCTGACTATGATATATAAGTCTCTGATATACCTTATACTACTTGTAGCCTTCTTCACTTCACACTCATCTATTTTTTACTTGTTCACATATATAAGTTTTTTTTGGATATGATATAATACATTACATATATATTGAACCACTTAATTACTTTATGGAGTTGGATACAATACCAAATTCATCATAATTCACAAAGTTGGTTCACTGCTATAACTTGGGTTTTGAAGACAACTTGGTGATGTTCTAACACTTGGAAAACACTATCAACACTTGACATACTCTGGCACTTGATTGACATTGAAGCTTAGTCCATACTGAATACTTTTAGTAGCAAGAACTCGATCAACACTGTATGACTCAGTGAACACTAAGAAACTCGATAGATACTAAAAAGCTCAATTAACACTGTGATGTTTGGTCAAAACCGTATTCACTTGGTTAACACTATGAGCTTGGTAGACACTAATATACTTGGTTAACACTATAGAGCTTGGTTAACACTAAGATCTTCATTACTTCTACTAGAAAGCTTGGTAGACTCTATTATGCTTAGGTAATATTGTAAAATTTCTTAGATGCTTAGTAGATGCTATGAAGCTTGACATGAACTGTAATCTGACTATTTAGCTCAATAGCAACTAAAACACTTGGTTAGCATTACTAGAAGAATGATAAGCTTGAAAGACTCTATAGAGCTCGGTAGCAATGAAACCAACTAATTGTAAAGTCACTAATATACAAATTGACCTTAATTTCAACAACCTCCCCCTTTGGAATTAGTGATAACAACACTTACCATACTAATAATCTGAATCTCCAACTTGGTTTTGACTGATGTCTATTGTTGTAGCTCGGTAACCTCTTACTCTATTTTATTTTTATTTTTCAAAATTTCTTTTCTAAACATGTTGTTTACTTATCTATACATATGTTTCCTATCATATTACTACTCCCCCATACATATATCTCTCCCCCATACATATATCTGGAGTATGATAATATTCTCCTTCTATACAAATAATCTTCTCCCCATTTTTGACATAAATGTTAAAGGTGCAAAATATTTACAAGTTAATACCAAAATGTGACAAGAAATCACTATGTACCTTCACAATGATTTCCATGGTCTAGTCCCATTTCTCATGCAGTACCTTAGATGCATGCAAGGCTATCTGTACTTCTATTGAAAGTTCCATCATGTGATCAATTATGGAGAAGTTATTGTCATGGATCAATGTCATTGCATGTGCAATGTACTTTTGTTGTGCATCCATTTTGGGAAGGATCATGCCTTAAATATCTACAAGTGTGGCCCTAATCCTAGCTTCTTCCCTTAGTAGTTATGCTTGAAGATTTGTCAAGTACCTGATATTCACAAAATGTGTAGAGTTGCAACTGGGATCAAGTGATAATTGTGTGCACTTGCCTTCAAGTCCTCATCTATCTTGGATAATTTATATTTTATTTCTTTAGTGAAGATAGATGTATCACTTAATTTAACAAATAAAGAAACACCGTTATTTAAAAATATGTCAAATGTAGCTAGAATAGTAGATAATTATACTTGGTCAATAGCTATTCTCTGTGCTACCTTCTCCAAAACTTTGTTTTCAAACTTCCTCTCTACCCTCTGTAGAAGTTTTTCTTGTCCATTTAGCTCCTCATTATATTTGTAAAAAACTTCAACAAGTTGATCCAAAATTGGTTGTTCTCATCAAATTCAATACTTTGTGCATTGATGAATATGCTCTTTATATTCTCAAGCACTAGATTCTTCTTTTTCTTCTCTTCTCTAAGCTTCTATCATCTTTCTCTTTTCTTCCACAACTCTCCAATGATATCCATTTAATAAGGAGTTAGATTGGAAAGATCCCAATCTACTATCACAATGTCCTCTAGTTCAATTTCTTTAGTAGATGCTTCCACTTCTTTTTCCCTTTTCTTTCTAAATAGCAAAAGGAACATACGTTTTCCTTTTCTCAAAACATATGTACTTAGTTGAGGCTTAACCTCAACCATAATTACACTTATTATGGATACACTAATTTAAAAAAAAATAGTAGAATCAATAGATACAACAAAAAAAGTAGAAGAAATAATATTAACAAAAAGAATACCTTGTTGTAGATTGGTAATGCATGATGCTGGAAAGAATGGAGCTTGCTGCTTGGTAGATTAAGTGACAATAACTTCACTCATGATAACACTTGTTAATGTTGCTCCAGAGCTTGTTGTGTGCTTGGCAATGTAGTTATTACCTCAACCAACTCGATAGAAGCTTTCTCTGAGCTAGATTGCACTAAGGTTTTTTTTGGACAATGAGGAAAGGAGGCCATAACCTCTTCTGCTATCTTTACTGCATCAGATTCTTGAATACTTTGAATCTTAGGAAGATCTCCTCCTATAGCTTCTTGTTTTTCTTCATTTTCAGCATCAACATTATCAATGTCATCAATTTATTCATCATCCATTTCATTATCTTTTGCCATATCTTCTTCTTCATTATCCTTCACATCAATCTACAAAACTTGATCACTAGGTTTGTGCACAATAGATGTTTTTCCATGCTATAGTGTTTGATTTCACAACTAACTCAATATCCTTTGACAAGATCAACAATGTATTGAACTTTGGTGTCAGTTTTGTTTCATTCTCCTTTAATGATTTATTTACCTCTTTGTCACTGAGACTCAACATGAGTTGTCTCACGGTCTATTCTTTGATGTCTCTTGCAACATTTATTACATTTTCCCATACTAGTGCAACTGCTTTGAGAATTACATTAGGAACTTGTGCTTTTAGCTCATCAGGAGAGTATTTCCATTTATCCATCTTTGCCACTATGGCATCCTCAATCTGTTTCTTTTCTTCTACACTCCTAGTGTCATACTTAAGAGACTTGAAGTAAGCCATGCCACCTCCTTCTTTTAATCCTTTTAATCTCTTTGCAAATGTAGGGGCAGTCTTTTGAAATATTATTTGTTCAGCTTCATCCTCATCCTCTCCAAGCTTAAGTTTCTTCTTGGATTTTGTTGCTCTTCTAGTGAACACAACAAGGGAATATTTTGCAAGTTTTGTAATAATTGCCTTCCCTTTCTTCTTGGGAGGCTCTTCCTCTTCAGGTTCCTCTTCCTGTGCATCTTCTTCTTCACTTTCTGGGCAATCCCACAATAGTGGGTGCCACTTTTTGACCAATTTTGACACTGAAATCAATATTTTTGAAACAAACGTTAAGTTCAAGTGACTATATCTCTAAAACTGTGAATAATTTGAAGATGATGTAAACTAGTGATTTCTAGTACTCTGTTCCTACTTTGTAACCATTTTTTTTAAATTTTATTTTTATTTTTATTTCAGTCAAATTTTTCTTCTCCCCCAAAAAGTGGTACATATGAAAAATCAAAATTTTAAAGAGTGATAGTCTTCTTGACAAGCATAACTTTTTTTCTACAAATGATAATGAGGTAATTCTTTTGATTTTGGATTTGTAACATCAATATCTAGAGGATTCGATTGGTTTGATTCAATTTGGTTGAATATTGTATAGTTTATGAAGTTTTGAAGTGACATCAGTTGTAATTCAGATGTACGTTCATTTTGACAAGCATAACTTGAACTCAATTTATCATAAATCAATTTTTTTTTTTCAATAGAAAGCTAACTTAGTAACCTACTTCCTAGAGATTTTTCAAAATTTTTGGACCTAATTTAAAAATTTTCTTGAAGTGTCAAAGTCAGTTGATGTTCAATCATTAATCAACCTATAACGAGTTAAACTCATATTTGAAAGTCTTAATGAATATAATACTAATTAAAATTATAGTCATTGGAAAGCTTGCTTTGAGAAACACAATTTGAAAATTTTAGATTTCCAGTAGGAGGTCATTTGATCCTAGTTTTGAGGGTCAAAAGGCCACTAAAAAAATTCTAAAAAAGAACAAAGATTTTTTTTAAAAACCCATGTTCACACGAACATATTGTGAAAATTTACGTATAAAGTTGTGAACATTTTTTCATTATATGTTCATGTGAAAACATAAATTATGTTCACACTAACACACAAATTATGTTTGCATGAACACATAATGAAATGGGGTTTGCATGAACATAATTGATGTGTTCACACGAACATATAGAGTTTACACAAACAATCTTAATTCAATTTTTTTTTAACAATGCTAATTTGGTTGTGCCATAAAAGTAGCACCCACTATTGTGGGCTCACCCTTCTTGTTCTTCAAGGTCATCATCTTGTCTTTCAATTATGAAGAGAGGAGAACTAGAAGATTTGGTGGACTTCAATAAATTCTTCACTTTCTTCCTTCCTCTCTTCACTGCCTGAGATAACTTGATCTCAAGTTCAATTCTAGCCTTAGCCTCCTCATAGGTGCCAAATTAAGGTGCCTTGGGGTCTAATGGCTCATTCAAGAGAGCCTTAATGATGTCCTTAGTGTCATATATGTTAACATCATATCGCAGATGTGAGGCCTCACCCTGACCCATCATAACATAGATATTGTATTTCTATTTTGTTACTTAGGACTGGATATCTCGACATATATATTTTGATACTTGATGCACAATAAATTTTGCTACTTATCTAATGATATTTACCTTGTGATCTTTCATTATGGTATGTATTAGGACTTATTGGCTTAGTTGATGAATTAATGGATATTTATTTAGTATTTCACTATTAGGATAAGAAAGGAATTATGATGTGATTCAAATGCTTAATGTGATTTTGTTAAGGAAGCTAGTAATGTATAGTTTTTGAAGGCTACTGATTAAATGTTATATGTAAATGATAGAAATAGGGAGTTAATTATGAAATGCACAATTATCATATATCTTATTTTCATATGTGATATATATATATATATATGTCTTTTCATTGGACTACTGATGCTTGAGTTTAGTGTGCAGGAAAGGAACCATTGAAACATAATAGGGAAACAAGGTACAACCACATGTTAAAATGATACTACCAAGGTGAATCTTTATAAGATTCATAAACCTCATTGTGATGTGTTTATTTTGTAAACGTGAGATGTATGTGTGTAGTATGTATTTCATTTGAAGATTTTGAACATGTCATGTGTGATGTATAGTGAATTTTGTGTGTGTCACTTGACACTTGTACTCGTTATGTGAAAATGACATGTTTTTTGATGATGGATCATGTGGCCATCTTATCTCAAGTTAAATACCTTAACTAAGAAATTTGACTTATTGCCTTAAATTAGTAAAGAGAACAAGGTTACCACCATAGGAAATTTGAACTTACCTAGCATTGTGAGGGCCATAAAGTAGCTCTAAGGTAAATGTGTGATGAAAATAAACCCTACCCATGTGAATACTTTAAGTTGGGGGGCTAATAATGACCACTAGGGTGTCTACAAGACCTAGGAGACCCCAAAAAGAATGTATTTTATATTGAATCCGAAAATGAGAGTGATAAATAAGGGCATGGCCAAATTAGAAACTCACTTGGCCACTCTCTATATTTAGAGACAACTAGGGTTTGGAGGAAGAGGATAAGAAGCTCTACTACAACTTTTCATTTGCCATTGCTTGGTGAGAGTTTGGTATCCATGGTCCATGGTGTTCTTAATTTGCATGTAAAGTTTATATGGTGTTCTTCATTCCATGGTAAATTTGGTTTATTGTAGATGTGGTTTGTGAAAAAGGATCTTTTTGTTTGAGTGTTGCATGTGAGAAGTTTATGTGCTTTCTTTCTTGAATCTTGTTTTGTTTCATGTTGTGTATTTTTTGTAATGGGGGTGAAGCATCACTCACCCTTGGGAGGGAAGAGATGTTTGGGTGAAGGGGTTAGTTGGACTCACTCATGTAGTTGAGGAACTCTCCCATGTGTGTGGATGATTTTTATGTGTTCAATGGTATATGGACTTCTTGTTTACTTGCATTTTGGGAGGTATAAGGATGTGTGTGAAGAGAGAAGTCATTGCAGTAAGCCTCAAAAGGGCATGTTGATAATGAAAATATGTGTATATTTTTGAATAATAGTTTGGAAATCCTCCTAATGGAGAGAGCCCACCTTCACCCTATAAATTGATTCAATTATTGAATCTTTGTGCAAGCCTTGGGTTGGGTTGTCTTGTAATGTATCATGTAGTGTTTTGTTATATTGTTGAAATCATGAATGTTATGTGAATATGTAGTGTGCAACCATTTGTGCCTTGTTTCCCCAAGCTTGCTGGGTGGCCTCCTTGAGGCCTAGGTTGGGAGGTGAACCTCCATGGTTTCTTGTCATTTTTTTTTCAGGTTGTTCTCTTGGATTCATGGAGCTATTAGAACATTCCTTGCATTGAAGAAGAAGAAGATATGTCATTTTGTGATGTGATGAAGGAAGTAATCCCCTTCTTGTATTTATGTTTATTTTAGTGGTGGAAAGATCACTATTGTGTTGTGTACCATATTGTATGAAAGGAATTGTGAATTACTTATGTGTTGTAGCAAGCTTTCCATGTGTAGTTCTAATGTAGAATCCACCACCCTATGTTCATTCTTGTGAAAAATTTTGTATGGAAGCAATGCGAGGATTAAGAATGAGAACCATATTGTATTGTGATTGTAGCTTCATTATCTTGTATTTGAATGAGTAGAAGGAATAGATCAAGCATCATTGTAGATAGTGAAGGAGTTTAGCTCATTTGGTTATCGTATTATTCTCAACTCTCATAGGAAAAATAGATGCATTCATGCCCAATCTTGAATAATGGATAGATATAGAAATTGCATTTAGAAGCTATTGTAAATGTATTAGTTTTCAACTATGTATTCAGTTTTCAACAATGGATTTAGCATAAATGATGTTCTTGAGGTTTCCATGCAAATAGATTTCAATATGTATAATGAAAAAAACACCATGAAAATTACATTGATGGGAAGAATTGTTTTGTTATTTTATGTTGATCTTAAACCAAATATAAGAATCCATGAAGAAAACTAGCAAAAAGAAATTAACTTCAAAAGTAGCCTATAGGTGAATATTGCTTGCTAGAAAATGTATGGCAAACCCACTAAATCCAATTCCAAAAAAATATAGTCAATAGAATAATATAAACATAATAAAATAAACACTCTCCTACCTATACCATTTTAAAAACATTAAGTCACCATCATATCAATATTGCTTATAAGAGAGACTTTAAAAAAGAAGAAGATTAAGTACACTGTCACCCTATTTAATGACCAATGGACTAAATAAAATAATAATAATTAAAAAAAATATATATTAATAATATCCCCAACCTAGGGGGCGGCTTGCATATTATTATGACAAGAGGGCTCAATTAAAAAAATATTTAAAAGCAAGATGGGGGAAGAAAGGACAAATCATCCCCCTTCCATGCATTTGCAGCCTTACCTTAATGGGGGGCATTTAATATAAAGCAGATCTTGGGGAGTACATATCCCCTCCCCCTCCCTTTCCACCTACCTCCTTCCATTTCTAGGCCCTAACTTGGGAGAAGACAAAAGGTGGTACCACTTTTTTTGTGTATTTTTTTAAACCAAAAAAAATCGCCATTGAATGACCATGCGTTTGCAAATAAAGGGAGGGGTAGTTGCATTGTTTTGTGAGCTATGTTAGCCTCCATCATTTTAGTCATGGGTGATAGGACCCTAGTTTTTTGTGTGTAGGGATATGATTATAATTTAGGTGGGGTAAGAGTAGAGTATGTAAAAAGATAAAGTCCATTTTCAGTTTTAATAAGGCTATTACTTAGCATGGGGGAAAGTTTAGAGAACTAATCTAGGATTAAGATTTATAGTATGGTGAGTTGGAATGTTACTTGTTAGAAGGAAGGATTGATATAGATTAGGGAGTATAGATAAATTTATATAAATCTCTATTTAATATTAGTGTGATGTATGGAAATTTATTAATGTGCTAAGATAGTTATAGGATTTGAAAAAATTGGGGTGGCTACTTTTAAATGTTGTTATTTTATCTTATTTTATTTCTTCCTAAAGTAAATATAAATATACATAAAAATGGTATCAAATTTGGTATTTGATTGGAAGTAAGGTGATGTGTTATAAGAAAGAAAGTATAGGATTAGATGGTAGTTTTATCTAACAATTAAATGAACATTATTTGCAAATATAGTACTTTAAAATTAATATTAAATAATGATGACATAGCAATTAAAATAAAAGATGTAGATTAAGAATAGAAGGTATAGGTGACTTTTAAATAATAATTCTAAATAGTAATAATAATAATAAAAATATTAATATGAAGAAAATTCTATTATTAATAGAAATTAAAAGATTAATTGATAAAACACCTTCTCGCTACAATCCTTAGAATTTTTACCACTACAATAACACAAATTTGGAACTCACTTGCAAATCGAGTGTCTCATATTGGGTGTAGAAGATTAAGGGTTCATAACCATAACATCTAACATAGTTTTTCCTTTAGTAACTAGAAACTAGGTGACCTCCTTATGGTGAGCTTGAAATTCAGATCCTAAGTGGAGCAAACTTCATTCCATCTTCTAACTTCATCACTTCCAAGTTTAAGGATAGACTAAGTTCTTGCCTTTAGTTTCTACATTTCAAAAAAAATAAAAAAAAATTATTTGTGTTTTTTCCTTGTTGAATTATGGGCATGAAATTCTAGTATTAGAGCTTTTGGTTTCAACACTAGCAATCTAACCCATTATGTTTAACCTATGAACTGCAACTTTGTGTCAGATGCTCGTAGTTACCCACAATGGTCGTCGGAGGGCCAAGCGTCCTAGAGCAAACCCAACAGGCCAAGAGGGGGTAGGACCAAATGTGGGAGGATCCCACCAAGACAACCTCCAAACCTTGATTAGGTTTTGAATGCTATCAATAATCTTATTGGGGTAGTGTAGTAGAGATTACCACATGTCATTCCATAGCTAGGACAACAAGGTGTAGAGGGGCATGGGGTCAATATCAGGAAAAGGAGTAGAAGTCCCCCACCTAGACTTGTAGAGGATCAGGGGGAAGCATTAGTACACTAGGTTGAGCCACCCCCTACATTAGAGTGAGCACCTGTGAGAGCACCTCGAGATATTGGGGATGAGATTAGTGACCTACTATGACTCAAGCCGCCCATATTCACCAGTACCATAGATGGCACACATGCAGAGGCATGGCTACAGAGTTTACAGAGGTGCTTTGGATACCCATGGGAGCAATCTGAAGGCATGACTAGCCATACACCTATTACAAGAGGATACCTCCACTTGGTGGCAGTAGGAGGAGACCATAGGGAGAGAAAACATAGAGACACTCACATGGGAGTCCTTTGTGTATATGAGCATTGTTAGTATGCTAATAGAAACCAAATTTAAATAAAGCTTCTACAAACTAAACAAAATTCATAAACTTCAAGATAGACTAAGATGAGCTCTCAATTGAGAATATGAGCCATTAATGGGCTCTCTCAATGAGAAGCTCTCTTGTTGAGTGGCTTTGTCTAAATAGATAGGATGTATGCTCAAGCTTGTGCTTCAAAAAGGGCTTCAAATGGAGTTGGAATTTGGGTGTGAGTGTATGGTTTTGATGTAAAATGGCTTCTTAAAATGGCATTATGACTTTACTTCATGGATTGTGTTGTTTTGCAAAGGGGAAGGATCCAATTTATAGGCAAGAGACTTGAGGGATTGAGGGCTAAGATGCAAGGATGGGGAAAAAATCATGGAGGGCTCAGATTGCATGAGAGGAGAGCACATGGATTGTGCTTCCTTACAGCCAATCAAGGAGTGACACATGTCACAGGGTGAAAGGATGGAGGAAAGGGGAAGGATGAGTCAACAAAGGAGGCTCAAGGGATAAAATCTTCATAAAGACCCTCATAATGGCTTGTAAGAGCAATGAAAGGGCTTGGAAGAGTCATTTATGGCCTAGTGGGCTTCATAAAGTTTTATGGTTGGGATATTTTGAGGGAGATGAGAGGAATTTTGACCTGGGCTTGATTAGGAAGGTTTTAAGCTTGGTTAGGCTTGTGCAAATGATTAGAGGATGGATTAGGATGGTTTAGGATTAGCTTAGGGATAGGCAAGTGGATGGCATTTAATGAGGGTGGGTGAAGGAGGAGATATTTGTTAACTTTAGCTTGGGTTAGCAAGTCTTAACCAATGTTTAGGGAATGTGACAAGGTTAGGAGGGGATTAGGATTAGGTTTAAAGACATCTTTTAGAAGAGTCTAGATTTTGGATGAGGATAAAGACTTTTTAGAATAGTCTAGAACTTCCTAGGATGAGGATGAAGACTTTCTAGAAGTTTGGATGAGGATAAAGACTTTCTAGAATAGTCTAGAACTTCATAGGATGAGGATGAAGACTTTCTAGAAGAGTCTAGAACTTCTTAGGATGAGGATAAATTAGATTTTTAGGAAATAAATAAAGTTTTATTTATTTCAAGGGTTTGGGTTGAGGAGATATTTATTAAAACTTTTTTAATAAACATGAGGATTAATATTTAATCTTAATTAAATATTTTGAGTTGGGATTAGGGGTAGGAAATGATGGGATTAGCCTTTAATCAAAATTAAAGAAGGATTAGAAGATTTTGGAAGAGGTTAGTAGTCTTAAGGAAATTGGCCAAGTTTTGGGCAAAAAATAAATAAATTATTTATTTTGGGATTTTTGGTCAATTTATTAATTAAATAATTAATAAATAAGGAAATAATGTTTAAATAAGATTTAAACATTTTTGGGAGGGATTCCTTAATTAAATATTTTTAATTAAGACAAGGGGATTTAATGGCATAAAAATAAATTAATTAATTAAATAATTAATTAATTAATAAATGATGATGTCATCAGGAACTTTTTAGAAAATAAAAATACTTTATTTCATAAAGGATTTTAGGTGTCTAGACTTTGTTGATTGTTTCAGAGACAGATATTTGTCAAAGCACTTTAGACAAAGGCAAGTTGAGGAGTTCCATGATCTTCAGCAAAGGGGTCTCATGGTGGCCCAGTATGAGAGCAAGTTCTTAGAGCTACTTCTTTATGTGGAGTACATGAGAGATGAGAAGCTACGCATCCATCGGTTCATCAAGGGCCTTAAATTATCTCTTTAGGGATCAGTGCAGTTGGCATTTCCTACCTCTTTCAAAAAGGTAGTTCAGATGACATTGGTTTCCAAAGATATTCGTACTAGACAAGATTCTCGAGATAGGTCCCATAACCGAAACCCCTCCCATCAGCTAACACAATAGATCTTTCTTGGAAGGGTAATCAGAGCCACTCAATAGGGTCCTCAAAGGCCCCATAGACACAACATAGAGGGTATTAGGACACTAGACAAAGGTCATCACAGGGTTACCAAGGCTCTAAGCCCAAATAGTGGTAGTCACAGGGCCCCAGACGTGATCAGAGGCCACAGAACTAGTATACACAGCCAGCCAGGACTCAATAGTCCTCTAGGGGAGTGGGTCTAGTAGGACTTAGGGTCAGCAATAGTCTAGGCCACATGGAGTATAGATTCAGACCCCTAGGCTATGTTATGCTTGTGGTGGTATGGGTCATATTGCAAGAGAGTGTCCACAAGGTCCCATAGCAGGCAATTAGTAAGGAGTCACCTCAAAGCCTACAATAGGTGATATGGGCAGATCCCATAGGGTGTTTGTAGTAGTTGATAACTGCTAGGCTAAGCACCAGGCCATAGTGATTGTGGTTGTAGGTATGATTAGAGGGTATGAGGTTACTATACTATTTGACTCTAGAGCTATAGACTCTTTTATATCCCCATTGTAGTGGAGTGTTGCAGGCTAGTGGTAGCTAGACAAGATGTTGACTGAGAGGTTGAGTTAGCTTTAGGGGCTAGGGTGTTAGTTGACTCCTTGATCCATGAGTGTCCGATTAAGATTGGAGACATGTTCACCACATTAGACTTGCATATTGCTCCTTTGGGATCTTGTGATGTAGTCCTTGGCATGGATTGGATTTGTGGCCACAGTGCCAAGATGGATTGTAGACAAAAGATAATCGAGTGTGTAGATGATCATGGTACACCTAGGGTGATTTTAGGAGTTCAAAGGCTAGTATCCCTCCATATGATTTTTTCCATGCAGCTTAAGTGGTGCATGCGAAAGGGGTGTCAGCTATTTGCCATCACCATTAGTGATAGAGAGGAGGATATAAGGGAGGAACCTTCCCTCGATGACTATCCGATATTACAAGAGTTTGCAGAGGTGTTTCCATCAGAGCTTCTTGGTATGCCACCACCAAGGGTAGTTAATTTCCATATTGATCTCATACTAGGAGTTGAACCCATATCTAGAGCACCTTACATGATGAATACCCATGAGCTTAATGAGCTTAAGATTTAGCTATAGGAACTTTTTGAGAAGGGACATATCCAACCTAGCATATCACCTTTGGGAGCACCAATGATTTTTGTCAAGAAGAAGGACAGATCACTCAGATTGTTCATTGATTACCAATAGTTGAATAAGGTAACTATCAAGAATTGATACCCATTACCCAGGCTTGATGACTTATTTGATTAGTTACAGGGTGCCTGAGTTTTCTCCAAGATAGATTTGAAGTCAGGGTACAATTAGTTGCACATCGTGAAAAGTGACATCCACAAGACTACATTCCATACAAGATATGGTCACTATGAGTTCATAGTGGTACCTTTTGGTCTCATGAATGCCCTAGCTATATTTATGAGCCTCATGAATGCGATATTTTGCATATTCCTAGACAAGTTTGTAGTAGTGTTCCTAGATGATATATTAGTCTATTTGTGTGATGAGAAGGAACATGAAGAGCACCTGTGGCAAGTATTCTAGCGATTAAGGGAGAATCAACTTTATGGTAACTTGTTGAAGTGTGCCTTTTTCAGATAGGAAGTGCATTATTTGGGTCATGTGATATTAGGGGATGGGATATCAGTGGAACCATCCAAAATCCAAGCCATCATGGATTGGCCAACACCTATCAACATCATGGACCTCAAAAGTTTTATGGGATTAGCAAAATACTATAGGCAGTTTATGGCAGGTTTCTCTAAAGTAGCTCACCCTATTACCTCTCTTCAAACAAAGGGAAAGAAGTTCAAGTGGACAAAAAATTGTGAGGATGCTTTTTAGAAGCTTAAGAGGGCACTCACTAGTGCACACATTTTAGTAGTACCCAATCCCTCATTGGACTTTGTAGTATGCACAGATGCTTCCTTGGATGGAATTGGAGCTGTTCTTATGCAAGAGGGTTGAGCCATAGCTTACAAGTCTAGGAAACTCAAGGGGCATGAGCTCAATTACCCTACTCATGATCTTGAGCTTGCAACAATGGTCCATGCATTGGCATGATGGTGACATTTCCTTCTAGGGTGACGATTTGAACTTCATTCAGATCACCAGAGCTTGCAGTATATTTTTACACAGCCAAATCTTAATGCTAGGCAAAGGAGATGGATGGAGTTCCTATGTGAGTATGATTTTTTATGTGCATTACATTAAGGGTAAGGAGAATGTAGTGCTGGATGCCTTGAGTAGATGATATCATGAGCTCACTTCCATGGTTATAGGCACAAATTTGAGGGAGTGTATTATGCACCACCTACCAGAGGATGAATTCTATGTAGAATTTTGCCAAATAGTCCACTCTTAGATACCTCTTGAGGGTAAATTTTCTAATTATTCATTGGATTTTGAGGGATTATTATGACATAGAGGGTGCATCTATGTACCCTCCACAGGTGACTTGGGTGAGTTCATTATTCTAGAGGCTCATCGAGCACCTTATGCAACACATCCTAGAGTTAAGAAACTCCATGCTAACCTAAGAAAAAATTATCATTGACTGGGTATGAGGATATAGATTGCTAATGTTGTAGCCAGATGTCTGAAGTGTCAAAGGGTTAAGGCACAACATAGACATCCAGGTGGACTCTTGTAGCCCCATGAGATACCAGAGTGGAAGTGGGACACTATTTCCATGGACTTTATTGTTGGTCTTCTGATGTCTTCTCATCGCCATGATGCCATCATGGTGATGGTTGATAGCTTGACCAAAGTTGCCCATTTTTCACCAATTTGAACTAGCTTCACTACCCATGCAGTTACACAGGTGTTCTTGTGAGACATTGTCATACTTCATGGAATTCCTCGCAAGATCATCTCAGATAGAGATTCCTTGTTTACATCATCCTTTTGGAGGGAATTATAGGTAGCATTGGGCACTAAGCTCAACTTCAGCATTGCTTATCATCCTCAGATAGATGAGCAGATAGAGAGGGTTAATTAAATTTTAGAGAATATGTCGCAGACGTATCTAATGGATAACCAAGCTAAGTGCGAGGAATACTTGCATCTTGCTGAGTTTTCTTACAATAATGGGCATCATTCCTCCATTGGTATGCCACCCTACCAAGCCTTGTATGGTAGACCTTGCAAGACATCCTTGAGTTGGGATAGGATCAAGGATAGGGTGTCCATTGGACTACAGTTGGTCAAGGACATAGAACAATAGGTTACATAGATTAGGCAATGACTTAAAGAGGCCCAATATAGACAAAAGAAGTATGTAGATGCCAAGAGGATAGATAAAGAGTACATGGTGGGTGATAGAGTATTCTTGAGGGTACAACCTCATAAGAGTCTAATCTGTTATAGGATAAGCTCTAAGTTAGCACCTTTTTTTGTTGGACCCTTTGAGATTTTGGAGCGGATAGGACCAGTCACCTATCGTCTAGCCCTACCACCTAGCCTC
Source organism: Cupressus sempervirens (assembly GCA_028749045.1). Taxonomy (NCBI): domain Eukaryota; kingdom Viridiplantae; phylum Streptophyta; class Pinopsida; order Cupressales; family Cupressaceae; genus Cupressus; species Cupressus sempervirens. The sequence continues at coordinate 776,734,415 of CM053792.1, forward strand.
TTGTGTATCCATGATGTATTTCATGTTTCTGTATTATGGAAGTATATATATGATGAGTCTCACCTCATAGATTGGGATGCTTTGCAGGTGGAATCAAACATATAGATAGCCTTGGAGCCCATTTGCATATTGGCTCGATGGACACTCTCACTTCAGGGCAGAGAGCTAGACTAGGTTAGAATCTAGTGGGACTATTATGATGAGGTCACAACATCATGGGAGGATGTAGCATAGATGAGAGCACAATACCCCTATCTTTTTAATGAACTCCAGGAGAGAGTTCATGCCTAGGGGGGGAGGATATTAAGCCTCACCCTTACCCATCATAGCATAGATATTGTATTTCCATTTTGTTACTTAGGACTGGATATCTCGACATATATATTTTGATACTTGATGGACAATAAATGTTGTTACTTATTAGATGATATTTACCTTGTAATCTTTCATTATGGTATGTATTAGGACTTATTGGCTTAGTCAAAGAATTGATGGATATTTATTCAGTATTTCAGTATTATGATAAGAAAGGAATTATGATGTGATTCAAATGCTTAATGTGATATTGTTAAGGAAGCTAGTTATGTATAGTTTTTGAAGGCTAATGATTAAATATTATATGTAAATGATAGAAATAGGGAGTTAATTATGAAATGCATAATTATCATGTATCTTGTTTTCATATATATATATATGGCTTTTCATTGGACTACTGATGCATGAGTTTAGTGCACAAGAAAAGAACCATAGAAACATAACAAGGAAATAAGTTTACAACCACATGTTAAAATGATACTACCAAGGTGAATCTTTATAAGATTCGTAAACCTTGTTATGATCATGTTTCTTATTTTGTAAACGTGAGATGTATGTGTGTAGTATGTATTTCATGTGAAGATTTTGAAAGTGTCATGTGTGATGTATAGTGAATTTTGTGTGTGTCACTTGACACTTATACTCATTATGTGAAAATGATATGTTCTTTGATGATGGATCATGTAGCCACCTTATCCTGAGTTAAATACCTTAATTGAGAAATTTGATTTATTGCCTTAAATTAGTAAAGAGAACAAGGTTACCATCATAGGAAATTTGAAATTTGAACTTACCTAGCATTGTGAGGGCCATAAAGTAGCTCTAAGATAAATGTGTGATGAAAATAAACCCTACCCATGTTAATACTTTAAGTTGGGGGGCTAATAATGACCACTAGGGTGCCTAGAAGACCTAGGAGACCCCAAAAAGAATGCATTTTATATTGAATCCGAAAATGAGAGTGATATATAGAGGCATGGCCAAATTAGAAACTCACTTGGCCACTCTCTATCTTTAGAAAAAACTAGGGTTTGGAGGAAGAGGATAAGGAATTCTACTAAAACTTTTCATTTGCTATTGCTTGGAGTGAATTTGGTATCCATGATCCATGGTGTTCTTCATTTTCTTGTAGAGTTGATATGGTGTTCTTCATTCCATGGTAAATTTGGTCTATTGTAGATGTGGTTTGTGAAAAAGGATCTTTTTGTTTGAGTGTTGCATGTGAGAAGTTTATGTGATTTCTTTCTGGAATATTGTTTTGTTTCATGTTGTGTGTTTTTTATAATGGGTGTGAAGCATCACTCACCCTTGGGAGGGAAGAGATGCTTGGGTGAAAGGGTTAGTTGGGATCACTCATGGAGTTGAGGAACTCTCCCATGTGTGGAGATGATTTTTATGTGTTCAATGGAATATGGACTTCTTGTTTACTTGCATTTTGGGAGGTATAAGGAGGTGTGTGAAGAGGGAAGTCATTGTAAGCCTTGAAAGGGCATGTTGATAATGAGAATATGTGCATATTTTTGAATCATAGTTTGGGAATCCTCCTCATGGAGAGGTCCCACCTTCAACCTATAACTTGATTCAATTGTTGAATCTTTGTGCAAGCCTTGGGTTGGGTTGTCTTGTAATGTATTGTGTAGTATTTTTTTTTATTGTTGTGATCATGCATGTTATGTGAATGTGTAGTGTGCAACCATTTGTGCCTTGTTTCCCCAAGCTTGCTGGGTGGCCTCCTTGAGGCCTAGGTTGGGAGGTGAGCCTCCATGGTTCCTTGTCATTTTTTTTTTTCAGGTTGTGCTCTTGGATTCATGGAGCTATTAGAACTTCCCTTGAATTGAAGAAGAAGAAGATATGTCATTTTGTGATGTGATGAAGGAAGTAATCCCTTCTTGTATTCATGTTTATTTTAGTGGTGGAAAGATCACTATTGTGTTGTGTACCATATTGTAAGAAAGGAATTGTGAATTACTTATGTGTTGTAGCAAGCTTTCCATGTGTAGTTCTAATGGAGAATCCACCACCCTATGTTCATTCTTGTGAAAATTGTTGTATGGAAGAAATGAGAGGATTAAGAATGAGAACCGTATTATATTGTGATTGTAGCTTCATTATCTTGTATTTGAATGAGTACAAGGAATGGATCAAGAATCATTGTAGATAGTGAAGGAGTTTAACTCATTTGGTTCTCCTATTATTCTCAAATCTCATAGGAAAAATAGATGCATTCATACTGAATATTGAATGATGAATAGATATAGAAATTGCATTTAGAAGCTATTGTAAATGTATTAGTTTTCAACTATGTATTCAGTTTTCAATAATGGATTAAGTTTCGATAATGGATTTAGCATAAATGATGTTCTTGAGGTTTCCATGCAAATAGATTTCAATATGTTCAATGAAAAAAAAAATACCATGAAAATTACATTGATAGGAAGAATTGTTCTATTATTTTATGTTGATCTTAAACCAAATATAAGAATCCATGAAGAAAACTAGCAAAAAGAAATTAACTTCAAAAGTAGCTTGTAGGTGAATATTGCTTGCTGAAAAATGTATGGCAAACCCACTAAATCTAATTCCAAAAAAATATAGTCAATAGAATAATATAAATAGAATAAAATAAACACTCTTCTACCTATACCATTTTAAAAGCTTTAAGTCACCATCATATCAATATTGCTTATAAGAGAGACTTTCAAAAAAAAAAAGATTAAGTACACTGTCACCCTATTTAATGACCAATGGACTAAATAAATTTAAAAAATTTTTAAAATATAATATTAATAATATCCCCAACCTAGGGAGCAGCCTGCATATTATTATGACAAGAGGCTTGAATTAAAAAAATATTTAAAAGCAAGATGGGGGGAAGAAAGGACAAATCATCCCCCCTCCATGCCTTGGCGGCCTTACCATTATGGGGGGGGCATTTAATATAAAGCAGATCTTGGGGAGTATGTATCCCCTCCCCCCTCCCTTTCCACCTACCTCCCTCCATTTCTAAGTGCTGACTTGGGAGAAGACAAAAGGTGGTACCACTTGTTTTGTGTGTATTTTTTTAAAGCAAAAAAAATCTCCATTTGAATGACCATGCATTTGCAAATAAAGGGAGGGGTAGTTGCATTGTTTTGTGAGCTATGTCAGCCTCCATCATTTTAGTCATGGGTGATAGGACCCTAGTTTTTTGTGTGTAGGGATATGATTATAATTTAGGTGGGGTAAGAGTAGAGTATGTAAAAAAATAAAGTCCATTTATAGTTTTAATAAGGTTATTACTTAGCATGGAAGAAAGTTTAGAGAACTAATCTAGGATTAAGATTTATAGTATGGTGAGTTGGAATGTTACTTGTTAGAAGGAAGGATTGATATAGATTAGGGAGTATAGATAAATTTATATAAATCTCTATTTAATATTAGTGTGATGTATGGAAATTTATTAATGTGCTAAGATAGTTATAGGATTTGAAAAAATTGGGGTGGCTACTTTTAAATGTTGTTATTTTATCTTATTTTATTTCTTCCTAAAGTAAATATAAATATACATAAAAATGGTATCAAATTTGGCATGTGATTGGAAGTAAGGTGATATGTTATAAGAAAGAAATTATAGGATTAGATGGTTGTTTTATCTAACAATTAATTGAACATTATTTGCAAATATAGTACTTTAAAATTAATATTAAATAATGATGACATAGCAATTAAAATAAAAGATGTAGATTAAGAATAGAAGGTATAGGTGACTTTTAAGTAATAATTCTAAATAGTAATAATAATAATAGAATATATTAATATGAAGAAAATTCTATTATTAATAGAAATAAAAAGATTAATTGATAAAACACCTTCTCACTACAATCCTTAGAACTTTTACCACTACAATAATGCAAATTCAGAACTCACTTGCACATCGAGTGTCTTATATTGGGTGTAGAAGATTAATGGTTCATAACCATAACATGTTAATGTAGTTTTGCCTTTAGTAACTAGCAACCAGGTGACCTCCTCATAGTGAGCTTGAAATCCAGATCCTGAGTGGAGCAAACTTCATTCCATCTTCTAACTTCATCACCTCCAAGTTTAAGGATAGACTAGGTTCTTGCCTTCAATTTCTACATTTTGAAAAAAAATAAAAATTTAATTAGTTGTGTTTTTGCCTCGTTGAATTATGGGCATGACACCAGAGGTTTAACCCATGCCACCCTTGGCCTTACTGCCTAGATATAGACCTTGTCATAGTCAACCAAAAAACATATGTCCTATTCATAGTCCTCTACCAACTTCCTTGTTATTTTGAATTTGTTTTACATTTTCTCCTTGAAGGACTTAAAGTAGTTATACATGTAAACTTTCAAAATTTTCACCCATCTCTACTATAAACTCATTGATTTGATATAACATTGGTGTGTCTTTCTTCCACATCATAGTTCCTTTTGAAGGGAAAAACTTTTGCACATAGAAAAATAAACAAGTCAACAAAGAATCAAACTTACATGGGTCATTCTTTGAGACTTGGATGCTTTCCCTATTCTTGCTGAGTTGAATCAAATGCAGCTTGAAAAAGTTGAAGGATATGTTGTTCTTCACCACCTTCAGCACTAGGTCAATAGCTTCACATGATATGTTGTTCATATGGCTTGAGCCCCAAGTGTTTGACAAATTTCCCAAATCACTATGCTCTAAAAAATTGTGGATGGGTGATAATAAGGCCCCAAGGGAATTTAAATAAATACAACTAGTAGATGGTAAAGTCCAAGCTCATGACTGTAATCCCATAATCTCTGCCTGATCCACAATACAATCTTCTTGCAACGTGGGTGGTTTCCTTCACTTCATTTCATATTATAATTCATAAACATTCATATTGCGAGATCAAGGAAGACAATGTTTTTCATCTCATTCATGATTTCTTTCTGCTAGTTGAACAATTGTACATTCATTGATTGGTTATAGTTTCTTGGACTATGGTTATAACAGAGCCTGTGCAAATAACCATTGAATTTCGTGCAAATGATAGAGAAATGTAACCTTTGATATGTTTGTTTACATCACTATAGTCATCAACAATAATTTTTATTGAGAATAGAAGTGAAACTATAATTAATGGTGGCCACAAGGGCAAATCCTTAAAGTTGGCATGTGCTTATACTTGGATGTACTATGTGAAGTTGGATGTTGTGGGACTATACAAGGGATTTCTTTGTGAGTCATACAATGATAATAAATTAGATTTCAAAGAGTGGCATGTTGAAATGTCTACAACATAGTCTATAAAGGGAGATGCATGTTGGCCAGTGTTAGTGATAGTTTAGCATCCAATAACATCAAGTGAGGAGCCTTTTAAAGATACACTTACTCGAAGGGATTCTACCTATGAAAAATGTGAAATAAGATAAATCAACACTTATCTTTGTGAAGCTCATACCAAAATTCTCCTCTAGATCAAAAAGTCAAAGATGTAATAATGCTCCTATAATGTTATTGCCAGGTAGTGAGAAAGAGCATTGGTTATAAGCTAACAAATTGTTTACAAGTTTTAAAAACTATAAGTCGCATGATGTGTAACACCTCACTCAGGAACCTTAAAGAAATAAATCTAATATGTTAAAAATTTTATGAAACTATTTGATTTTTTTTTTTAAACAACATCAAAGTAACAATACAAAAGCAATATACACATACACAACATTTACACAAATGCAATTACAATACAGACTTCATTCCTTAAGGGTTCCTTCATGTTGAGTCACATTTAAGAAAGTTTTATTAATACATTTATGTCTAAATTAAAATGTCCATAATCATTAAATATATAAATACATACATAATCTCATATACACATATATAACATAAATGATATGATCGAGTACATTCAAATAAAATCATCTATTGCTCATGTCACAGGTTATGCAATTATTGAAATCAATTGTATATTGTCATTGATGTTACACAAATGTCACAATCTAACTTAGCATAGCTAGTGGTAACCAAGCTCAGTTGGGCACTATGGAAGTTTCCAGTATCAACCAAGCATGTTACAAAATAAATCGAGTCACGTCGATCAATGAAGAAAGTTAGTATAAACCAAGTTAGGTCGGTCAATGAAGAAAGTTAGTATAAAATGAGTCAGGTTGGTCAATGAAAGAAGCTAGTATAAATTGAGTTTGGTCAGTTATCAAAAGAAAGTTTTATATTAAAAGAATGTTTAATCTAGTGTTAGCCAATTCGCAACAGATTACCTTTGTTAATTATTTAGTTAATACAATTTGATTCAATGGATGTTTATTGATATTTTGAAAGGGTTTACAAGCCAACTTTTCTTAGCTTATGATATATAATAAAGGTCAAGTTGTGGGGATTAAGTGTGTATGAAGTTGAACCAAAGAGATGGACATGTGAGCGAAGACAACATAGTAGAAAGTGTGAAGTTTAAGTTGCAAGGAAATATCTAATCAGCAAGGATCTAGAGGTTAAGCCAAAATAGTGATCTAAATTTGCAAAGTTAGTTGCTTCATCAATCAAGTCAATCATTGTTACTCTCTAATAATTGTAGTAGTGAATAAATCTCTTAACAAAGTTGACTTAATAGTCATTTTGTAAATCCTCTAACAAGGTAGCATTTCTTGATTGAAGTGTCTAAAGACCTCTAACAAGGCCACTCCTAAGAGGGTGATTCAAATCCTCTAATAGAGTTGCACTTAACCATGTGTTTTTTAACCTTTAATAGGGATGGCTCCTAAGAGGGCTCACTTCTAAAGATGAAAAATTGTAACTAGTTGCATTGGTGGTTTTTTCCAAATTGGGTTTCTACATAAAATATTGGTGTCTCACATGTTCATGTCATTTGCTTAATTCTTTATGTTCTTTCAACTAAGTTACTAAAGGATAATACACATTAATATCTTAAGATTACTTTGTTAACCAAGTTACAATGAATATCAAATTCTAACAAAGAAGAACAAATATTTGGTTAAGAAGTAAAAGTTTGTGTTGACATCTAAGGGACTTGGATTTGTTTTTGTAGTAATTGATTCACCCCTCCCCTCTCAGTTACTCCTCTTACATTTTTTACCAATTGGTATCAGAGCATTGATGCTTGCAAAAAAGATGTTTTAAGGACCTAAGCTAACTTGATTAGGATGTCTTACAGAAGAGAAATTCCTAAAATTACAGAGAAATTTTTTCAGCATGACAAAAATTAATGAAGCTTCATATATCAAGCATCAATGATGATGGTGTATTCTATTTGGAGAGCAGACATGTGCCACCACCCAAGCCTATGTCTATGGAGAAATGAAAGAAGCAAAGGAGCACAACATTATGATGATTGATATTGCATCCTCTTTGAACTATTCTAAATTTGATGAAGTCAAGGATTGTTCTACTACATTTGACATGTGGGAAAAAATGAAGAAAGTCTTTGGAGGTGACAAAAATGTGAAAAGAGATAAGGTAGATAGGTTAAGAGAAAATTTTGATCAATTGAAAATGAATGAAGGTGAGAACATCACCCAATGCAGTGAAAGGGTCAAAGAAAGTGTTAGTGTAATCAGAGTTTTAGGTGGAATAATTGATGATGAAACAATAATCAGCAAGGTACTAAGAACTCTTCTTCCTATTTATGCAATTAGAGTTTTAGTTATTCAAGAGACGAGATGTGATCTTGCACATGATCTAACCCTAGATACTCTTGTGGGAGATTGATTGCTTTTGAGTTGGACAATTTTGATAATTACGCTCCTCATAACAATCTTTAATCTATATTCAAAGCTAAACTAACCCTTGGTAGAAAAGGAGAGAAATCAAAAGGAAAATAAGTTGATAGTGAAGATGAAGAGGATTCAGATGGGGATCTTGAAGTTATTGAGGCTCTCCTAGAAAAAAGGGCAACAAAGGGAAAATTAAAATTCAAAGGATAGATTCCATTGATTTGTTTCTCATGTGAGAAAGTTGGCCACATTGCAGCTACATGTCCAAAAAAGATAAAGAAGAAAAAAAGTTCAGCAAATTCAAAGGCAAGAAAGACTTCAAAAGCTACAAGTAATTTAGAGACAAAGGTAACAAATCATGTTAAATTATAAAAGATTATTATAACTTGATGATAATAAAGATGAAGTAGTTTATATTGCTGTCAAAGATGAATCTGAGGATGAGGAAAATGAAAAAATGCCACTTATGTAATGCCTACCCCTAGTTTACTTTCATGTTGGATTGCCATATTCTTTTAGGCCACTTTTATGATTATGTTTTATGATTAGTGGCACTTGGTTACTAGATTTGATTTGGTGTTATTTCAAACTCAGCTCATATATGTGATGGATTATTTAATTATTCTACATGTTCATAATTTTTTTGATGATGATATATGTATGTTCATATAGTGATTTCAGTTATTTCATGATGATGGTTAGATGGATTATTTATATGTAGTTCTATGGATACTTACCCCATACTTGCATGTCTATGGTGTACTTTTATGTTTTACTTTATGTTTGACATTTCTAATGTGGTTGAGGGTGGGAGCTGTAGTCACCTACTAGTTGAGATCTACATGATGCACCACTACCCCCCATTACATGTTTAGTTTAAATTTATATGTATATGTACATGCTCAAATTTTATGCAAATTGTAGGTACCGGGCATAGACTTCCCTAAATGTCTAGGATGAGAGTGGCATATCACAGTATCTCAATGGTAAAAAAGGGGAGGTAGTTCTTGAGTCCAAATCCTAACCTTAAGCCAATCATCCTAGAAAGTAGGACAAGTATTTGAGTTGTTTAACCTTCCAAATTCATCAAGTGATGTGAATTCGTGATTTTGACCCTTGAGTTTGATCTAATACTTATTCTTTATAATAGATTTTCTTATTTAGTTTTGTGGGTCTGTTGTGATTTTTAGTGACAATTAAATCAAATTAAAAGAATATTAAATGATTTAATTTAATGAAAATTTTATAAAGAAAAATCAATATTTAATTATATTTAATTAATTGAGAAATTAATTAAATAAAAGAATTATATTTAAAGATTTAATTAAAGTTTTAATTTTGGTGTAATTATATTTATTTAATTTAATAATCATTTATTTAGGAGTTTCATTTTTATAATAAACTTTAAATATTATTATTAGTTAAATTAATAAATATTTTATTAAAGACATCTTATGTTTTAATATAAGAGAGAAGGAATAGATTTAATAAAGATTACTATTAATTGAAATGCAAAAGTTTGCATGGGAAATTAAAATAAAATAAAATATTAAAGAAAAAGTTTAGAGTGATTGCAAAACCAAAACCCTAAGAGGGATAAAGCTCTTTATTAAGAAATTAGAGCTCATTTTCCACACAAGTTTGGAGAAGCCAATTTTCGAGAAAGAGTGTTTTTGAAAGGACGAGAATTTTTCTTGCAAGCTCTAAGCATCCGATGAGGTAGGATCTTTTTGGGTTTTGTGCAGTAAATTCCTCTTCAAAATTTCTTTGACTTCTCTGTGTTTGTATGGATCTGTTTTCAAAATATATTCGGGTTGAAACCCTTGTGTTGAAATTTATTATTTATTAAAAAAAAATCTATGAATTAAATCAATTTGAAACCTTTGTTTGAGTATTCTCGTTTTGGAAATTGGAGTGGATTTAGAAAATTATAATTCAATTAGGGTTTGGAGAAGAGAATCAAACTTTTATATAATAAATTCAATGTAATATATTATAAAAATCTATGTAATATTATGGGGGGCATTGTTTATTTGTTTTTATTGATTTTAAAAAAAATAAAATTATTAAATGTTTGAAGGTGGGCGGAGGCCACCAAATCCCCACCCACCTGTGGCTGCTTAAAGTAGGCCACACAACAACCTATTTTTGTCATGGCAGCAAGTACTGCCATAAGACAGTACGATGATGTTGCTACAACAATGGTTGTTGTGTTACAGGTAGTCAGTTGACGAACCTTAATCACATGGGGTTTTATTATTTATTTTTTATATAATAAAAGTTTATTAATTTTTTTCATATATTTTAGAGTATTTTAAAATATATAATAATTAATATTGTTATTAATATCAATAATTTATTTATTATAATATTTAGTTTAATATTTATTAAAATTAATAATTTAATATATATAAATATTATTTTATTAATAAGTTAATACATATTTTAATTTATAATTAATAATTATTATTAAATTATGATAATAGTATCTAATTACATAAAAAATTTTAATAATATATTATTTATTTTATATATAAATGATAATAAAAATAAATAAATAAATAGATGTTTTTCAATTGTAACTAAGAATAATTTTAATGAAGAATGTTATTTTAGAAATGATTTAGTTTTTTTTACAAAATATTTGTATAGAAAAGAAATCTATCATATTTGTGAACTCGAAAGAAAAACTCGGTCAAATAAGACACTTGAGGAAAATGAAACTCGAACCTCGTTGGTAAACCAAACCTTTGTATTTTTTAAAAACCAAATGCACTATGAAAACACTTGTTAAATTTCTTGATGTGATGTATGGATTTCTGGTGTATGTTTCGGGTTTGACATAGTACATTGACCAGTCAAGATGTTTACTAGAGGCTTGGGGGATTTTGTTATGTGATGATGTTATGGTTATTTTGGTCAGGATCTTTTATCCCTAACCATTATGATGTATTTGCATGGTTTTATAATGATTTTTTTATCAGTTGGCTTTGATGCTTTCCAGTTGCTTGTATAGGACTAAGGTGATTACTGTGACTTTCTTGTTGTAAACCTTAAGTTTTCAATCGATTATTTTTTGGTGCTTTCCAATTGTTGGCATAGGACTGAGGTGATTATTATGATTTGTCTTTAGGTGCTTTCTAGTTGCTTATAAAGGATTGAGGTGAAAATTTTGATTTTATGAGTCGTACTTTTTATGATCTTGGAGTAGGCAATCTATGTGTGTGTTGGGAAGTGGCTTGCAATGGAGGTTGGAGCTCGAAAGAGGCTACCTAGGTAACCCATTGTAAGTTTTAATAAGTGATAGCATTTCATTAAATGAGAGTAAAATGAATTAATAAGAGTTAGTGTTTTTCTTCGCCCATGCCCTGAGTGTTAGTACAGGCTAGGATGGGAGTAGAGATGATGCTTGGTTGTGACCTTGCTTTGTTAGTATGCCTTGTCTATACGAAATGATATTGATGCCACATAGAGACACTAGGGGGCTAAAGTCCAGAGAGGCTGCCAGGGTAACCTTAGAGTTGGCTCATGCGATGACACTTGCCCACTTACATAGTAGATTTCCTATGTGTCTTTTTTGCCTCTGGGTTTAGATGTCATTTGTATCTTGGTACCTTTGAGATAGATTGCTTTCAAGTTTTCCTTAACCTAGATGTTGGTTATGAATTTTGGGATTGTTATCCATTTGGAACTTGAGACTATCTCCTCAACATAGTGGGAGTGGGCCATTTAGGTTCCACGAGGTCGGGTGGTAGTGTATTTTTCTTATACCATTGAGATCTGACCATTAGATGTCATTCTTGGATGTACCTATGTAGTTATTCCTTTCTTTCTGATCTTGTATTCCTGTTGAATGGTTATATACTATTATACTATACTTGATTTATTAGAGACCTTATGAGATGATGTATATTCTTTGAGCTATTCATACCTTGTGATTTTTATAGTGGATGATTATGCATTTTGATTTTGCCAAGTGGCATCTTATGTAATTATACATTATTTAATTGTACTTGTAATTGTAATAATTCTTTGATGTGGATTTGTTGTGTATTGGGTTTAGTATTAATAAAACTTATTTAAATATGTGGTTCAATGTCATGAAACCCTTAAGAGATGTAATCTATTTATGATATTTGTATGTATGTGAGTTATTGGTTCTACTATATTATCTCTTGTTGTTATCATCTTTAAAAAAAAAGTTTGGCAAACTTATTGAAACTCTAGGTTAATTTCTTTTGGGTTCCTTAGTGGCGCATTACAACTTGTCTCTCATGTTAGCAAAAATGATATATGGATCATAGATAGTGGTTGTTCTTATCACATGACCGGTGATAAAACAAAAGTTGAACATTTAGAAAATTATGATGGTTGAAGTGTTAGATTTGGGAACAATGAACCATGTTATGTAAAAGGAAAAAGTATCATTGCATTGATTAATGAAATCAAATGTGAGAATTCCTATTGGGTTGAAGGATTAAGGCATAATCTACTCAGTGTAGCCCAACTGAACAATATAGGATACAAAGTTGAATTCATGAATGGGAAAGCCAGATTATTGGATGGAAAGGGAAAACTAGTTGGAACTAGAAATTTTATTAAAGTTAACTTATTTTATCTAGATCTCAATGAAAGCTCCTATTTACTAGCTCAAGTTGAAGAAAGTTGGCTATGACATAAAATAACGTGTCATGTTAACTTTGACAATCTAATCAACATAAGCAAGAATAACAAAGTAAGAGACATACCTTATCCAAAGAAACTTGAGATGGAATGTGCAAACAATGTTAAATTTGCAAAATGAGTAAAATAAGTTTCAAAAGTAAGTCCTATAACTTTGAAGATATTTTGGAACTAGTTCACACAAATCTTTGTGGGCCAATTGGTGGAGAAAGCTATTATGGAGATGTATATTTTATTTTATTTGCTAATGATTACTGTAGAATGATGAGTGTAATGTTTTTAAAGGATAAGTTTGATGCTTTTTAAAAGTTCAAATGGTATTTGGCTAGAGTTGATAAAGAAACAAGGAAAAATTTAAAATGCCTGAGATCAAACAAAGAAGGAGAATTCATCTCAAATGAATTCAATGAGTTCTGCAATGAAAGAGGATTCAAAAGATAGGTATCAACAGCCAGAACTCCCTAATAGAGTGGAATAGCAAAAAGAAAGAACATATCGATCATGGAGTGTCTAAGAACATTATTATTAGAAAAGAATGTCACACCAAAGTACCGAAGAGAAGTAATGAATACAACATTTCACACACTGAATCGAGTTCAATTGAAGAAAGGTACAAACAAAACACCTTATGAATTGTGGTATGAATATAAGCCTAATGTTTTTTTAATCTTAAAGTATTTGGAAGAAAATGTTATATCTTAAAATAGGTAAGAAAAGAAAATCTTGATGAAAAGAGTGGTGAAGGAATATTCTTAGGGTACCCAAATAAAAGCAAGGCATACAAATGTCTAAATATTTTTACTCACAAAGTGATAGAAAGTGTACATGTGAAAATTGATGAGTTTACTGAAAGAAGTCAAGAATAGACTAGCAAAGAACTTGAGGATTACAAAAGGTTTGTATACTATGAAGATCCTGAAACCTTACCTCAAAAGGTTGAAGCCAATCTTCAACCAATTACATCTAGCAACTCACTTGCAGTTCAGCCTGAGTCATAGTTAGTTCAACTTGACTTGTAGCCCCAAGCAGTGCAACCATAGTCATAGAAAGTATTACCTGAGCTTCAACAAGATGAGGTAGAGGAACTCGAGAAAAAATAGGAAAACCTTATAGAACCAAGAGAACCATGTTTTGAGCAAAGAAATAAAGATCCAAGAATTGCAAAATATGTTAGAAGGCATCATTCACCCGACCAAATAATTGGAGAAGAAATAGATGGAATACTAACAAGGAACAAGCTAAAAGGTACATGTTTACTTAGTAAAGTTGAACCTAGATCTGTAAAAGATGCTTTAGAAGATGAAAATTGGATAGAAGAAATGAATGTAAAGATTGAGTAAACAACAAAAGAATAAAGCTTGGTCTCTTGTTCCTAGAACCAAGGATAAAAATGTAATTGGTATAAAATGGATATTCAAAAATAAAATGAATTAAAAAGGTGAACTAAAAAGAAACAAGGAAAGACTTGTCTGCAAATTTTATGCTCAAGAAGAAGGTATTGATTATGGCGAAACATTTTCCCCTATTGCAAGACTTGAAGGAGTAAGAACACTTCTATCATATGCAACACAAATGGGAATCAAAATATATCAAATGGATGTCAAATCAACCTTCTTGAATGGGGTCTTTGAGGAGGAAGTCTACATTGATCAGCCTAAAGGTTTCATAGATCCAAGCCAAGGAAACATGGTATGTAAACTTCATAAAGCCCTATATGGTTTAAAACAAGCTCCTAGAGCATGGTATGAAAGAATTCATGGATACATAGTAAAAATTGATTTTGAAAAGATAAATGATAATGTAAATTTGTATATCAAGGAAGGACCTCAGGACATGATATTGCTTGTAAAAATATTTGTAGATGATTCCAAACTAGTTGGTACACCTATGTCTACTAGGCATAAGATCTCAATGGATGTTGATTCAAAGGAGGTAAACCAAACTTTGTATAGATCAATGACTGGAAAAATTCAATATGTAGCTCACACAAGACCTGATATTGCATTGGCAGTTGACATAGTTGCAAGGTTCTCTACTAATCCTAAAGAAACTCGCATGATGGTTGTCAAAAGAATCCTGAGATATCTAAAAGGAACTAAGGACTATGGGTTGTGGTACAAGAAATGAAGAAATCTTGAATTAAGAGCCTTCACTGATGCAGATTTGATAGGAAGCATTGATGATAGAAATAGTACTAGTGGAGAAGCATTCTTTCTTGGAAAGAGGCTAGTATCTTGGATAAGTAAGAAGCAGAACTGTATTTCTTAATACACAACAAAAGAAAAATATAGTACTTCAACAGTTAATTGTTCTAAGATAATGTGGATCAAGGAATTGATGTTAGGAATGAAGGAAGAAATCAAGGAACCAATAGTTATCTATTGTGATAACACAAGTGCAATCAATCTATCCAAAAATCTAGTAATGCACTCTAAGAAAAAATACATTGTAGTTAAATATCACTTCTTAAGGGAATCAATTCAAGACAAAGAGGTGAGATTGGAATATATGAACACCAAGGAGTAGATAGCTAACATATTCACCAAGCCATTACCTAAGGATTCATTTTTGTATCTCAGAGGTAAGCTAGGGGTCATTCTCCTATCTGATGCTCACTAAAGTACAAATCAGTGATGCATCAACCAAGTTGTATTGAAGATTTATCAAGTTGATGCAATATTTTTAGAGTACATTGCATATGAACTAGTACATCAAGTACATTGAAAATCTATTGAATAAAGTCTTTGGTATTTGATGTCAAAGAGGGAGAGATTGATGTCTTGTCAAAGAAAAGAATCAATGGAAGAGATTTTTATTTGAGAAAGAGGTAGAGTCTAAAGATAGAGTCTAATAAGATGATAGAGGGAGAATCTCAGAGGGGGTTCTCATGGATAAAGAGTTAGAATGAAACTAAGGATATTATAAAATCTTATATATCATTTTGATTTCTTTAAGTTTTCTTTTCATAATGACATCTTGTGTTGTCATCAATGCCAAAGAGGGAGATTGTTTCAATCAAATGTTGAATTATATTTTTTCATTGATGTTACACAAATGTCACACTCTAACTTAGCACAACTAGTGTTAACCAAGCTCAGTCGAACACTATAGAAGTTTCTAGTATCAACCAAGCAGGTTATAGTATAAACTAAGTCAAGTCGATCAATGAAGGAAACTAGTATAAATCAAGTTTGGTTGGTTATCAAAAGAAAGTTCTGTATTAAAAGAGTATTCAATCTAGTGTTAGTCGATTGACAATAGATTACCTTTGTTAATTATTTAGTTAATTATTTTGAAATGGTTTACAAGCTAACTTTTCCTAGCTTATGATATATAAGAAAGGTCAAGTTGTGGGGATTAAGTGTGTATGAATTTGAATCGAAGAGATGGACATGTGAGAAAAGACAAGATAGAGTAGAAAGTGTTAAGTTTAAGCTACAAGGAAATATCTAATTAGGAAGGATCCAAATGTTAAGCTAGAATAGTGATCTAAATTTGCAAAGTCAGTTGCTTCATCAATTAGATCAATCATTATTACTCTCTAACAATTGTAGTAATGAATAAATCTCTTAACAAAGTTGACTTAATAGTCATTTTGTAAATCTTCTAACAAGGTAGAATTTCTTGATTGAAGTGTCTAAAGACCTCTAACAAGGCCACTCCTAAGAAGGTGATTCAAATCATCTAACAAAGTCACACTTAACTATGTTTTTTGTAACCTTTAACGAGGTTGGTTCCTAACAAGGTTCACTTTAGAAGAGTGAAAAATTGTAAATAGTTGCATTGGTGGTTTTTCCCAAATTGGGTTTCTACGTAAAATCTTAGTGTCTCATGTGTTCATGTCATTTTCTTAATGTTTTATGTTTTTGCAACTAAGTTACTAAAGGATAATACACATTAATATCTTAATATTTCTTTATTCACCAAGTTACAATGAATATCTAGTTCTAACCGAGTAGAACAAGTATTTGGTTTAAGAAGTAAAAACTTGTGTTGACATCTAAGGGACTTGGATTTATTTTGTAGTAACTGATTCATCCCTCCCCTCTCAGTTACTCCTCTTACATTTTTAACAGCAATAATAAATATAAGTAAATCAATATACAAAATATAAGATTCCATAGGATCTCAAAACATATGATAGATAGATACATCAAATGAATAGAAGTCTCCAAGATAAGAATAAGAATGAGAATGGTACAATTGTATCAATGAGAATCCAACATCTATCAATTTAAGGGGGACCCAAATGGTAATAAGAAACTACCTCCTGATTGCATGGTCACCTAATTAGGCTCCCACTCTGACCGTGCAAGAGAGATAATGTAAAATCCACATACAAATAATCAAATCATAAAACAATCCTAAGGAATCCTGATAGCCAAATCTACCTCAAGGGTAACCCAAACTATTGATAAAGAAAAGATAACCAAAGTTGAAAACACACTTATCCAAACCAACATTACATACCAAAATCAATAATAGATGCCAAGTAAAAATCAAATATCAAAACAAAAAAGATACAACCACCTCTAAATCAATAACAAGTGTCACAAGCACAATAACCAACAAATAACAACTATCATCAATAAAAGTAAACCACCAATCACTAACTCGAACAATACAACACCACCAATAAATAACTTGCATTCATTAATAAAAATTATCTATCAATGATAACAAACATCTAATCAATAAATAATAACTCAAAATAAATACACCATCAAAAGTAATATCCAACAAATAAACCACCAATAAATACACCTCTAGAGGCAAATATAAAGAAAACATGAAGGAGTCGGGCTATGTACTATGGAGTGTCATCACATGAGCCAACTCTAAGGTCACCCTAGTAGTTTATGAGGCCCCTGGGCCCCTAGTAACTCTATGCAGAAACATAATACCCTCTCATGAAGACAAAGAAGCTAGTCATACCTATCAAGATATCATTACATTCTCATCCTTAGTGTATAAAAGCACTCAATGCATGGATGAGGAAAGATCTCTAACTTATCTTTTTAATATATCTCAAGGCATGGGGGAGGAAAGTATTTTAATTACTATGTTATCACTTGTTACACAACTTATAATGAGTTACCTCGACAACCACTTTGGGGCTTGACCCCCATTGCAAATCACTCCCATAGACATGTACCTAGACTAACTTCCAAAAACTCACAAACCACAATTGCGTTCCATACCACAAAACTAATATTGATCGAATTTAATTTCTTAACATGCAATCCAAAAATAGCACCGATTCTCAAAACCTAAGTCCTCATAAATGCTCATCAAAAGAAATCTCATAAAAGAAATCTTAAATTAATTAATAAAATACACCATGACATCCAATCAAATAATCATAAAAGAAATATCAAAAGTGTCTTTGGTGCAACTCCTAACTTGGCCAACTAATAACCCACAAAGAAAAATCATCATAAAAATAAACATCACAAGGCTATAAATAGAATATTTAAGAAAAAACATAGTTTTTACGCATATGGTTAATTCCATCATTTTTTCTTTTTTAGTTTGAGTCATAAAGATTTATTTAAAAATAAAGTAAGAATATACATGTTAATATAAATTGTTATGCTAATATACTTATTTAAATCAATTAGTATTTAAATGTCAAATTTCTTTGTGCATATAAAATATCATATAATATTATCATGTTATTAATTTAAATAATCTTAAATCATGAATGATTTAATTAATAATATAAATGTATATTATTAGATTAAATATTTATATTAATTACATTTCTAAAATTGTAATTTGATTTCTATTTAAGTCCAATATTAATATTTACTTTTCCTTTAATTCAATATGCAACTACATGTAACTCAAACTTTAATTTATAATTTTAATTAAGTTATTTACAATTTCTTTCATAATATTAAATATTCATAACTAGATGATTATCTAGTGAACTCCACTATAGCTTCTCATAAAATATAACTAAATCATAATTATATATTTATTAATTTATAACTCCACTTGCATTAGTAAATATATAATAAGCTACATCTCACTTAGAGTTTTATAAATAATTGTTATTAAAAACCTACTTATAAGAAAATAAATAGTATTTATTTATTTGATTTTTTTATTTTCAAAATGAATAAATTATATATCTATATCTATATATATATATATATATATATATTTCAAAATTAATAATTAATCCAAAAAAAACTTAAAAATAAAAATAAAAAATTCAAAATTTAAATTATATTTTTATAGAGTAAAAATAAACATACAATTAGTATTTTCTCATGCCTTTGATCTGTCAAATCATGCAATCATACTATACTTAGTTTTCTAACTTTAGTATATTTATTTTCACATGCATGTATAAGTTTAGTTACAACATGCTTTCCTTTCAATTAATCTTTTATTTTTCTAATAAATTTTGCAACCAAATTATTTTAGATATAAGAAGAATATTTATCTTTATTTAGAAAATTCATGATAATCATATGGTTCTAATGACAAATTTAAAGTTGAAACCTTAACTATTTAATTTGTTATTTTCTTCTAATTTTTTATAATCAAAATTTCCTTATATTAGAAAGGATTTTAAAATAACACAATCCTAATAATTTTCTAAATTTTTCTATAATTTTCTTTGGTCAAGTTTCCTTGATTAATAATTTTACTTTTTCAAAATCTACAACATAATTCTTTATTTAAAAATCAACACAATAAATTAATAAGCATTATGCAAGCACCTAGAAAGATACAAAGTAGATAGATCTTTCAAACAAATTCTATAATGGGTTTTCAAACCCTACCTCAAAACCATAGCTAAAATCTAAGACCACACTCAAATCCAAACCCTCCGAAACTTTCAACAATTTTTTTGATCCAATTGCGAATTTTGCTCCGTAAACCTTGTGTGTGTAGAAATGAGCTCAAATTTTTGAAGAAATAAAGAACTTTACCTAGGGTTTTTGGTTTTTGAACATGTAAAGACCTTTCCTCAGAATAAAATTTAATTATTTAATCCTTCATGCACACTTAAAGAACTTTTTCATTAAGATCTTCTTTTATTTTCTTTTCATTCACTTTATTAATCAGTGCAAGCATTGCTTAAAGCATAGTTTAAAATTATTAATAATAATTAAAGCTTGTTATTTAAATGCAACTCTAATTCAATTATTAAGAATTAAATATTTATAGTAAAGCAATATTTAATCTTTAATATTTTAATATTTTAATTCTCTTTTTATCCAACTTCTTAAATTACACTTTTAAATTAAATATTCTAAAGTGAAGCACATATTTAATTAATTAAATATCAACATATTTTAATTTCTCTTTAACCACTTTTTAAAATTAGACTTCTAAATTAAGTCTTTAAAATTAAAACATGTATTTAATTAGTTTTTAATTAATTAAACATTCTCATATTTTAACATTTATTTTTGATCTAATAATATTTAATAATTCTCAATATTATATGATTAACCCAAATATTATAATTAAATTAGTTACCAAATAAATCACATAGTCAAATTCACATAAAAGCAACATTACCAAAACTCAAAAGTAAACAACAACGACAAAGATTAACTCATAGATTTAGAAAGGGTGGAAATTCATATACATGTCCTCTTTCTTAGGACAAGTAATGAAGCTTTGGCTGAGATTAGACTTGAACATTATCCCCCCATTCTTACCATTGAGTTATTGCAATAGGGCACACCCATCCTGACAATTCAAGTAAGTTGATGCCTAGTACCTACAAATCTATATAAAATATGAGAATGTACATGTGCTTATATATCTAAGCTAAAAAGACAATGACAGACAATGGTACACCATTTAGATCCTGACTAGCAGGTGACTATGACTCCCTCCCTCAACCATTTTAGACATGTCAAACATAAATATAAAACATACATATACACCATAGACATGCATGTATGGGGTAAGTATAAAAGTAAATCTTGAATATAAATAACATCATATTCCAACATGAATATCTCATCAACGCGAGGACGTACGAAACATCTTTCTAAGACACACCATATGACATCATTATAAAATTAATTTCATTAACTAATTAAGATAAATTATAGCATCATCATTATCAGTAGTTACAACCTAACATAATCAATTACTCAACATATCAAAGTATTGCATTTCAAATATCAAATAAGGGCTAACACTTCAAGAGTAATATAAAACCTTAACAATTAAGTCTACAATGATAGCAAAGGAGGGGTATTACATATATTAGTCATTCTTTCCATTTGTGTCGCCAAAAGAAAATTTAACTTATGACAAGGAAGAGTGAAGAATGCACATGCATGGTACAACTTCTCACTTTTTTTTTTCTAATATACAAACATATGACTTTATGTTTTCAAATAGCTAGATGGAAGACTAGTTATATCAAGAGCACCAAAGATTATGTAGGTGAAGATGAAAAATTGTTTTGGCAAAGACAATAGCTTTTTTCTTTCTTTTTTTATGTTATGGGCTTCAAAAAAAAAAAATTGTAAAAAGTGACGAAAGTCACTTTTGGTCAAAGGTTAAGTATTTGACCATTTTTGCATAAAATCACAAGGTTAACTAACCTCTTCCAAAATACATAAAAGAGAGTCAGTTATTAACCCAGAGAAATGGTAGTTATCTCATGAAGCCTATAAATACAAGGCATTTCATAATGTAAAGAGGGAGAATTTTTGTAAAGGGGAAACCCAGAGGAACTTTCAATAAAATTTAGTTTCATCTTATGTGTAATGATTTTTGAGTTTGTAAATTCTCAAAAAGATAACAAAGAATGCATTTTGGTTCGTGTGTCTTAAATGTTCTTTTGAGTTATGATCATGAATTTATTGTATGTTAAACTAATGAATCTTGTATGCATCATGTAGATCATTCATTTTAGTGTAAAGAAACATGTTCATTTCATGGTATCTTGATTTGGATGTATTTATTTGGCTTATCATCTCATATGTTAGGATTTGTCATACTTCTTGCACCATCATTATGTTTGTATGCTCAAAATCCCCTTGTGAATTTTCATCTTTTGTGAATATCAATTAGTAGTCATATGCCTATTATATGAGTTCATATTCATACCTTCTTTTAGTATCATGTTTTATCCTTTTGTATTTTCAGGTGAAAAGTACACAAAATTCCAAATACATATATCATACAAGGGAGCCTCCCCTCTCAAACGCAGAGGAAGATTGCAAGTCGATAGTGATAAGTTGTAGCCTATCTGGAACTAATGGCACAATTGTCACTATTCATAGGGTGAATAGGGTATATTTTAGAGATAAATCCACAATGAACTTTTTTACACCAAGAAGCCGATAAGCTTCTTCTTTAAGGTTTCTTGTAACTAATAATTGATTCACATAAAACAACGATTTAGTATTTTCATGGGTGAAACCTTTAGTTACGAATAACAATCTATGTTATGATGAAACTAGAGTCCTTGCCTTTAAATAAAAGATAGATTTGTTTTATGATAAAAGCATAAAAATTAAACAAACAATAAATAATACAACTCTTAGAAAGTACATTTTCCAATTATAATCAAATGTCTTTTAAATTCACTTAGAAATTATAAATGCATTGCTATAAAACAAATGAATATACTGTATAGTTCTTGATATAAAACAAATGAATATACTATATAGTTCTTGCTATCCTTTGAAAAGTGCATTTTCTAACTAATTGTGTTGTTACTTTAGACTCTAGTTATAGTTGAATGTGTTTGTTCACTTAGAATGTTAGTTCACTTAAACATTATTTAAATGTATTAATAGAAAAAAAATGAGTATAGTTCTTTCTATCATTTGAAAAGTACATTTTCTAAAATAGTTGTAATAGCTAACTAATTGTGTTGTTACTTTAGACTTATACATAAATAAGTCATATAAATATAATTCTATCAAATGTGGTAGTTAATTTTATACTTCTATTTTTCACATATTTCACTTAAATTGACAATTGAACTAAATGTATACTTTATTCAAACATCTTATTCTTCATAGTAACTAATAACTTTCTTAGTTATTCAACAATTTTCATGCCAATACTTACTCACAAAATTATAAGTTCCTTGTTTTCTATTATGTAAAAACAACTATAAAATGTGATATAATCCTTCATTCCACACAAATATTGACATGTTCAAAATTTTAAATTTTCCAAAAAAATTATTTATAGAACATTATGTCAAAAGCTTAAATGTAAATTGAAAAAGATTTTTAGAATAATACTTTTACAAATCAAAATCAAATTGTCAAATTTTAGTTTTCTACACTCAAGATTATAACATTTAATTTTTAATTAATAACAAATTAGTAATAGAAAAACAAACTTGACATATTATATACCACTTTTTGGTGAAAAAATAAATTATTTAAATAGAAATATAAAAGATTATTTATGAAATTCTAAAAATATTATAAATGGAAATTACACTTTTTAAGAGTTGTGGTTTTTTTTCATTTAATTGATTATGTTTTAATCATTAAAAAAATCTATCTTTTTGTTTAAAGGCAAGGACTGATTCTAAAAATAAAAATCTAGAAGAAGATTATGTCTTAACATTTAAGACTATAGTTTGAAAATAAAATGAAGATTGTTATAGTTTTAAACAAATTTGTATGTTTTATGAAAAGCTATCATTTAAACAAATTTTCTCTCTATAAAACTAAAAATATTTAAATTTTCTTCTAAACATTTGACACAATAATGATAAAGGATATTTATGAAATTACAAGCAAGCCATGTTAGTTAAGCTGGCGATACATGAATTATTTTCTCGATGCGACAAAACATTTTTTTTTTGATAGGTAATAGTCCTGAAGGCCAAAATTTGAAAGGTTATTGAAAAACCCATCTCAATGGGACACCAAGGATAAGAGATGGGTAGGTACCCTTGATTTAGTCCTTACAATATCTTCCTTATTTCAAAATTCTACTTTTCAATCCTTCATAAGTGTTTATCTTCCTTAAGAAGTCCATTTATGTCAAACTTGAAAAATTATAGTCTAGCTAATATCAAATTGCTAGATTATTTTAAAGCAAAATAATATGTATTAAAAAATATAAAATTATTAGCTGAGCAACTTAACTTTTATTGATCAATAATTTTAGTTAAAGAAAATTTTGTGAAACAATCATAAATATAACATTACCCAAGAAGTATTTTGAATATTCCATAATATAAATGAAATCAGATACGATGGGGACCCACTTCTAATCTAAGAATTGAGAAGATTTCAAACCAGTTTTCATTTCAAGGACTAAATTCTACCAAGAACAAATATTTAACTTAAACTTATCATATTGACTAGTCTTATTAGAATGCTTCTCCATCTACTCATTTATTAGCAAGATTATTTTCTTCTCTATTGTCTTCCCTATAGATATATTTTATGGCCGTCTCTTCAAATTTATTAACTATGGTTAGAGAATATTCAAGTTTAGAATTAAGAATCTAGTTATGGGTTTCTATTTTTCTTAACACATTTAGTATAATTTATGAATCACCTTTGATAACTAATTTTTTAATACCTATTTCTCTACTTAGAGTTAAGCCTTCAGTCATGGTCTCTAATTCTGCTAAGTTATTAGACATCACTCCTAAGGGCTTGGTGTGTTTCATTAAGCATGACCCATTATCTGAACAAAAATACATCATAAGCTTGCTGGTCTTCGATTGCCCCTAGAGGCCTAATCAAATTTAACTTTGACCATCCTATAGGAGGATTTTCCCATTTACATTATTTTCTATCAATCTTGTTGGATTTTGTCTAGGTCATTGAAGGATTAATTAGGTAAAACTAAATTTTATGCATTTTTGCCTCCCAATTTGAAAAAGAATCCCCCTCTAAGTTATATTAGTTTCACATCTCTAATTTGTTAAGAAATAATATTAGATCCATCCTTTCATTACAAAAAATCTTCTATTCCTTTCTTTCCATAATTCCCATAGGAGTATGGAAGGGGATATTTTCGATAAATTACTATAAACCTTAGAAATCCATGTTTAGGCCAACATCTTAAAAACATTAGTAGATTGTTAGGGAAGATTATTTACCAATTTAATTTATTACATATCCAATACCAATAATTCTTAGCAAAGGGACAATCATAAAGCAAGTGTTCAGATCATTTAGATTCTTTTTCGCATAGTGGACATCTTGATGGTCCCTCAAAACCCATCTTGGTAAACCTATGTGCTATTATAATTCTCTTTTGAAGAGCATCCCAAAGGAAAAAACCTACTTTTAGAAGACATGTTGGATCCCAATATTGATTAAGAAGAATTTCAATCTTATCCCATTGTTGGGAATTTATTATCCTTTCATATCATAGTTTGACTTTATAGCTTTTGTTCTTTGAGGCTCTCCATATTAGTCTATCTTTCCTAACATTACGGTTTGTTTTTTAGTTGCTTAAGAATTGTTTAGAAATGTGTGTTTCCTCTAGTGAGAGTGGAGTTTCATATAACATTTTCCATTGCCATCCTCTGTATTGATTATCATTAATTTTAATTTGATAATCATTCACTTTCTTATCCTACATAGTAGAAAGAGTATTTTTTATGTTAGTTGGTAGATTGAAATAATCTATCCAGAGGGAAGCCCATCCCATGAATCTTCCCAAAATTAAGCATCCTTCCCTAAACCAGTATCCCAATTTAAGTTTTTAGCTATTAATGAACAACAATTCAACATAAAGTTTCAAATTCTTGAGCCTTTTGAGGGAATTTTAGTTCTAAACAAAGACAAAGGGTTATTATTGTTTAAGTATTAATGATATAAAATTTTGGCCCATTTACTATTATGTTCCTTAAACATTCTCTAGATAGATTTTTCCCCTAGAGCCTCATTTTTCCAACACCAATTTTTTATGCCTAAGCCTCCATATAGTGTTGTGATATGGAGTCTAATTAGACTCAGAGGTTTATTCAATGTGATCACCCCTTAGATTATTTCTATGGGGGTTTGGGTGTACTGCCCCTTGTGGGGCCCTACTACATTTCCCTAGGTGTGCTTCCTATCATAGTATAAGGTGGGGTCAAGGGGCAATGCCCCCATGAGATTTTTCAAGGGTAGTGCCCTTGAAGCCAAAAATGACTCACTATTGTTAAAGGCATCAACTACTATTTTTTTATTGGATGACTTATTCTAGCCCTAATTTTTTAAGTGGTAAAATCTTGTATAAAATGGCTTAAGGTTAAAGATTTCACAATGTATGAGGACATTTTATCTTCTTGAGATGGTATTGAGCTATAATGGATTGTAGATTGTAATCACTAGATAATAATAATATTAGACTTGATGTTGGTAGACGTAGTCTAGGAATTTGGTGAACCATGCTAAATCCTTGTGTCTTGTGTTCTCTTCGATGTGATTTATTATTTTTTGATATTGGTTATATTTTCATGTTATTATTGTTATTATCTATGGTAAATCCTGACATATAAGTCTTTTTTTTTTTCCCAATTTATCAAAGCTTGTTTCTTCTTATCTCTGGTACCTTGCCAAAATATTTTTTTTAGTTTAGAGTTTGATTTCCTTTTAACACATTTGGGTAAGGGAAGACATGAGATATGATATACGCAACTAGAAGAAAGTAATACTTTTCTCATAGTCATCCTACCTTCATTGGTTAACCATTTCCCTTTCCAACTTTCCATTTTTTAATCCAAATTTTCTAAAATCATATCCCAAGCTTTGCCTTCTCTAATTCCTTTTTAAAGTTGAATACCAATGTGTTTTCATGAGAAGGCCCATTTTCCATATCTCATTATTCGACAACTATCTCTCTCCACTTCCTCTTTGGTATTAATAAAATAGATCTTTGATTTTTTAACATTTACCTTTTGACCTAATGCTTCTATATAATTATTTATTATTTGCTTAAAATTTTGAGTTTTTTCCAAAGTGCTTTCTCCTAGTATAATAGTATCATTTGCAAATTATTGATGTGTTACTTTAGGAACCTCCACAATTACTCTGATTCCTCTAGTTTTCCTTTCAGATTGAGCCTTTATTATGGCTCTACCAAAATCTTCTACCATAATAATGAAGAGGAAAGGTGATATAGGTTCCCCTTGTCTAATTCCTTTAGATATGTTGAAAAATCCTTTGGGGGTACCATTTACGAGGAGGGATATTTTTGGTGTTGAAATGAAATTTATATATTAAGTTGATCAATTGATGTGAGAATCCAAAAGCTTTGAGTGTTTTGCATAAAAATCTCTAATCTACTATACCGCAAGCTTTTTGGAAAACTAACTTCTTTAGCATACAAGATTCCTTATTAGTTTGTACATAATGAATTAATTCTTAGATTATGATAATACCATTAAAAATTGACCTATTAGGAATAATATATATATGTTCCTCTAAAATGAGCTTTGGTAATACTTTTTAAAGTCTATTGGCTAAATATATTGACAAAATATTGTTGATTGCATTACATAAAGTTGTGGGCCTAAAGTCTCTTGGATCCTTTAAATTTCTTTGGAATTAAAGCTAAGAATGTATTGTTAATTTCCAATAGTACATTTTGGCAAATATGTGACTATGTGACTAAAACCTTTAGTCACACCACTAAAAACTTTAGTCATGTGACTAAAACTAATCACATGCCACCATTTTTGTATAGTTTACAACTATAAGTGACTAAATACATGACTTATTTGGTCACTAGGAAAAATCACAAGATCAACCAAATAGAAGTGACTATAGAAGCTACTAAATAAATGACTAATTAAGTGACTGGATAATTAGTCACTAATAGTTAGTCACATAAACACAAATGATTAAATAAACTACCAAATAAATGACTAAATAAGTGACTAGATAATTAGTCACTAATAATCACTCTTTTGTACTTCCTCTCTTCACTTTCTCTAAGGTTTATTTATTAATAAATTACATTGATTTTATCTTCCATAACTCATTCTTTACCCTTGGACCTTCTCTTTCTCATACGAATCATGGTTTCAATTTGCATCCTCTAGAATACATGACACTTTGTTAAATAACTTGAGATAATTTATTCACCATTTTGGCTTCTTCAATCAATATTGCAAACTGATTTAATTTTCCTCTAAGAGGTATATCCATAAATGGTTGGATTAATAGAACAAACTTACTTTAGTTCTCTTCTATTTATATTACTTATTTGAATTCTCAATCTTTTATTCTAGTATTCATAATTACAAGAATTGTTAATTTATAACTAGCAGTTAAAAACATCATTATAAATATTGATGACTTATTACTAATTAAAAGTATATTCAACAACATGTGGAGACACAAAGAGATGGAGGGATAATTGAAAAGAGTTTAATAGAAAGAGATGGCTAGAGAGACAGATCACCATGAATATTTATTATATCTACATTATTGTAACATTTTCTCTTTCTTATTCTTTCTCTCCATTTACAAATTAGGGAACACTCTAAATGGTTTTTTGATTCTTCTTATGACCACCTTTTTTAGATCTTATATATCACATCCTACATTTTGTTTGACATTCCTTTTGAAATACCTTGGAACAATTTTGGACATGCTAGGCAAGTGCCCTCACACATTACATCCTATGGGTGTGGTGCCTAATACTTTGAGATCCTTGTTGTTTGATTCTAAATGAGCCAAACTATTGAGCTTGTTCTTCTTCTATAGGTTCCTAGATAGGCTTTTAGTTCTCACATTCATTTTATTCCACTACTACATAAGATCACCATTTAAGACATTTGTCAAAGACAACAATAATATTTCATCTTAAAATTAAAATTATATTACTTATCTTAAATTAAAACTATTAAGACAAAAAAAATTGCGAGAGGTGAGCTTTTGACATGTAAAACCTCACAATAAATAAAAAATGCTAATGGATAAAATAATTATCCTTTGGTGGCGGCACACTTGTTTGAAAATGAATATACGTCAATGCACACTAAGTACACTATCGAAGTTTGAATACTTTATAATTTTGACTATAATATTATCAAATATATATTATTATCATCCCACCCACACTTATTTGACACAATTACTAATTAACATTGTAAACTATGATTTGCAATCAATTTGATTTTTATTTGTATCATTGCTACTACATAAAAAACATTTTAAAATAGTTTTTAAAGATATAATTAATTAATTATTTTAAATATTATATTAGTTTCCATTATTTTAGAGAAAAATAAAGTATTTTAATTATCATAGAATAAAATTAAAATTATGATAAAAGACAAATTAGGTATGTTTTTTAGAAAAGGGCAAAATTCTGATGGTGGGAGGCAGTTTAACTTTCCCAATGTAATCACAAATTTGTTAAGCCAAAATCCTGCTTCAAAGTAAAAAATGACGACTCGCTAATCCATACTACATTTTAAATATTTGTACAAAATGTTTTCTCTTCCATTTTTATTAGAGTGTCAAAAAATCAATGACCTAACATTGAGAGAATGCAAATGGGGATCAAATACACATTTTGGTTGAAAGTTTCCTGATATAGGAATCTTATTGATGATTGGTCTTAAAGGCTAAAGCTCATGCAATTTTCTACATTGTGGATCATCATTATTTACAAAAGGCAGGGTTCTCTGGTTAGTATTTCTTGATAGACCATTCAGTAAAGGTTTGAGTTTTGCATTCTCTCTAATTTTTATTTGAGTCTCACATTCCAATGGTTTCATCACATTACAATGAGGTTTCTCAGAATTCCTATTTCTTGAATGGAAGTTCTCCTTGCCCATTATAACACATTTTTGCACAATTCTTCATTTTCTAGCAATATAGATAAATCACTACTCACAACATTTTAGAGAAATTCATCCTTATTGTCATTTATCTCAATAGATGGATGAGTAGGTAATTTTTGTTGATGATTTTTATCATCACACTAAGTAGGTCTACAACCTACATTCTCCTTGATCATTTTTTCATTAATATCTGTCACTGACCCCTTAGGGATAGGATTTTTTGTTGGTTGTACCATGGGTTCTTTTGCCAATGAGAGTATCTTGTTGAGAGACTTTTTTGACTTTACTGGATTCCCATCTTTTGGCTTCCCTTTAATGTTACTTTGTTTAGGAGATCCACTTACAGATTCCATAACAACTTCTTCAAATTTATTTATGATTGTCATTTCTTACATTTGAACCCTACCTAGATAGTATGAAGAGGGTGATATTAGAAAACTAAATTGCTTTGATAATCAAATCAAAATTCCATTTTTTAGTTTATTAGACACACTAATACTCTAAATCATGGAGTAGTACATGACCTAAAGGAAAGGCAAAGAAAGAAGAAATGTATTTTGTTAGAATCCAAGATGAATAAGAAGAAATTGTAGTGAAGCTTATCCTTATTTATATTAATCCAATGACAACCTTGTTCAAGCTCATACCAATGGTGAGCTACTTGGATTTTAAATGTTCTTTGGCATAGTTGTTGTTTGACACTTCATTTGCATTAGATATTTTTGGGTCCATGATCTTGACTTTTGATCAAAGGTGGACCTATTGTGCTTGTATTTTGCACTCTATTATTCAACACCATGGATGAGATATGAAATGTAAGAAAAATATAATGTTTTGGGAATACAACCAATGGCCAGAATAAGCAATCTCACAATATCACATATAAGGCCATCATTGAGGTTTGGTTCATAAAGAAACAAACCAATTCTTGCCAACTCTTTTGCAATGTTCAAGGATGGCCTCCATGCTCCCTGCAAGCAATGAATAATAATACAAATTCAATTTATAACACATTCTGTAACACCCTCACTCAAATAACAAGTTCCAAAAAGTGCAACTTGAAATTAAGAACATCAAGGTAAAAAAGATTATAAAAAAATAATGGTAGAAAGTACAATTATCAATTAAAAATCCTTATTTATCTCATAATAATGCACATATAAAAGAGAAATAGATTGATAGGTAGATAGTGTGTAAATTTTATTACATCAATCTTTCATGAATTGGGTATATCTAATGTATAAATTTTTAGTGATGGTTGAGATTGCATTGGGCATGAAGGAAATAGGGTGAGCATAGGTGGGAAAATCCCAAAGCATTCTATTAGACAATAACAAATATAATTAGCTTTGAGCCTAACAAAAGCTTTGTAACATGGTGTTGATAGTGTTGTATTTAGGATTTATTCCCTTTATCATTGTCATTGGCTTTGCCAAAGGTGAGAACTACAACTTCACTCATCGATGAACTAGATGAGCCCAATCAGATTCATTTTAGACAAAGTAATCAAGGTGTTCAACAAGGAGACAATTGTTTACTTCAACTACATCAGATATGATGTTGTTTGCACCATGGCAGAGGAAGTGAAGTACCTAGTGTAAAGTTATTTCAATAGATGGGTCTGACTCAATCATTATTGTCACTATCTTCTATGACCTCTTCACCATTGCAATGCACAAATTGGTACCATACACTTTGATACAAATGCACAATTTCATTTTTTTGCATCTCTCAACTATTGATTTCCAATTAAGAAGTCTATATCATTACAATGGCTATCTACTATTTTTGACAAATTTCAACTGTTGATTAGCAATAAGAGCTCATCCAATTTCATATAAGGAAATTCCTATGGCATAATTACATTGAATCATTTTTGATAAGATTTTATTTCTAAATTTTCTTCATTTACAGTAGGCACTTTCATCAATACAAGCTGATTTTGTTATCAAAATTTGAGCCCATTTACATACTGAGTTGTTGCTTGTTTAAAATTTTGAGATTCTTTACGCAATTTTGTTTAATGATCTAAGGGAAAAAATCATGCTTTTAGATGTTTTGGTATCTTAAGAAAAGCCAAGTGTTATCTTTTCCTTGTCTTTTTGTTGAAATCTACACATTTTCCTACTTGAGGGTTGCATCTAAATTCAATTTAGAGAAATAATTTTGACCCTTTTTTAATCACCTTCTTCTATATCTTCCATCTCAAAGTATTTCTACTAAGCAAAGAATATGCACTCCAAACATTCTCATTTTTAATCTTTTTAATCTTTTTTAATCAAAGACATTCTCTTTTTTTTTTACACCTTGATATTTATGTATATTTGGTACATTGGTTGTTGAAAATTTGCCCCATTTTTAGGTAATGGTTGAAGCTTGAATAGCTTCATTATCATCATTCATTGGTTAATGGTAGAACTATAGAAGCATTAGATTAAAGTACCCTATTGCTAACCAAAAAGTCTTCATATTATAGATAAAATAAGTTCCAAAACTAATATGCTTTATTCCTTACAAAACCCTATATAACAATTAACTACTATGTATATTTTATATATATTCTTCCCTAAATCTGAAAACCCATTGAGATCAAGTACAATAAATGTATTCAAAATGAATAAATCCAATTAAGCTATTCAAGCTTCAACCATCTTAGTTATAAATCAAAGTCAAAGGCTAATAGTAAGAAAGAAACAAAATATCAACATATGGAGCAGTGACCTTTTAGGAAGTATTAATCAAGTTGTCTGCATGAGATAGAAATTTTGAATTCTCCACTTTGATGTAACCCTAAACCATATCCAATAAGTTGACTCTTTTTCTTGAATTATTTGAGGAACATGAGCCACTAGATACATTTATATTTATAGCCCGTCACAAATTGCTTTGGTAACAAAATTTAATGCAGATAAATGCCTCAATGGCTGCAAGGCGACTATAACTGATAACTCAAAGAGCTAATTTTAGCTATCCAAACAAAAGTGAAGATAATAGATCCAATTTACCTAAAAAAAATATACAAACTAAAATTAACAAACAAAACTCTGTGTTGTATTTCTCTCAACTTAAAATTAAAACTTATTACCAAAATCACAGTGAAGTATCCATAGCTTCTTCATACCTAGCTAAAATAGAATTTTATCAATAGAATTTGTACACTTGGTTTCTCTTTCATCTATAGTTGCACTGAATTGGGATATGTTATCTTCAAAATAGCTTTAGTCAATCAGATTCTCTCAATTTTAGAGCCCTCTCTTCTCTGCAAGTCTCATATATGTAGAACCTATGGAGATCAAGGTTTCAACTTAACATCACTTTTGGAACACAATAATTTGTCTTCATCTTTTAATAACACATTGTTTCTCAAAAAATTTCTCTTACTTTACCCCTAGTGCCTATTTACTAGGCCAGGCTAGTATAAAATTTAAACCATCATGTTGGGGTTTGGAAATACATAGGGTAGTTTATACTCAAAAAATTTGATGTCATTAACAACATATTGGGTAGAGATGAAGATATAGCTCGTATGTTCAACCATCTTGGAAATAATTGTACGTTATATTCAATTGCATAAAATTCCATATATGTAGGTTTTGGAACTATGGTTCGGTTCAATTCTACTAAGAGCTTTTTTGTCTCCTATTAAAAATTTTCCAATAAGGAGAAACCTATTATAGATTTAATACTATTTTACTAGGCTTGTTCCCAAAGGGACCCATGAACAGGCCCTGGTCTGGGTCTAGTGTAGTTGAGATTATACTCTCAAGTGTTTCTTGAGAATTTTCCTTATTATTATTTTTAGTGATCAAACTCTTAGTAAGGGCCTATGTGGATGTATTTGCTTCAGCAATTTTTCAACTGAGCTATTTCATTCCTTTTATAGTCTAGATTTTTTAGTTTATATATCATTGAATAATTATTTTTACATCCACAAGATTTTCTAAGACTTTTTTTAATCAGTAACAACCTTTTTTGACCCTTAATGATAGTGCAAGTACTAATGTTTCTTTTCGCATTTTGTCTTGCAAAATGTTGCATCTACCTACCTCAAATCCCACTATTTCTTTATTTTCTTAGTCTCTAATACCTATCAAATTTGACTCTAAGCAACAAAGAGTCCTGGTTTTTGCATGATCTCTTTCTCACACTAAATTATGCCTTTGTGGAACCCAAAAAAATTGAAATCCACTTGATAGTTAATATCATTTAATTGTTTATATCTATTGATAAGTATGAGATTTTTTCCATAGTAAGTAATATCATGGTATTGTTGCAAGGATTAAACTATGTAGTTTTTGAGTCAAACTCATTGACCCATGTTTATATCTATAATTATATAATTATAATCGAAAGGTAAATATTGCATGGCCAAAATCAGTTGATCCATGTTTAAATCCCTATATTGCCTATGTTGAATGGGATACATAACAATTATCTCCATAATAATTCCAATTGCAATCAAATAGATACAGAAGTTTCCAATTGTTGTAAGAACATGTATTACAGAGTAAGTACTATTAGAAATTTTCCTCAAATCTAGATAAAGGATAAAATCCAAGCTAAAAGAGAAGAAATTGCTCCCTTAAAGGAGGAGCATACATACAACTTACACTCATATGGTGTAAATACTTTTCCATATAGTTACCTACCTTCTGGAAATGGTCAACATTGTTGGAGTCAACTAAATGAGAAACCTTCCCAAAGAAAGTGTGCACTCCAATTGCAATAACCAAGGCCTCAATCTCTCCTTGTTTACATATAGACCCTAAAAATACTTCATCTCTTGGATTCTTTGTAATAGGAAGGAATTCACAAGTTAGGGAAAATTGGTCAATCTTTAAAGGATCACCCTCATGTGTCTAACGAGCATCTCCAAGAACAATATCTTTGAGTTTGATACTAATTATATCACCTAGAAGAAGAATTGAGCTATATTCTTCTTTCCATCTACCATCATGAAGAACCTAAGAAAAAAAAAATCCCTAACATTGGTAATTACATAACAAAGTTTAACTGGCAATGGTAAAAATATTGACCATTGTAGAGTAATTAAATGATGTAGTAAATTATGAATACCTTAGTCTTTGGCACAAGACCTACCATCAGAGCTATTTGTTTCATTACCACCATTGTTTTCTTCAATAAAAATGATGGTGGAATTGATTACATGCTCAAAATTACACATGTACTTGATGTCCATGGTATTAGTTGAATGATTCTTATTGATTCCATTCTTTTAAACTATTTTATGACTTTTGTAATGGGTAGTGTATTTTTTCATGTATGTGGAGAATGTGGCCCATGCACATATATGTAGGGAAAAAGCACTAGATTCAATTCTAATTGATAGTGATACTAGTAATTAAGCATTGGTGTCCCAAGGGAAAACGCCACCAATGTAGCACCCAATTGTTGTAGAAAATTCTTGATTTTGTTGGAATACGGCGAGAAGAATTTGTCATGGTCTTGTAAAGAAGAGTGATAAACTTTGTGTGCCAAATTTTCCTATGTAGTTAAAGATTTTTCTTTACTAAACATTCTTCTGGATTTCTTCATAATGTGTTAAATATACTAGCCAATGTAGTACTGACTTATTAGATATTGCAAAAAGTGATTGAGTTTTTTGGAATAGGGTAAAAAGCTTTTCTCATGGCCTTGTAATGAGCTTACCAAGGAAAAAGCATGACAAATATTGTGTGCCATCACTTTTCTTTCTACTTTTCCTCTTAATTCATTGATTGTATGGTTGATTCCATATCTTGATTTTTCTTAGCAAACATATGTACCCTTTTATATCATTAAAAGATGTGTAATTACTTACCACTTCCTTACTACCCCTTGCAGTGTTTGAAGGGGAATCTGTTGTGTTTTATATGGTTGCACCTAATTCATCCATAAATAGTTTTGATCTTTGTTATGGTGTCATAGTTCAAGGTTGGTTGTTAGAAAAATTACATTAATTATTGTCCACATTTTCAACCCATGAAAGATGCACATACTATTTTTCTCAAATTTTAAAGTATAGCAACATTAGAAGAGTTTAACTTTGTTGGTGTTTAGGTACAAAGAATGTAATAAGTGTGTGCCTTCAATGCAAAGTGAAGAAGCTTATTTACACTAGCTCTCCAAATGTTCTCTTGGGCAGTATTCATAGCATATATAATGGTGATGAATCTTTAAGTTATCTAGACAAGGTGATTTCCTTGCAAATTATTTATGTTTTTTTTTTGTTCTTTTTTTATCATTTTATAACTATTTTAATTTGATTAATGATTGTGTAAGTAGTAGTTAATGATTTTTAATTATTTACCTACTAGGTATAAGAAAATGGAGAATGCATTTATAGTTACCTACAACCTACCTAATCTTCTTGATGCCAATATTATGTCTGACAATGGGCCAACACTACTAGATTTTGATGTCACCCTATCTCTTAAACATGGTGGTCTCTTTGTATTAATTTATCTCCCTAGATTTGGAACAATTCTGGTTTTTAATCTTTAGTACAATTTTGAACAAAAGATGAACAACATCAAAGAAAGGCTTTTGACATTGCTCAAAGAGGAGGAAATATAGCAAACTTAAAAGGTCACATAGCTAATAAATAGCGAGAGGAGTCTAGAATAAACAAATTGTACTCTTGATACAAATGATGTACTTCCCACATAACATCAATTAAACTAAAACACAATATAAACCCTACCATTTTTTGTTTATTTTCTTGGCTATCATTAATTTTTCTGACCTTCTCTATGGTGGAATCAAATTCTTCTTGTCTGCAATCTTTAAAGACTTTAGTAGAGTCTGAATTCTTGCATTGTGTTGTGTTCTAGGGTGGGATACCTTCAGCTTGCACCATGATAGCATCATTTTTATAATATTGATCTTTTAGAGAGGTAGATATGTAAGTCATGTGGGCAAGAATACTAAAGCAAATGGACTGAATCTCAATCTCATAGGGAGAAAAGGAGTGTGATAGGGCAACAAGACATCTAAACTTTAAGATGCATTTGATAATGGTAAGATATCAAGAGCTAGTTATCTTGTTGTGAGATGAAGAATATCCTAAAAGAGCTACTTTCCATGACCATGGGAAGTGAAAAAGGGTAGGTAGAGAAGTGAAGAGTGTTTAGCCCATAACATTTTAACATGATAGCATACCCATAAGCAATGTGTGAAAGTTTTAATCTTACCACATAAGAGACATGAAGGAATAGGGCTAAGGAATTTAAGGTGGGAACCAACTAGGAGCTTTACATGCAAAAGCTTCCAAGTGGTGAATCGGGACTGGGCATCAACTTTAGACTTCCAATTTTGTAGGCTAAGTTTGTTCTATGTAGACTATTTAATACTCATCTCCAAAGGGAGTTAAGTCGGCTAGAGATGGTCAACTTAGGCTAAAGCTACTTATGAAGGACTATGAGAGGAAAGGATTTAAGGATCCAACCATTAGGCTTATTCATGAGGAAATGATATATATGATAATCATTGGAAAAGATAGAGGAGGAAGTGGTCAAAAGAATTGAAATCACAAAGCAATGGGACATGCTAGAGGGAAATGTAGATCAAATAGTTCAATTCTAGTTAAACACATCTATAACTACTTTGATATTAGTTGAAAATGCCTCTTTCAAAGATTGGATGAGCAAAGAGTATGTTCATGTTTCAAATGGAACATGTTAGATATGAAAGAGATATGTCTTGCAGGGTTTAAAAGCTCCAAGATATGTCCAAGAGGTTCTTTTTGGTTGCTATGATGCTTGAACTTTTTCCTTTCACTCATTTGTAGCTTTTCTTAGTTTAAAATTCCCAAGAGAGATCATGGTCTAAATTAAATTCCTTAATGTTGTTTAAGTTTATTACTCATGTAAGACTCTTGGTGGCATCTGGCCAGTCTTCTAAAGTGTGGCATAAGCTCAAGGAGTGTGTGAGTATTGAAGAGTTGTACGGTATGAGAGATTGTTGTTGTAGGAAAGAATTTTTGTAAGCATTTTTTTAAGGGAATAAACTATCTTAATAGTGATTGAGATATTAGATTGAGGAGAAGCAATAAACCCCTCTTACAAAGTTCTTCCCGAATTTAGGCTTTTCCATATGTTTTTGCTAGTTTTTTTTGTTCTTGTTTCTATTTAATAGTCTTTGCTTGTATTTGCAATGGATGTGCTTAAACCCTAAACTGAAGGTTGTCCAATAAGGGTATTAGGAGTTAATTATTCACTACTATTTTCTATTCTTATTTCTAAATTAACAAAGGATAATTGGCATATTAATAGTCCTAAAAGCCATTTTCACTTTACTTTTTCCAATTGTCAATTGTACAAATTTTTTGTATTAACAATCCACTTCTTGTTTGTTGTCTACTAGTCCATATTATTTGGAAACTAAAAAGGAATAAATATATTTTTAACTTCACTCTCTATCTTGATGCTAAAGCTTTGTGCAAGTCATGATTCTATGTTCATGTGAAGTACGCTGAAAGGTTGTGGCCAAAGTTTGAACTATTGTTGCTTCATTACATATGGTTTCCTACAATGGGAGACATAATGTGGTTGAATTAAAAATTGTTCCAAATGAAGCACGGGATGTCTCAAGATATAGAAACATCCTATGGATTGTATGGGTGGTAAGGCTAGTTAGTATTAAAAAACCCTTATTATAGTGCATACATGATAGCATTCTTTCAGCCAATTGTTCATTGAAAAGGGTCCTTTAACTGTACCTAGACAAATATTTGATATGATTTCTCCATTTGAGTTGTGGTCCTTTTTTGCAGGCCTAGTTTTCTTTTGGTTATTTTGAATTTAACACTAATTTTTCTGAGATCATATCAGGTTCACGCTTTAGTTTTGGGAGGACATGCCCTTGGGATGGGTGAATGTTGTTCTAGAGATGCTAATTATAGCTAAGTTACTAGTTCAGGTGTGGGTACATATACCTAGTATGTGTTTGCGTGAAATTTCTTTTAGGGGTTTGAGTGTGTATGGGTACACGTGTGTTTATATATATATTGATGCATGTATATATGTATGCATGCATGTATTATATTTACAAAAAAAAAAGAGAACTATACAGAACTATAAAACTAAAGTCTAAATCTATTACTGTTGCTTTATGTATCCAAGATACATTCTCTATTTAGGCAAGAGCCTACAACACAATGGTAAATTGTGAGCCTCTCATCTGCAAGGTCTTGGGTTTGAGTCTACTTGGGATTAAACATAATAATAATTAATAGCCACAAATAATAATAATATATAATAAATATTCTAGGCTTTGGCCATTTACAGAACAAAAAAATATAATAAAAACTTCTCTGTTAACCATATATGTATCTGAAAAACATTCTCTGTATCTTTAATGCATTCCAAATAGAACTTTCATTCTTCTTTCCACCCATAATTTTCAATGAAATTAATTGCACATATCATTCTTCTAATAATTTCAATCTCATAATGTGGGTATAGATTATTCTTTTTCTCCACAAATATTTTTAACCCATCCTGACTTTCTTCTTCTCAAGTTTATCTATCCTCCTTTTATAGAAGTTTCTCCTATCACATGGTTATAAAAAAGTTAGAATAAGTTTCTAACTCCTAAACTGATAGTGCCAGATTATTTCCATTGGATATGATAACTTAAAATTGTTTGAGTAGTGAAAGATATAAAAAATATGTAACTATAAAGGACTGGACAAAGCATTATTAAATTTGTCACCACTAATATTTACTAAACTACTTTCTTATCATCACCCTGGTACATCGACAGTCCTAGCATGTTCCTATAGACACACTTGAACTAGGTATGGGGCTTTTGGGCATAAACCCTGCAACATAGAATTATAGAGACAAGTGCTCTTTGCATGCACAATCTCTATTTGGAATATTTCATTTTGCTATTATAGTTAAATACGTATGTGTGTATGTGTGATAATTGGTTGTACCACTTAACATGCCTTGGATTTGTTAATTAATTTTTTTTTAAAAATATTAAGCAAAATATTGGTTATCTCATTAACATTCATGGCTAATAGGTTGTGAGGTGGGGCAAGGAGTTGGATGAGTTCTAGGAACATTTTGTTAGTGGTTGAGGGACTGATTATTGTAATCATTTTCCTAGGCAAGTGGTAGCTAATGAATGAAAATGTCTCATTAGAATACCCTTACTTCAATGTAATCTCATTTAAAGGGAAAGGAAAAATAACTTCCTTTCTCAAGGTGATTTTTTAATCTCTTTGTAAGTCTTTTAATGTAACATTTGATGCTCTTGATTTCTTGCCACTATGTTCATTTCTTATCCTATATATCATGTTAAATGTTTCTATGAATTTTGATGTGTTGATAATCTAAAATATGAATCTACATTATTAGACTAGAGCTTCAACATTAATTTCATAAAACTAAACATTTTGGCAAACTTTTCAGCAACAATATAGATTGTGATTGAGGGGGGCACTCGGCACAATTCTAAAAAAAATTGTATTTCAACAACTTAATTGGCAATGCAATTTTGGTGTTTGCAATTGCAGGCTAAACAAACTTGTCTTGCAACCAAAAGAATTAGAGTTGGTATTCTAATTGGTAGTCTTACTAATGCATCTATTGAGAAGCAATGATCCTTTAGTTAAGTAGGAAATTGTGGAAGGAAATGGTTATGGAAACACCTAACATCTTCTTATCAAAATATCCTTTGTTATGCTTCCCTCAATGAAAAATAAATGAAATTCTCTTTAGATTCTAGAGAATTACTCACCTTTGGTTATTTTATTTATATAGATAAGATGCACAATAATCAACAGAAGCTTGATCTCACATTTGACAAATTTTGATGGGTTCGACTAGTGCATAAATATTGTTTGGTATTTTCTTTGAATTGGTGTCTCTAGGTATTAAAGTTGGTTGGCTTAGAGACACCACTATTGGGGTATAAATTCATCCAACATTTGCACTTGGCCTCTACTATTGTCAGTTATTAGATCAGTTTCTATTGGCACAAAATAATGGGATTTTATGGTTGTCCAATTGGTTAGACAACCAAAATGAATAAATTTTGGGGTTTCAATGCTCACCAAGGTTTGGATTTGATATGCATTCAAATAAATTATGTTTTAAATGATAATGAAATTAAAAGTTTAGCACCTTTTTTTATTAATCTCCTCATTCCTTTTCTAACTTGGATTCTTCTATTTTGGTATCCTCTATTAGCTTCTTTCTTAGCACTTAGCATTTAAGCATCAACTTTTATGTTTTCATCGA
This sequence comes from Cupressus sempervirens, assembly GCA_028749045.1. Taxonomy (NCBI): domain Eukaryota; kingdom Viridiplantae; phylum Streptophyta; class Pinopsida; order Cupressales; family Cupressaceae; genus Cupressus; species Cupressus sempervirens. Next base: position 776,775,142 of record CM053792.1, read on the forward strand.
GGGATCTCTCCCATACCAAACCACCATTCTCATGGAGATCTATGGATCTATAAGGGACCCATTCATAATCTACTCTACCAACTTTAAGGTAAAACTTTTTGGGACCCGTTGATCTAATTCAAAGTCCATGCAAATTTGTATATAGTCTTGTTACTTCTCCTCCTAAAATTAGTTTAGAAGAACATATATGCTTTCTAAAGAAATTTTTCAATATTTAAACACATAACTAGTCCATAGCTCATGCAAAATGGTATATACGCAATTCCATATGGGGGTTTTGGATGCCAGTTCCTCTATAGGATTGAAACCAATATGTCAATGCTTCATTAATATCCACATTTTTGAATGAACAAGGGCATTCTTGAATATCATATCTTTATTTGAATCATTAATAAAATTAACAATAATATATTCTCTTGCACTTGACCTAATATTGTATTTTCTATTGGTTTTCTAATTTTTTAAACCCTTGGGAGGAATCCATGGATATTACCTTCTAGTTAATCAATTTATAGCTCACACATCCTTCCCTTTCATGACCCTCTAAGAAAGAATGTCTTATGATATTACCTTCTAGTTAAATCCATTTATAGTTCACATCTTCTTCCCTTTCACTACCTCGAAGAAGGAAGATCTTATTTTATGCTTAGATCCAAAATTCTTTGGTTGTGGTTTTCTTGGTTTACTTTTCTTTTCAATACATTGTTCTCTTATCAAAACAAAATATTTGGTGCCAATTTTCTAGTCTTAATGTTTCAAAATATAAGAAGAGAGAAAAATAAATATCAGTCCCATATGAAATTTAACTACTTGCAATGAAAAACATTCTCAGCTCTTCCAACTAGAATGCATTATCTAAATGACTAAATACTTTAAGTGATCAGACACATTAGGTGACTAAAATGAGCATTATGAGGTAACTAATACATTATTATTCCTCTTATTCTAGTACCATTACCTCTATTTTTTCAAGTCCACTGTTTCTTCTACACTTTTCTTCAAGGGTTGCATATACATTCTATAAATCATATTCATCTATGTTATTTTCTACTTCTTTATTCTCCTCATTCCCTTTATTAGCCTTCTCATTACATGCCTTCGTCAAGAGTTCTTATGCCTCTACTAGCAATTGAATTAGGAATAGCACTATCTTAAAGAGTTTTTTGGCTGATAAAGATGGATCTTTGTAAAGATAAACATGGTATAATATGAAGGGTTAACATACAATGCCACTTTCTTATACCATACCTAAGCAAGTGCATCACACACTTGAATCCCTTTTTGGGGATAACCATCTGCTATCAATAATTGGTTTAACAAAAAAATAAAATTTTATATGAATAATCATTCAACATTAATATTTTTTTGAATTGATATGTCATAATTCTATTCTTGCTTCTTGAAAAAAAATCTTGTCATCAAATTTAGGAGTATGTTGGTTAGAGGTAGGACTCATGTCCTTTAGTCTTACTAGAGGTGAGCACTAAGATCTAAGACTAATATATAATTTAATTGAAAGGATACATAGATTGTCTCATGATGCTAGTTGCCATTAATACTTTTTGGCTTTTACACTAGATTATAATCTGTGCTCGACATTTCAAACCAATAAAATTTAAAGAACTAAATTTAAAAGCTCTCAAAAGTGGCAAGTTTGTGATATTCAAAGCTTATGATTTTTTGGAATGAAATTGTCATACATTAAGTATTTCATTTAGTTGGAACACAAACACCACTGAGAGGGACGGTGAATTAGTGGTTTAAAATACCTTTTTAAAACTTGAAATTACAATTACAAGTTATAAAATTTAACACATGAGAAAGATAGTTAATGAATAACAAAGTGACACAATATTTTAACATGGAAAACCCCTTAGGGTAAAAAACCACTTTGAATCTAAAACTTTATTGGCCTCTTGGGAAAATCTTTTAGAGCTACAACTTTGGGAAGCACCAACACATTATTTTAGAAACACCAATTTAAAGGAACACCAATCCCTTACAACTGAAGCACCAACTTCATGAATACAAGAAGCACCAACTTATAAAATGAACAAATGAGATATACAATCAGAGGATCATCTCTGCTACAACAAAAATTATGAATCACTAGTTTCAAGTTCTTGTTGAAAACATAATGCAGGATATACTTATATTATCCTAAAAACATTTAGTATTAAAATATACTTTTCTTTTCTATCAAAAGATTTGATCAAATATTGATATGAATGAATGAATATGTAATATATAACCCTTCTTCTACCTTTGATAAACTTTTGCAATGAAAATCAAATTTGAAATATGAAAATAGAAACATAAAGCATTACCCTCTTCTTTTGTTATTAAAAATCTTCCTGTAAACTATTCGGTCTACAAGGAATTTCTTACAAATCCTGCAACTTCTATCAAAACCACTTATTGGATGTTTTAGAGGAATGTATCCTCTACTTATAAAACAAGAAAGTAAAAATTTTGGAGGTAGGTACATATCCCAAATTTCCATTTGACCAAAACCACTCAAAACTGCTAAAAACATCATAACAATTTGGTAACTATTTATGATAAACAAACTTTTTCTCTTTCCACATGTGTTATGCAAAACCTAACAAAGACCCATTTTATCTAACTCAAAGAACTTTCTAGAAAGGTATGATAGTTGGAATCTATTTGATAAAAAAGATTGTTGACTTTCTCATAGACCAAAACTAATTTTTATAATTGTTTTCTAAACCAATGTGAACATTAAGTGTTAATTGTATAACACTTAAGTGTTTGCCTTGAATATGTTTTGAACAATATTGAAGAACATCAAATAAGATAATTACATGATGTTAATCATATCATATGCTCATTATAATTTCATTATTGACATTAATGACAACAATCAAAGACCAAATACCAAGGGTTCAACACATTTTTCATTTTTCTTTATGATAGTTGTATCTATATCTATAGAAACATGGTGTTTTATTTGCAATGTTGCAGCATTTTACAATTTAGAAGTTTTCTATACACTTAAAAATTTACTATCTTTAAAAATGATAATGTAAAACCTTGTTGCAAAAAAATATGATTTTGGAATGCTTCTATATTTATGGTAGGTGATTGAGGCTCTTGCACAAGCTGGCCTTGAATCATCCAACTTGATTGTGGGTATTGATTTCACAAAAAGTAATGAGTGGATAGGTTTTCCTTTGCCCTGTCAATGATTCAATTTTTTCATTGGTTTTAGAAATGTTTCATGTGAAGTTGTATAGATTTTTTGCTTTTCCTTGGTTTTAGTTGACATCTTTGCAAGCTTTCTTCTCTTTATTTTAGTAGAAATAAAACTATTGTTATGGATGTTACGTAAAAATTATTTTAATCAACGAAGTTTACACCATCTTGGAGATAATCCAAATCCTTATGAACAAGCAATTTCAATTATTGGATGGAACTCATCTGCTTTTGATGAGGATGACTTAATCCCCTATTTTGGTTTTGGGGATGGTAAATTTCAAAATTCTTTTCATATTATCTTGCCAATTCATTTTCATATGAAACTTTACAGAGTTCATAGGAGATAAAGTGAAATTCCTGTCACTAACAATATGTTCTTGTTGCATCGTACAACTTCAACGCATGACCAATAGGTGTTCAGTTTCTATCTAGATGGTAATGTATGAAACAAATTTAAAGAAGTAGTAAGATGATACAAGGAAATAGTCCCCAACTATGACTTGTTGGTTAGTAAGGATTTGTTTTTTTTACTAAGCTTTGATTTTTACGATAAAATGTAAATGTAGAATGGCTTGTGAATTGAAGTCTTGGGCTCAAAAAGTATGTAATTTTGGAATGATTGATTGGGTTTGTATTTATATTGTTCATATATGAAGTAGGTATTGAATATAGTCATGCCATTTACTAATGTATTTCATTTTTTTTTTCTATTAAGGACAATATCTTTTGCACCAATCATCAAAGCAGGGAGTCGTATTGCGAAGAAATTTGGGGTGGGGGGGGGGGGGGGGGGGGGGGGCAATACCATATTGTTTTGATAATTGTAGATGGATAGGTTGTATATAATTTATTTATGTTTCTATTGAAATGTACTATTAATTTAACAAATTGAAACTTCTTTCATCTTGTTGGATAAAAATCATTTACTTACTAAATTTTTTTGAATCATATGTAACATACACTTACACTACACACATTTTCCTTATTGTTTATGCTTGTACCCATCCTCAAACTAGTCTAATGCAACTTAACTATTTATAGGTAACAAGAATTGTTGACATTGAAAATAGTGACCTAAGCCCACAAGAACATAATACAATCAATGCAATAGTGCAATCAAGGTAATCCCATGTACATGATTTTGTCATATTTTCAATGCTAATAACTATTCTATAAACTTGTAGTTGTAATGCAAGAATTGGTACAACTCATGCTACAACTCATGCAATGAATATCTGCAATTCTATCTTGATTTATACCATATAGTTTTATTTTGAATAAATTTGAAGTTAAAGCCCTTCTTTCTAGCACCCATAAACATAGCCTCAAATATCATTTTCTTCATTTTTATCCATGAAAGCACACAAAATTATAGCCCAATATAATCTTCTTACAATGCTCTCCCAACTTCACAATATCTATCATCGATGCCATGTAGAAACCAATATAATATTTACATTTATATATCCTTTATGTAGTTTGTATATAAAAATTTATCATCTTTTCTATGTGGATTCCATTACATCTATGGGTGTTAAGCCTTGCTTTTGGCCCTCAATCATAGCAACATGATGCTGAGTAGTATATTTTTATGTAGCTCCTATTTTTGACAGTGGAGGCTCATTAAACAATGCCCAATTGTTTCTTGTCCACCTAAATATATGAAACAAAAAAGCTCAATTATAAGTAATTAGATGATATATTAAATAACAAGAACTCAAAAGATAAGAATCAAGACAATGTAGAAAACTACACATTGTATGATCATTTTTTAAAGGTTGCTAGCTCAATGGAAGAGCACCTAGTTTACAAGTAGATGGATGGTGGTTCGATTCCATCATGCGCTACTACGACCAAATATGTTGTTAAATATGCTACTAAATATTTGATCAAATATACTACGAGATATGCTACTAAATATACTGCTAAACATGTGACTAAATATACTAAATATGTGACCAAATATACAATTAAATATGCTACTAAATATCTGACTAAATCAACTATCAAATATACAACTAAATGTGTGATTAAATATACTACTAAATAAATTATTAAATATACTACTAAATATACCACTATATAAACTACTAAATATACCATTAAATCAATGATCAAAATTAGTGATCAATTACATGACTAATCTCATTCCATATTTCTTTCTTTTTTGTTGTTGGTATTGGTCCATACACATTAATAAGTAGTGTTTTGGTCTAACAACACATGACCCATTTTGAGTCGCAAAAATGGGACCCCCTAGTTTCAACATCCTCTATGAGACACCTAGTCAAGTGCCTTGGTCACCTAGCACCCTCCTCTAGATCTAAGTCAAACCCTGATCTTTGATAGGTAAGTTTCGGGTACAAAAGAAGGGAAAAAATCTAGTTTTAAGCTTCTTAGTGCATAAAGTGTGCATCTGCACACTTGCACACACGCACATGTGCACTAAGTGCATAGATGAACACTTGCCTATCTCCAAGTATGAACACTTTCACATGTGCACACCCTCAAAGATGTGCACCCTTGGAGGTGCACACTAAGGCCAACTCAAGGCCTATATAAGCCCCACCCCTCTGCTCTTCTTTCTAAGGTCCATTGCTCCACTAGTTTGCTCCTCCATGCCTCCAAAACCTTCTACCTTGGGAAAGGTAAAAAAATTTTTTTGGAGGTGTACACCTATGCATGTGTACACCCTCAAGAGGTGTGCATGTGTAGATATAAAAAGAAATCAAGCCTCCTTAATAAAAAAACTCTAAAATACATCCACATGTGCTCAATTTTGCACATGCGTAGGTGTGCAACTACACACTTTGTTTTCAAAAGACTATATAAATGCACACTTGTGTGTTGGAATTACTTTAGAATAATTGAGAAAGGGGGTGAATCAGTTATTCAAGGTCCAGATGCATAAAATAAAAACTTTTTCACAATTTAGTGAACCCATAAAACTTACATACCCATGCATGCATTCATTGTGTATTTTCTAAAATTTGTATGTTACTATCAAATCAACTTGTAGAAATGTGTGTGCACCCTCAAGAGGTGTGCATGTGTAGATCTAAAAAGAAAACAAGCCTCCTTAATAATAAAACTCTAAAACACATTCACATGTGCTCATTTTTGCACATGCGCAGGTGTGAAACTGCACACTTTGTTGTCAAAAGGCTATATAGATTCACACTTGTGTGTTGGAATTACTTTAGAATAACTAAGAGGGGGTGAATCAGTTATTCAAGTTCCAGATGCATAAAAGAATTTTTTTTTCATAATTTAGTGAACCCACAAAACTTACATACCCATGCATGCATTCATTGTGTATTTACTAAAACTAGTATGTTACTGTCAAATAACTTGAAAAAATGTAAAGTATGAAACACCACACATTCATCAGCACACTTGACACAATGATTTACGTGGAAACACAATTTAGGAAAAACCACTAGTAACATGCTACTCCTTTTCACTCTTTTGAAGTGATGCCCTATGAAAGGCCAACCCTATTAAAGGTTACAATACACAATATTAAATGTGACTCGGTTAAGGGATTTCAATCACCCTGTTAAAATTGAGCCTTGTTAGAGGACCTTAGGCCATTCACTTTGAATGCCACCCTATTAAAGGATTTTCCAATGGCTGTTAGGTCAACCTTAATCCAAAGGATTTACCCCAGACTGATACAATTGTTAAAGAGTAAGAATAGAGCTTTGATCTGATACAACTTACAACCTCACTTGCAGATTACAAATCTCTATTTAGTCCTTAATTCTACTTGGCTTTCAACTTTGTAGCTTTGATAGTTTGTTCACCCTTCAAGCATCCATCCCCTTAAGCCTTCTTTCTTAGTATGCCATTGTAGACTCTTCTCTTGGGTCACTTGATGAAGCAAAACCCTTAATTCCTTCTTCTCCTTAGGTTCTCGCACCGACCTCTCTAACCTCTTTGCTTCATGACCAAACATTCCTATATAAAGGAAACTAGAATATTTTTCCCACTTGTTATCCATCTTCTAAATTAGGGTTTTGGATGGATTAGGTAGGATACACTGTATCTACCCCATATCTTGTCTATTCTAGAAACCTCTTCTAGAATCCATTTCAATTTTCCTAAAAATAGTTTACATCAAATTTTGTGCCATAAGCTCATCAACCTTATCTTCCTCCTGGTTCACAAATTCCAAGAAAAGAAACTTGCTAACTTAAATTTGGCAAATCTTTGATCTTTATCATAATGCAAGAGCTCGACATTATCAACCTTCTAATGCTTAGCACATATTGTGTCACTCGGCATCAACTAGATTTTACTGGTGCTCAGCATCAACTAAAATTTACTTGACATCAACTATCTTGCTCGGCATCCACTAGAATTTTTTTTCACTTGGCTCCAACTGACTTTTTGCTCGGCTTGTACTAAATTTTCTTGACACCTACTATCCACTCGATCAAGCTTGGTAGACAAACTTTGTTTAACTTGTTCTTCTAAAATTTCTAAGTGTAGCCAGCCATTTTGTAACCTTAAGTAGATCATCAATTCATCATGTCATCATTGTCTTAACTAATCCTTGTACTTCATTACATAATCATAAATCAACCTTTCCTCTAGGTGCTTTTGTTACATCTTATTGATCAAATCCTCCTCATCAATCAACTAAGTGATAGTACTTGAATCTTATAAGTAATTATCTTACTAGAAAATAGCAGGTTTGACATCAATGAAAAAACAATGATTGAAACACACAATCTTCTTCAAAAATCTCCCCTTAACAATCTCTTCTCCAATGATCTTTTCAATTTGATTTCAACAATCTCCCTATTTGGTGTTGATGGCAAACCAAACTGATCAACCAAGTCAATAAAATGATAAACATCTTGTTCAACCAATTTGACTAGGTTAAGAAAATAAGGCAATACCAAAGAAAGAACGTGTACTCCTCTATCAACAACATCAATCTTCTGATTAGGTTACAAAATCTCTTCCTTAAAACTCCCTTTGAGTTCCTTCTTGTATCTCCCTCTTACTAGGTAGATTAGGATTTCTCCCTCTTTCTTTCTAGCTCTTTGATCAATGTCTCCCTCTTTGTTCTAATTCTTGATATCTTTCTCCCTCTTTGATCAACAGATCAGTTTAGGACTTTCTCCCACTTTTCTCTTGATCTTCTGATGATGTACTTTCTCCACTTTTCTCTTACACTTGATTAGTTTAATGTAATTTCTCCCTCTTTGACAACAATGCCAAAAACCTATACCAAAAAAAATTCATCCTTAAAGTATGCAAATATAAGCTTTTTAGTCTTCCTCATTTTTCTCCTTTTGTCACCTTGCTTGTGGCTAATATGAAGTTTCAGCTCTATGATGACTTTAGGCAGTTCCTAAAGTAAGATCCACTGCATCAATTTATATTATATTAACATCAACTTGTTTGATGTAGGGCATTGCTTTTGTTTCTTACATAGCCTTTGATAGGGGCATCACCCTTAGTTTACCTCTTAGATACTCATGAGCATCCTTAGGTAATGGTTTTGTGAAGATATCATCAATTTGCTCCTTTGAGTTAACATAATCCATCTTCACCTCTTTGTCTTGAACTAATTCTCTTACATAATGATATTTGATTGCAATGTGCAATTTCTTTGTGTGCATCACTGGATTCTTTGATATATTGATAGCACTTGTATTATCACAGTAAAGTATCACTGGTTCTATGATTTGTTCCTTCATTCCTTTGAGTAGCTATTTGATCCATACAATGTTTGTGCAGTTTATAGTAGCAGCAACATATTCTGCTTCAGTAGTAGATTGGGAGGTGCAACTCTATTTCTTGCTTGTCCATGTAACCAGTCTCTTGCCTAAGAAAAATGCTCCTCCATTGGTGCTCTTTCTGTCATCAATGTTTCAAGCCTAGTCAGCAACAGTATAGGCTCTCAGGTCAAACATTTCATTCTTCTTGTCGTATAGACCAAATTCTTCTATTCCTTTCAAATATCTCATTATCCTTTTCACAGCCATTAAGTGATTCTCCCTGGGATTAGTAGATAATCTTGCAACTATCCCCATAGCTAATGCAATATCAGGTCTGCTATGTACTACATATTGCAATTTGTCAATCATAGACCAATACAAGGTTTGATTTACCTCAACTAAATCATCATTCTTTGACAACTTGTGTCCTATCAACATAGGTATGCTTACTAGTTTGGAATCCTCTAGTCCAAATGTCTTCAATATCTCTTTGACATACTTTGATTGAGTGATTTATATACAATACTTCATTTTATATACTTGCAAGCCCACAAAAAAATTGATTTCTCCAAACATAAAAAATTTGAATTCTTGCTTCATCTAATTTACAAAATCTTTGCATAAAGCATCTTGTCCTCTAAATATGGTATCATCAACAAATATTTTAGATAGCAAAATACCTTTGTCCTTTTTTGCTTTTATGTGCAGATTGTTGTTATCATCAGTCCTTTCAAATCCAATCTTTACAAGATTAGTATGAAGTCTCTCATACCATGCTCTTGGTGCTTGCTTCAATCCATATAGGGCTTTGTGAAGTCTACATACCACTTTCTTGTTGTTACCATCAACAAATCCTTTTGGTTGTTCTATGTAGACTTCCTCTTCTAGTATGTCATTCAAAAATACACATGTAAAATCCATCTGATAAACTTTGAAACCTTTGTAAGCAGCAGAAGAATGTAGAGTTCTTACTCCTTCCATTCTTGCAATAGGAGAAAATGTCTCACCATAGTCAATTCCTTCTTCTTGTGCATATCCCTTGCAAACTAATCTTGCTTTGTTTCTTGTTACTTCACCATTCTCATCTAGCTTGTTTTTGAATACCCACTTGGTGCCAATCACATTCTTGTCTTTTGGTCTAGGAACTAGACTCCATGTTTTGTTCTTCTCTATTTTTTGAATCTCTTCTTCCATGGCCTTGAACCATTCATCATCTTTTAATGCATCTTTCACTATTTTGGGCTCCCTCATGCTTAACAAACATGATTCACTTCTCAATCTATTTCTTTTCATTGGCCTAGCACCTTTGTTTCCAATGATTTGATCAGAAAGATGATGTCTTTTGACATATTTAAACAATCTTGGCTCAGCTCTTGTTTCCACATTTTATCTTTTAGCTTCAAAGTCACTGTGTACATCTTTTTTAGGTATCTCAACATCTCTTTCATGTGTACTAATCTTAGAATCAGAATGTGCATTTTCTTCATTTTGAAACTTGGCATCTAAATGTAGCTTGGTTCCTAAATGCAACTCGACATTCACAAGATGTGACTCGACAGTTATTGAAACTTGCTGTTGATTTGTAGCATCTTCTTCAGTAGGCATTCCTTCATAGAAATATACAAATGATTTGTGTTCTTCTGGTTCTTTCATAGGTTCATCCTCATGTACTTCTGTAAATTCATCAAAATTCATATTTGCACTTTTCACAATTTTGTTAGTGTTAGTATTTAAACACTTATAAGCTTTTCTTCTTGTGGAGTATCTAAGGAATATACATTCTTCACTTTTTGCATCAAACTTTCCATTCCTAACATCTTTAAGAATATAACAATTACTTCCAAATACCTTAAAGTATTTCACATTAGGTGGATATCCATGCCATAGTTCAAAAGGTGTTGAATGAGTACCTTTCTTGATAGCACACAGTTCAAGGTATATACAACAGTACTTATAGCTTCTCTTTTTTATTTCAAAGCAACATTCTTCTCCATCATGAGTGTTCTGGCATAGTCCATTATAGACATGTTTCTTCTTTCAGTAATTCCATTTTGTGAAGGGGTCCTGGGTGCAGATGTCTGTCTTTTGATTCCTCTGCCATTAAAGAACATCTAAAACTCATTTGAAGTGAATTCTCCTCCTCTATTTGATCTCAAGCATTTTAGACTCTTGCTTCTTTCTCAACACTTGCCAAATACCACTTAAACATTTGAAAAACATCAAATTTTTGTTTTAGAAACATGACTATCATCATCCTAGAATAATCATCAAAAAATAACATTATGTACTTATCTCCTTTGTAGCTTTGCACTTTAATTGGTCCACATAAGTCAGTATGAACAATTTCTAGTATTTCTTTAGAGGTATAAGCTTTACTCTTGAAGCTCAACTTTGACATTTTGCCTATTTGACATTGTTTGCACACTATATTATCAGGTTTCTTCAACTTAGGCAATCCTCTAACTCTCTTCATGTTACTGATACTAACCAAGATATCAAAATTAACATGATATAATCTCTTGTGCCAAAGCCATACATCATCAAGTTTTGCAACAAGACAAGTAACATCCTCTATATCCAAATAGAATAGATTACTTCTAATTTGATTACCTTTTCCAATCAGTTTCCCATTTGTGTCATATATCTTGGCAATTTTGTTTTCAAATTCAACCTTGCATCCCAGATTATTCAATTGTGACACACTTAACAAGTTATAATTTAATCCTTCAACATAGTAAGTATTATCAAATGAAACCTTGTCTATGAGTTTGATAGACCCTTTTCCTTTTATCAAACATGTTGCATCATTGCCAAATCTTACACTATTTCCATCATAACATGTTAAAGTAACGAACTTACTTTTGTCTCCAGTCATGTGATGTGAGCATCCACTGTCAATGATCCATCTATCATTCTTGTTCACAAAAATTACAAGTGTAGTTACCTCATCTTCATTAGATTTTTCCTTCATTGCAACATACACCACTTCATCATCATGTTCATTAGCAATGTAGCATGACTTCTTTCCTTTGTCTTTGTAATCTTTGTTGTCATCTTCTCTTCTATTTTTGTATTTTTTGCCTTCTCTGTAATTCTTCTTCTATGTAAATCTTATAGTAATATGACCAACTTTATTTCAATTAAAACAAATGATGGGTAACTTACCTTTGAACTTGCCTTTACCTTTGTGGAATCTCCTTGCAAGTAGTGCTTCCAATTGTTCAATGTCTTCCTCATCTGTATTACTATCACTAGATGCATACTTTATGTTTCTCTTCTTCTTCTTCTTCTTCTTATGCTTTACCTCCTTAGAATCCTTCAATAACAACTTAGCTTTGAAAGAATATTCAAGACTCTTTGGTTTGTAATTGTCAAAGTTAGATAGCTCAAAAGTGGTGGGTCTACCTACCAGACCTTCAAGGGTTAGATCATTTCCTGGAATACATCTCAACTCTTGGATTATAGAAAATCTAATAGCATAAATAGGTAGTAATTTTCTCAAGACTTTACTTAACACAGTATCATCATCTATATGACCAATAGATCCTCTTATTGTGCTAACAACTTCTTTTATCCTAGCAACATATTGAATAATATTTTCACCTTCTTCCATTCTCATATCATCAATCTTACCTCTGAGGCTCTTAGATTTGACATTTTGAACATTTTTGTCTCCTTAATAGATGGTGGTTAGGGCATCCCACATCTTCTTTCTAGTGTTGTAACCTTTGATATCATCAAATTTGGCATAGCTTAAAGCAAAGGAAATCTCCAACATCACCTAATTGTGTTCCTTTTTCTTCTTCATATCTTCAATAGTTAGGGCTCCTGCTAGATCAACATGTTCCACTATAATGGTAGAATGTGCATGATCTCCAAGTCCTCCAAGGTGTAGCTTCATCAAAAAATTTCATCTAGGAAAGTTATTTCTATTGAGTTTGGATACTTCTCTTTTAGACATCTTGATCTTTGTGCTTCTAGTACCTTAAAACTATTCCTCTTAAGTAGATGGCTCTAATACCAATTTTTGGAATTACTTTAGAATAACTAAGAGGGGGGTGAATCATTTATTCAAGGTCCAGATGCATAAAATAAAAACTTTTTCACAATTCAATGAACCCATAGAACTTACATACCCATGCATGCATTCATTATGTATTTACTAAAACTTGTATGTTACTATCAAATCAACTTGCAAAAATGTAAAGTATGAACACAACACATTCATCAGCACACTTGAAACAATTATTTATGTGGAAAACCAATTTGGGAAAAACCACCAGTAACATGCTACTCCTTTTCACTATTCTAAAGTGATGCCTTGTGAAAGGCCAGCCCTATTAAAGGTTATAATACACACTGTTAAATGTGACCCAGTTAAGGGATTTCAATCACCCTATTAAAAGTGAGCATTGTTAGAGGACTTTAGGCCATTCACTTGGAATGCCACCCTATTAAAGGATTTTCCAATGACTATTAGGTGAACCTTAATCCAAAGGATTTACCCTAGACTGATACAACTATTAGAGAGTAATAATAGAGCTTTGATTTGATACAACTTACAACCTCACTTGCAAATTACAGATCTTTGTTTAGTCCTCAATTCTACTTTGCTTTCAACTTTGTAGCTCAAACAACTTGTTCACCCTTCAAGCATTTATCTCCTTAAGCCTTCTTGCTTACTATGTCATTGCAAACTCTTCTCTTGGGTCACTTGATGAAGCAAAACCCTTAATTCCTCCATCTCCTCAAGTTCTCACACCAACCTCTCTAATCTCTTTGTTTCATGACTAGACATTCCTATATAAAGGAAATTAGAATATTTTTCCCACTCATTATCCATCATCTAAATTAGGGTTATGGATGGATTAAGTAAGATACAATGTATCTACCCCATATCTTGTCTATTCTAGAAACTTCTTCTAGAATCTATTTGAATTTTCCTAAAAATACTTTACATCAAATTCTATGCCACTAGCTCATTAACCTTATGTTCCTCCTGGTTTACAAGTTTCAAGAAAATAAACTTGTCGACTTAGATTTGGTGAATCTTTGATCTTTATCATAATGTAGTAGCTCGGCATTATCAACCTTCTGATGCTCGAAACATACTGTGTCACTCGACATCAACTATAAAATCACTTAGCTCCAACTAACTTTCTACTCAACTTGTACTAACTTTTTTTGGCACCTACTATCCACTCAATCAAGCCTGGCAGAAAAACTTTGTTTAACTTGTTCTTCTAAACTTTCTAATTGTAGCCATCCATTTTGTAACCTTAAGTAGATCATCAATTTATCATGTCATCACTATCTTAACTAATCTATGTACTTCATTACATAATCGTAACTCAACCTTTCCTCTAGGTTCTTTTGTTATATCTTATTGATCAAATCCTCCTCATCAATCAACTAAGTGATAGTACTTGAATCTTATAAGTAATTGTCTTACCAGCAAATAGTAGATTTGAAATTAGTGACAAAACAATGATTGAAACACATAGTATTCTTCAACAATCTCCCCTTAACAATCTCTTCTCTAATGATATTTTCAATTAGATTTCAATATTGTGCACCATGTTCACCTGTGTATGTGTGCTAGGTCTGCTAAGTGCACATGTGCACATTTTAGAAACTTAGGGGGATTCTTTGATTAGTTTTCTCTATTTTGGATAGTTTCTCATCAATTTGGGTCTTATCTAAGTGTCATTATGGTTTTTTCACATCAAGATACTGAATTTTCTTCCTTTTGTGTAGGTATAATAATATCATCCTCATCCTCCATGGTAGAAAAAATGCTACCAAAGCCAGTGTCTTTCAAATACCAAGGAGCATTGAAGAAGTCTCGATTCCAAGATGAACACACTCAGATCTAAGACACCAAATTGGAGCACATCTAATGGAACATCTTCCTCACCCTCTACAACAAACTAGAAGAGAGAACAACTAGGGTGTCCATTATGATTTGAAGTAGGTTAGTAAACACTACTTCTCATCCAACATTAGTTCAATCATCTAAGCTGATCATGACATTGGCCTAACATTATGTGCTTGAGGAGAAAGTTGTGAAGAGTGTAACAGGGGAGATTTTTATGGATATTAGGCCATAGAATATTTAAAAGGTTTTCCACCTTTCAAGGATATACCCTCAAATCACTTATGAAAGTGAAAATAGATGGTATAGGGAGAAGGAAGAAAAAGCCAAGGAGATGGTACAAGCAAAATACTTAATTAACAAGACACCCTTCGGCCAAAGAGCAAGAGAGGTTGATATCATGCATGGGTATATAATAGATGATATCATATACTCAATTATTATTCTAAGTAGAGCCATGGGCCTTCTTGCACCAAGCCATCTGAAGACATGGATGATACACTTTATTGAAACTATCAGGACAAACAAGAGGCTTATTGGTTGGGCCACTATCCTCAGTGATAATTTAGATGAGTATCTGATCTCGATGAAGAATGACCCCAACTTTTATATGATCTCATACATGGTGTATTTCCTAGCGGCTAGGACCACAAACTATCCAGGATTGTAAAGAAAGGGAAGCATGCAAGACACAAATGCTTGGCCCTATGTAGTATACCCATAGTTGGTGAAGAAGAAGATCACATTACAAAGTGTGGAATATAGGGTAGTCAATGGTGGTTTCATATTAGCCATCATGAAGTTCATCAAGAGGGATTATACAAAAAGGATGTTAGTAGAGGTTGCAACATAGATAATAGAGGTTGGTGCTTACTACATCTAGTTTAAGACCATCAGCTATCTCTACGTAAATGGTACACTTATGTGTCCAAAAATGCTCCTGAGATACCCATCAAATAGGCTTATACTATTGGAGATAGCTTGACAACTTTCCTCTATATATAACATAGTGAGGAAACATCATAAGAAAACATGGGTATGACCAATCACCACCAAAGCCTTCAAGGTGAAGCAAAATCAAGATATTGCCACATTTGACTTAGAATGGGAACAATATCTTCTAAAGGATTATCAATCACCTCGCCCATATTTTGACAACATCGAGATGGTCCAACACCTAGTAGGGAAGAATTTGTACCTAAAGAAGCCCTTGAAGACCATTAAATTAAAATAGTAGATGACTATGATGCCTACATTAGGGATTATTGTAGAATGAGTCTACAACTTGTAGAAAAGGTGTTGAACATGGAGATACCCCTCAAGGCATGAGATAAAGATGTCCCCAAGATAATGGACCCCTTGTATAATAGGGATAATATCTATGTCAAACCCATGATGAATGTAGAAATAACACATTAGGAGAATAATGATATTGATCTTCAAGATCAACATGTGGTTGGACTAACAAGGGAATGTATCGAGAAACCTTTTCGAATGGATTATATTCCCCATGCCATACCTCTTCAAGCTATAGCTTGATTAAAGAGAGGAAAGGGAATAAAGGTTACAGTACTAACCTACCCTGCTAAATCACCAATGAGGCCATAAATGGTACACCAACATGAGTGAGAGGCCGAGTATTTTGAGATAGGAAAAGGTAAGGGAAAGAAGATAAAGGCTTCCCTGAGAAGAAAAGAATAGGGGGATGAGGCCCAAGCAAAACCAACTACTCAAGAATAAGGAGTACAACAAGAGCCATAACAAGTTCGATAGGAGCAAGAGCAAGAAGGAATTATATCACCTTGAGTCTCAATAGAAGAAGCCTTCCCATCAGTGCCCAAAAGAGCCCAAACAAAGATGACACTGGTAGATGTGAAAAGGAGAAGACTAAAGAAGAAGAACACTCCCTCTCCATACGCATCAAAAACTATAGTAGAGGTGGAAGATGAGGTGAAAGGGGAATAAATTAAGTTTTTCCCTTTAAATAAAAGGAATTGTTGGACTACTACAATTGAAGAGGAAAGGAGAAGAATCTCAACTTAGACACATCCATCTATCCCTAGGGAACCCATCTAGGTTGAGACCTCCAAAGATGAGCAACATAAATGGATTGCAAAAATAGAGGGTGAGGGAGAAGACATTTTTGACCTATCAGGTTTTGATTTCATGCCTGTATATACTGAGATGGTAGGATAGAAAATAAGGGACACTCCTAGGAGCAAGCAATTAGAAGAGGATTGGAATCAATTACCTCTACTACCTCAAGGACCTTTGGCTTTTCCTTCTCCACCAGCATAATACACAGAAATGGTAGTGGATCAAGGATTAGTGGCTCTAGCTTCTCCAACAATTGAAGTGGAACTAGAGATTTGAAATATAGAGGAAGGTGAATATGTATAGTTATATATTGATGAAGAATTCAAGGAAGACATATAACAGAAGAAATGAAACAAGATCCTCTAGATAACAACATGACACAAAATCTCTCTCTGAAGATCTTCCTCAACATGAGAAGACTCTGGAAAGGAGTGATAAGGGAAAGGATCCTACTTCAAAACCAACTTCTTTAGCACAATACATGTCACCAATGTAGACAACACCATCATGGTTGAAGAAGAAGATTATGCTCAGACAAAAGAGGTAGATGGAACTAATAAAAGATGAGGGAATGACATAATTAATAAAGGCAATCCAAAAACATGAGCCACCCAAGAGTGATGCTAGAACACTTACCTTCATAAAGAAGAATCAAGATCAGGATCTTCTAGCACACATCACCATTCCAACTTCCCATGATAACACTAAAGGATGGACTCTGAAGGACCATTAGATGAAGGAGGTCATATTGGGAAAGCCCATGATGGATACGAAAATGTTCTTGATCGCTACAAGCCTCAAGAAATTGTTTTCACACTTGAACACAAATGAGTCAACACTTATAATGTTGCAAAAACAAAATGAGCTACTAAAGGAGGTACTTAAACAAGGTGGTGGGGCCAATAGTTCTACCTAATCCTAAGATTGTTCTTGGAGTTGCACTAGAAAGGAATGAAGCAAGGCCACCAATGGATTCATTTTCGGACACTTGTCAGAAATGACATCGTAGTTCTAAGGATAGGGTAGTGCAAATATTACAAGGTAGTTTGAACCTATTGGAAAACATCTAGAGTAACATTGACAAATTAGTTTCCATTATAAACCAAGATTTTGGGCTGATGGATGAAGTATGTACCTAGGCCAATTATTTATAAGCACTTAAATCTATAAAAGGGAAAAGGTACTGAATGGTGATGGAGATATACACAGTAGAGGAGTTAGATAAATTAGATGATTGGATAGAAAAGATATCTTTAGGGAATAAAGTCATGGAGGGGTTACATGAAGGAATTCAATAAATTAAGAATAAGGCTCAAGAGCAATTTTTGGAAGTAGATAAATACTAGACCACTAGCCTTGAGATCTCTAAAGATGAGTCAAAGACAAAGCTCTCCTCAGTACAAACTATAGTTCAATGATTTAGAGATACATTTGAAAATGCTTCATTAGAAGATGATGTAAGACAAGCATTTAAAACTGAAGAAACATTATTATAACTAGATTCTAAGCTTGAAGATTTTGTAGATATAAGAATAGAAGTGAGCAACTACCGATAGGTAGTTAGAAATAAGTATGATTCATTAGATTTATTGGAGGCTAGTGAAGTGTCATAAATAATAGATAAATTCAAAAGCATGCATCCAAACATCATTTTGGTATAAAGGGGAAGAAAACCCAAGTGTTGGAAATCAAGTTTTGACACTTAGAAGATATTTTAGATTTTTAGGACTTGCCACCAAGGTATGCATTATAGAGGTGCACTGACAATTTTGAAGAAGAAATAGTGCACCAAAAATTAACTATCAAATGCTATTTTAAGAGCATTCCATGCATCACAAACACATTTTGATGACAATTCAACTCCCATAGACACCTAGAGAAGGTTGAGCTTCCATTTTTAGAGCTCCTAGAGACTCCTAGATGATCTCATGTCTTCTATCTTCTTATCTTCTCATTATTTTATTGTTTTAAGTCATGTAAAAGCTCATGCACCCACTAATTGATATAAACAAGGGTAGAGACCTACTTAGCACCATTTAGAGAGTTAGTTTGTATGTAAATAGCTTTATTTTATTATTTTTAAGCTTGATTTTCATTAGAAGAGATCTCACTCCTAACACAAAGGGAGGATATGATTTCTTTTAAATACATGGATGTAATATGTACTCTAGGCCATTATTTTGATGCAATAATATATGTTATTGGTGCTCTCATTCAGAGTGCAATGAATCTTTCCAAAGTGTGTTATATTTGTAAATGCATAATCATGAATAATGATGGAACTAATTTTTTTATTGAATTGTTATGATTGTGCGATATTTTAGTTCTAATGTTTTCCTTATGTTAACAAATTCTACTATTGCGATGAATTAGAGAAAGGATCACTTTGTTCTTGCATAGAGTTTTCTCTCGTGTGAGAGCACTTTCTATGACCTCATGATTTGATAAAACATGAAATATCATTTGGTTATAATTGAAGATCCCATCGATGATTTCATATGTGGAGTTGAGGATCAAGCACTGCTCCTAATTTCATTGGTTTCCTACATGATCAATTTGATAATTTAATTCACAAATATGTTGTTACTTTAGTTTATGTCTGTTTGGAATTTCTCTTTCTGTAATTTTATTTAATTTTCCATTAGTTTATCTTCTTTATTTATTTTTCAAACAGTTGGTTAAAATAGGAATTCATATAGTTGCATTGATTGGAAATTGCATTCATCATAAAACAAAAAATACAAAAATGTCTCTTTCTTTGTGGTTACATTTCAGAAAAGTTGTACAGATTGGTCGATACTAGAAAAGGCCTCCTTGTAAATATGCACATTTATCTTCAGTTGAGTTACCTATAAGGTTGAAAAATAACCATCCAAAACCTTGGAGTTGGCCATTGATCATCTTTTCAATAGAGATATTCAAAATGATTTCTATCGTTAAGCATCATGCAAAATGACTACTTAATAGAAGTGGCACTAGGAGGAGGACCCAAAACCATTTTGCCCAAAAACCACTACAACATTTGGAGTCAAATTGCGATGGAAATTTGTGAGGATAGTGTGATTTGTTTGTGATTTTGATATATTTTTGCAAATGTCTCTAACGCTGCCATTATATTGATGTTTGCATCATAGTTGTGACATAGGCATGATTATAAACAAATAAAATAAAATAGAATAATGGCTCATTTGTCATTTTCCCCAAATGTGACTATGTATACGAAGAGGAGCTAGGGTGAAGTTTCCATGCATGTACAAGGTTTTAGAGTTCTATGAGAACCTAGTTTCTTAGTAGAGCAACCAAGAGCATTTCTTATCAAAGAAAAGTAGCTAAGGGTTTAGAAAAACATGAGAGGTTTTGCAATGTAGTCAGAGTAGAGAGACAAAGACCACATCTCTCAAGGTGTGTTTCATTTTTTTTTTTAATCCATGATCATCTCTCTTTCTCAATTTTATATTTGTCTTTTTCTATAGACAAGACTTAAATCTTTCTTCTCAATGCAAAGGTTGGGAGCTTCGTCAATATCATTTTTAGACTAACCCTTGACAACCCATTGCTGGCTTAAAAAAACATATGAGAAATTTCTCCTTTCAAATTTTAAGCATTGTCTCTTCACAAGAAAAGGATTTGGAAAAACTTGAATCTTTTGGTCTCAAGTAGAGTAATCCCCCATATCCTCTATTGAATTGTAGGTTTTCATATCTGCCCCTATTCTAGTTTGATGGAACATCCTAATTTACATTCCATGTATTCATTTTCAAGACAAGTATTGTCTTCCAATACATCTATCGGCTACTTATACATTTTCTAGGATTTCACTCATGCTTCTTGTTATACATTGTGTTAACTCAACCCATTGAAATTGGACATCTAGTTCAATGCTATGGATTTTTAGATCTCACTTCTTGTTAAAGGAAATTTTGAATAAAAACTAGAGCAATAGGCATGAGATATTCAAAGGGAAAACAATTATCCTCTATTCAGAGCTATTGTAGTTAATGACCATCTATAATAGAGGGTTATGGTTCCATGTACTATTTGATTCAATGCATGTTAGTAAAATTATTCATTCATTCAAAGTTTTACTTTGAGGACAATTTAATAGAAATTTTTAATTGCTCTTACATTAACTACTTTCAGGATATTTTCATAGAAATGTTTAATTTCTCTTACATTAACTATGTTTGAGATAGTTTCATGGAAAAATTGTAATGGTCCTTGCATTATAAGTGTTTTTTTCTTTTTAAAGAATCTGGATATTAAAGTTTTCTTTATAGAGCTTAATTTAAAAATGTGCAATTCAAAAATCATTTTTATAGACCTTAATTAAAAAATGCACAAATATTAATTTTAAAAAATTGAATATATTAGAGAACAATCACATAGCCAATATAGACCCAGGTTAAAAACTAAGAAGCTTTACATAAAGAATCAAATCAACTAGGATAGCTAAAAGATAAAGATTCTCAAAAATAAAGTTGGTAAAGAATTTGTGTAGAACTAGGTAGCAAAAAGAAAAATATTACTTTTCTTCAAGACTACAAGGTACATGATTGTCCACATGATCTTGAACATTGCACAAAGAGTTCCATTGTGGTTGTTAGTAGTGGCAATGAGTTGAGCCTCAGTCTCAATAAATGAGTTAGACCATTGAAAAATAATATTAGAGACTTTGGAGAAGTGGTGGAGAAGATAGTTTACATGGGAAACCCAAATACAATTGGTTGGAATGAAAGTTCTAATTTCTTGCCAAAATTGGTCATCATGCTTGGAGTCCAAAAGTCATGATTAATAGTTTCTAGTTTGAGACAAAAATAAACATTTTGGTAGAGTGGTTAGCAAGAAAGATGAGACATTTTTCTATAGGAATTTTATAATAAATAGTATTCTTCTAAAAAAATCTTTCAATTATCATTACAATTTTAACATAAGACAACTAAGTTTGAGTTTATACATTCTACAATATGGATTGATACAACTCACTATATGAAAAGTCTTTAGCCAGTTCACAACAAATTAAAAGACATAATATTTATGAATTAAAATTATTTAAATATTCACAATGTTTTTGTAATGCATTCTTTTAGTGCACTTAAAGAAATTCATGATCCTTTATTGAATTCTCAAAATAAATATAATGTTCTCTTGCTTATGATTGAAGAATCTAAACAATCAATCAATAATCTTTTTACACAACATGTTGAATATACAAAATTATAAGTATCACACAATGCTTTTCACAATAAATATGTCTTACAATAGTCAATCAGTCATACACTGGTTGAATATTCAAAGACCATGCTCCTCTAGATCATATATTGAACCCTTAAGAAGAATATGCTTTTGAAATTTGAAATTACACAGAAATTTCAACATAAAAACCTCTTATGATTCTATGAATGAATTGCACATTAAAAATCTACACACACGGTCCATACAACAATATAATCAAATAGGAACTTCCTTAGGAATACAAGAAGGAATCAAATAGTTTATATTCTCAAATGACCAAATGTGTGAGGGGATATGAATGGGAGAAATATAGTTCAAATAAGTAATGAAAATGAAATGGGAGTTGTGTTGATACAATAGATGGAGATATAAATGGAGCATATTTATAGGGGTGAGATGAGATTATTGGGTGAGAAATGTGGAGAAGAAAGAGTGATCAAATAGATAATTCTTCATGTTTGATCACACTCTATGATCAGGAAGAAAGAGTACTTAAGAAGAAGAAAAATTAAAAATGATAGTTTTTGTAGTTATCAATTGTTTATTGCAGATAACATATATAGTTTTTACGCAAAATATATTTCATCTTTATATCAAGTTTGCCAACTAATTTATTGGGATTCACAAAAAAAATGTATATTTACAACAAAAAGCACTCAAATGATACCATATGGTCAAATTTTATTTATATGTTAGGTGCCCTACAGCCTATAGGCACATTCAAATGTAGTTCAGTGAGGAAAGACATGGTGATTTTAATGCAGTTTAGTGAAGAAATACCTTTCTTAATAATTCTACCATCTTCAAAACCATATGTACAGATATAGATGTTAAGTACAACATGTCCAAATTAGACTTCAATCTATAGATGATAAATGACATTTTAAAGCTCTAAAATCCTATTAGATTGGAAGATTGAATCAAATCTGCAATATTAGAGCATTCAAAATTATTAGACATGAGTAGCTGCAAGTATGATGGTTATCAAACTTTACAAAAGGAATTTTCATCAGACTTAACATAAGGAATATTTGAGTTGCCTGATAGTTTACCGAGCTTGTATTATGGATAATGGTTTCCAAGAATTTGTTTCAAGGGTGAGACAAGTTTAACCCCATGAAATATAACCTATAAGCTAACAAGGGTTCAAAGGCATTTCATTCTCAAGAAATAAATAAAATATATATATTTTCTAATGTAACTACCAACAAGGCTTTTGAATTCATTTAGAATGCTTTTAAAATGATCTTTCCATGTAATGTAGAAAATAGAGAAAGTGCATATGAACAAGAATGGTGAGTAATACACTATTTTGATTGGTGAATACATGTTTTTGGTACAAATTTATATTAGTTGGAAGAATTTCTATAACATACCATTCCCATGACATCCATTTTAAGCTCCATAGAAATGTCACTAGCTTCCTAACAATGACACATTCAAAATGCACTTATGAGAAAAGACCTAGAATAAATGAAATTGATTAATTAATGAAGGTATGTTAGTTTGAGCTTCACTTGGTTTCAAGAATACTTTAAACTTAACAAGGCCAACCACTTTGATGCACATTATGGCCTTTATCACACGTAGGTTCTATGATAGGATTTGAAGGCTGCAGTAAAATATCATGCATATTGTTATCACTATTTGATATATAAAAAAATAAAAATATTCAATTTATGTTGGAAATTAATGCCAAAAATGAAATTTCTCAACTATTCAATTTGATTTGCTTTTCGTTTGACCAATTTACCTATGTCTTATTTGGTGCACCAGATTCTTCAATATGGCTTTCAGATTATTAGTGTAAGCGTGCATCCATGACTTTATAGCCTTCCTTCAAGGCAAATTTTTTGTCTTCATCCATGGGCTCTACATTGAATTTCATGCCATGTATTTTTCACTTAATATCATTAGTTTTACATGTATGATTTGATTAAGCAAAAATCTTTGCAACCTTATATTAAAAAAATTGATATGAAATTTGACTGCTTCTACTTACAAGCTGAGAGTGATGTTTCATATAGCCACCAGAGCCAAGTTTGTGTTGACCAACCATTTTTATTCTTGCTTATGTAGCTTTTTATGTGTCTTACAATCTATGAAAATTTTTAAACATGTTAGATTATATATTTACAAAGATCACTAATTAATGCATGATTACATTCTACGTGGTTAATTATGTGGTGTTCCATGTTCACTAACAGTCATGGCTTTTGGTTCAATGGAAAATGGGCCCTATAGTAGCCTTTTCTCTTTTGTATCTTCCATTATTTCATTCCACTCTATCAGTGGAATCATAAGAGGATGCTCATACTTTGGGTTATCCTTTAGAGCCCTTCTATATTGGTCCCTCACAGTCTTTATATGTTTGGATGCTCTTTTAAGAATTGGGGCACTGTCAAAAATGTTATTTTCAAAAAGGTCCTCTAAAGATTTAATGAGCTGATTTTTTTAATTCAGGACCCTGTTCATTCCACCTTTTTTAACAAACCAAAATTGTTAGATACATAACTTTAATATAGTACAATAAATGGAAGAAAATAAAAATATTGTACCAATGATATGAAGTTATGTACCTTTTACGTATGGTTGGCCCAAACAACTTCAATGCCATTTCAAAAAGAGTATCATTAAAAAAATCATTTCCTACACCAACATCATGGGATTATCAATCCAAAATGAGTTATGTATATTTAAAAAACAATAACAATGTAAATAATAACAATTTTAAAGCACCTGGAAGCTTTGGTACTTTTAACAGAAACATATTTTCCTTGTTCAACAATGATGACCCTACAAATGAACCAGTACTAGTAAAATGGGTTGATCCAGGAAATAGTTGAGATTTAGTAGTACTAGTCTCTATTCTTGTATCAGCTATAAGTGTATATATGAGTGCACAAAATAAGTCAATGAGTATAAAAGTACCCAAGAAAAATAATCAATGCATGATTAGCACATAACAAAAAATAGCAAAACAAGGTTTTACCAGTTGTAGTTGGTATAGATGAAGATGTCTGCAAGCTCCTTGTTGTCGATAATGTAGTTAGTAGTATCAGAGTGGTGATCGAAGGAAGCATCATCACTTCATCATAAGTTGAAGAATACATGTTAGAAAAGACAATTTAAATGGATGAAGATCAAATGGGATACTAGATGCATCCCAAACATAAGTTGAGTCAATAATGCATTAAAGGTCAAATGAATGGTTAAAGGTTTAAGGATTATTTACATGAAGGTCATGCGCTACAACCCTCACCATGTTGACCATGTTTCACAGGTGTAAAAAATTCTTGTAAGAAGAACACATCATATTTTAGATCATGATCCATAAGATAGTATAAAATATAAATATCTATTGAACTTTTATTATTTCTTAAGATTAATTATTGCTTACCTTCATACAATTAACTCTATGTATCAATTCATCTTTTAGTGCCTCTATCTCCTCAATTTTGTTTTGTTCCAGGACAAGGGTAAGAATATATTTACTTTATTTATTTATCATTTGAGTAGCCATGAAGCTAGGGTTAGCACTACATGCAATGTCATCTAAAAATTTTACTTCAATTTTAGAATGCATTTGATCTACTATTAGTTTTGTTTTTCCCTATTAATAAGTATCAAGTTATGACATCAATATTAGTAAAATTCTATCAAAATAACTCCAAAGACATAAAGGAAAGAACATAATAATATGAAATTTTTTCTACATAATTTATACAATTACACTAATTAAGGTTATCTTTCCTGAAGAAGATGTGTGAGGAACATCCCCGCCTATGCCTTGTGGATGATCCATGTCACCCTGTGACAAAGATTAGTAATTCTTAGCAATTAGAAGTGAAATAAAAGTAATAGACTTACCAAAAAAAAATATCAATAAAACAATATATTGTATATTAGAGTCAATAATAATTGGAGACAATTGATTTAAATGTTATACTTACCAGTCCCATGATAGTGAATTTTTTTTATCTACACAATTCAAATTGTAATCTATTAGAAGTTCTTCCCTTTCACTTATTAATTTTATCATATATACAAATATATGATTTCCCTCATGTGCCTCAAATATACAATTCAACCACTTATTAGTTGACATAGGTCGAGAACTATTTATATAACCTGCAATATTCCCTATTGCTTTTGGCCTTCCGTCAATATACATAGAGAGTCTTTTACTTTGATCATTTTCTTTGCATTGTATGTAATTTTGTGACAATGCATACCTACACATACTTTTTTTTATTGTTCAATCCGTATCCAATTATTATAATTATAACAAGGTCCTACATACTCCATCAATTTAACAACTTCATTATAACTGACCTTTATACTATCTATGGAAAATAAGCCCAAGCCATGTAATGAATATGGAGCTATGTAATATATCCTTTTGTTAACAAAAAAGAAGTGTTAACTAGAGGTAGTTCCTTGGTTACCCATTCTTTCTAAAGATGTGTGTACTTTAAGGGAACCTTCCTATTGCCTTTGCTCTCATTATCATAAGAACATTCATTTATTGAATTTTATTCTAATAGTTTGACCTCTAGTTGATCTCCCTATTTTAGACCTACTAGATATCTCACTTTTATCTTCTATTCCCATATTTTCCTCACTAGAGGAAGATAGATTAGACAAATACCTATTTGATGATACCTTCAATCCATCAACTAAGAGACATAACAGGACCTATATATTTTACTAACTAAAGAGAAGGCAGCCAAATAATAAATTTGATGTCTAGCTAAAGTTTATGTGGACAGTAAAGAGAAGACACACAAATAATAAATTGTATCTATAGGGTCTATTGTTGATCCATGTCACTATGCATGATCCTAGTCAAAGGCATTAAATTTCCTACATATGTAACTCATTTATCTTAAATTTGCCAAAAATTATATGATACATATGCTACAAATTGCATAGAAGACAAAAATTACATGTTGAATTCATCGAAATCATTGTATATTTTTTATTCCTTACCTCTACTTTATGTGTGTTATCTATGTAAAATTATTGTATATACTCCATGACGTTAGAGTTCAACATATAGTAACTTAATTATAAAAAAATACAATTCAAACAAATTTCTATGAATAAATTAATACCTCATATGTGACATTGATCATACCTTGACATACATTTCATTGATCATGTTATTGATTGTCCTCTTCATCCATGTCATCATCATCACCATCATCATACTTATCACCTTGATCATCATCATTTTCATCATCATCACAACCAACACCACCACCATCATCATCACCATCACCATCATCATCTTCATCACCATTATCATGACCATCATCACCGTCACCATTAGCATCACTAGAATCATCATCATCATCATCATCATCATCTTCTTCTTCTTCTTCTTCTTCTTCTTCTTCATTGTGTAAAATTCATTTGTGATCACCATTTACTTCATCTTTTGATTCTTTAGTATCTTCTTCTTCCATCACATTATACTTTACTGACCTTCCTCTTGGATCATGTCTAACAAGAAATGACCAACCTAGTTTGTGTGGAATGCCAAAGTAAAACACTTGCTCACATTGTCTTGGAAGAACATAGAGCTCATTTCTAACTAGCTCAAATGACCTTGTATTAATCATTGTAAATCTACTATCACGTTCAATAACAATCCTATCAGGACCATTTTGATTCAACCGTAGCCTATATGATTTGACAACAAATAGAACTAATTTGAATGAATTAAAGTCACTCTCAAGTATATCATCCAAAATTCTATAATATCAATTTTCATATTGTTGAGGATGTATGTCATTTCTAGATAAAATATTAGCGACCTCAAAGACTACACTTATCCCAAAATCACAAGTTTTCTTCATGTCGTATAACTTTTTTATGTGAAATTTACTACCATGGTAGTACATAGCTTTGTGGTGTTTGATCTGCAATTATTCAAACATGTCAATATTGTTTGCATCAATCCATGAGTTGATATTAAACTTATGGGTCATGGTTAGTAAAACTATATGTACCTTTCTACCTCTTAAACCATATGCTAGATCAAGTACCATTGGTGTAACATTGGGATATCTATTACAATGATTTTCTTTAACTAATGATGCAACACCATCCCATGTTAATCAGAAACTATTTTCTTGAGATTGTTGAATCCATACCATCATCCAATCAAATATTATTTACAATATACAAATGTAGTGCATCCCACTCATGACCAACTATAAAGAAAAAAGTAGATTTTATAGAAACAACTTAAATATTGAATATTTATAAGAATTAATAAACTACAATAACATCTTATAATTACCTCTCACTTTCCTCAAGCTACCTATTTCCATCAAGTACTCCCCTTCAAATTTTTTAATAGAATTGGGATCTCAAATGCGATATACATGGATATTTATTGCAAACTTGAGAAGATATTCACTTATGTATACTATGGTCTAGTATACTATATATCCCTCCACCATAGAACCCTTAAGATGTGCTCTTTGTCAAACCAAGCCCTTCATAAATTTCAAGTGCTTCTCAACCATCTACATTGACCTAGTTTGTACAAGTCCACACAATTCAATCTCCTCAACTTGATGTATGAGGTAGTGTTCTTGAGCATTGAAAAAAGTTGAAGGTAGATGGGGAATTTTTCTCTTCCAATATTTTATATCTTTTTTTAATCAATTTCTTTAGAGGATAACCACCTAAAAGATATTCAACTCGCAAGAACATATAAACAAGATTTTAGAAAAAAAAATACAATAATTACATAAAAAGTAAAGCAAGTCATAAATATAATTTATGTACAACAAATCTAAGAAATAACACTTCTAACCTCATATATTTTCCAAGAAACTAATGTGGGAGGGATAGAGGTAAGACATACTACAATAATTGAAAAATGACCTTTTCAATCTACTATAAACAAATACAATAAAAAGTACATGCAATTTTACAAATATATTGTAAATAAAGAACATGAATTACTTTGACGAAGGTATGCCAATTATGTGTTTACAATGTTGGCCCAAAATCACCTTTCTTTGATACAATACTACTTATATTTGCAGCAAATCCCATGAGAATTTGTATTTTTTTAATGACTTTTTTTAATGTGTCACTTTTCTGCTTTATTAATAACCAAGGAAGGGCACTCGTATTTATGCGGTCTCTATTGATATTTGATTTAATGAAATTTTTTTATGCATGATTTTCATTACAAATTTTGGCCATTTTTTCTTTGTTATGCCTTCCATCCAATATTTTCCATAGTGTCTCTATTACGTTCTTTCCAATATGTGTATCATTAAACAAATGCATAATTGGGAGATCCTTGCAGTATGGCAACTTAGTAAATTGACTAGGATAACTTTTTATTCCTCTAGGAAGTTGGTCATTGATGCCTTGATGACCTTCATGAGCATCAATTACAACATTACTAAATAAAATACAATATCAAAATAGAAATTACAAACAAAAATCATCAGATGGAATGACATTATCTTGATGATTTAGTCTATTGTATTCCAACTTCCTTAGACGAGGTGTCATTCTTTTTACCTTAATTTTGTCTCTTCTTTTCTATTAGAAAGATGTTCTTCAGTAAATTGATACTTATGATTATTGTGGATAAAGTGACTAAACTCATCGAACACCTTCTTTCCTAAACTTCTTGAATGACAAGATTTCATCTTCGGAGCACAAACTAGACATGCAAATTGTCCCTTTTCTTGAAGACCTAAAAGATCATGTACAATTATCATGTGTAACTTAAACATACAACAATAATGTGCAAGCACTATAACATACCAAAAATATGTAACCTTAACAATATAACATACCACAAAAATAAGTTAGCCCAAGGGCATCATGCATTGTCCATATAAGCATTGGATGGAATTGAAATTATCTTTGTCCTATTGGTCTAGAGATGGCATACATAGTGACCCCATTCCATAACTTCAATAATTCATCAATAAGCGGCTCAATATACACATTAATACCTTTAACTAGGTAGTTACCTTGTTGAATGAAAAAAAATATTACATAATTATTATGACCATTTTGATGCGGTGTTTATAAATTAATTTAGATAACTAGTATTAAATGAAAAAAATACTTAGTACAATCATTGACAACATTAAGTGCTCCCTCTTTGTGGACATCCAAGGAGGAATATTATTGTTAATAACAAAAATAGGCCACACTAAGTGGACATATCTCATATCTCTAAATGGATTGACATCATCCACTACTAATGAAAGCTTGAGATTACGTGGTTCTTCTTTAAAGTGTGGCCAATTTTTTTCTATGTATTTAAATGTAGAACCATCCACATACATTCACATAATGCCATCTTGACTTCTATTGTGTGCATGGTAATCTATAAATTATGCTAAGCTAGAGCACTTGAATAATCGTTTAAGATGAGGAATAATGAGAATGTACTAAAGAACCTTGCGAGGCACATTTTTTGTTATTTGATTCGACTGATATCTACTAATATGAAAATTAGGGCATTTTATTAAAAATTCATGTTGTTCATGATATAGAATGTGATCATCCAGACATACATGTATTGTCTGATACTTCATTTAATTTTATTCATAAAGTAGATAATTCCTGATATGAACAAGGTAGAATGTTTGATGATGGTAACAAAAAATCACCTATCAACCTACAACAATAAATATGGTTTCTTAATATAATGAATAGTAATGTTATGAGACATTGAAGATGACAAAAATGGCATACCTTAGCATATGTGACATTGCTACATTGGATAAACAATTCATAATCTTCAAGTTCACCAAAACACTATAGCAGAGAGAAGAGTTGTTTGGGAGCCTTGGTATAGGGACTTGTATGCCTTCTCAAGTATAGGTATACCAAGACCATCTTCATCATCATTATAAGATGTACTATTACCATCACAATGATCAGCTTAATCAGTTGCCCCAATACCATCTTCTTCAATCATGTCCTCTGGCATATTATCAGCTATGCCAATACCATCATCTTCTATTGTGTTCTCTGCCACAGGATCATCTTCTTCCATAGGAGCACTATCCTTGGCTTGGATATTCACATCTCCATGTTCCTCAAGTTGGAAATCCACATTCACCAATCGATGAAAATTGTACCCCCCTTTAATATGACCATGTTGCCTACAATGACTCTGGGTTGTTGTGATTATAATTCTTTGATTCTTTAAGCCCTTACACTTTCTATTAGGACAATTACATTTATCAACTTTTCTTTAGAACTGAGACCATAATCTAGCAATTTTCTCGTTATATTGTTCTTGGTTCATATTGATAGGCATGGTATTTCTTTACAAGACAATATTTAGGCTATAAATATACAAAAGGTCAACATACAAGCATTAGTAATATCTTGTATATAATAAAAAATAATAAAATATTACAAGATTATAGAAGATTTACAAATACACCATAATTCCTAATATTTTTCCTCCGCCATAATTTGGACTTAGTATTTCAATGTGATTAAGGTTTTTAAGTTCATAATTGGTTAGAATGAAAAGTTGCAAAGAGTTGCTCAAGAAACTTTGCATTTTGCAAAAGTTTCATTCGACAACTTTTTGCAAAATTGAACCACCTTGTATTTTTTAGTTATTGGGTCCATAGAGAAGGTTTCCTTTTGGGATCAAGAAGAGCATTGTGTATATAGTGTACATATTTATTTTGGGGTTCTCAAGAGAAATTTGAAGTTTGGTGAAGTGGGTTTGCAAGACAAAGTCCAAGATTGTTAGAGAACTAAGTTGTTGGTTCAGATTTGTGTACTGATTCAGGTTCAATATTTGGGTTCAAAGTTTGTTAAAAAAATTTAGGGGTTGGGTTAAAATTTATTTTGGGTTCATCCATACAAGAATATATATATTTTAAATATATGTATTTGTATGTACATAGATGCAGCAACAAATAAGCTCACACACTACTATGTCAATATTAAGAAAACATAGTAAAATACACCACCACATTGATGTTTCAATTCAAAAGCAATGTCAACATTAATAATCAGGCACCATTGATCAAATATCATATCATGAAAAAAAATCATCATTCTGTTATTTCAAACTAGAAGCACAAAAAGTAATGTTATAGGCCTATTTAAGGCCAAGGTTGTGAATGTTTCCATATTGTAAGTTTCCCACATTAACTATTATACTAAATGATTCAAAGAAAGGAACATTGGATCAGACTAGATGAAGCCAAGAAAGTAGGATTTGAATCTAGAATTGTCCACAGTAAAGATCTCTTTAGATTTTGTTCAATCCAGAGTTTTATATACATGTTACATTGTTTGATACCTTAAAGAGCAAGATAATCTTCATGTTCAAAACTATTTTTTGATCTTACCAAACTTGTACAACCAATGATAACATTCTCCAAAAGTATAACCAATAATAGTTTTGATTAAGGAACACGTAGGTTTTGAAGAGAACCAAAACTCTTTTTTACAAAATAATGTTTACAAAGATAGATATATTAAAGCCAACAACCAAAAGCTATCAAAAAGATAACAAGATATCAGTAACAAGATATCAAAGAAAATAAAAGGTAGTTAAGATTACTGAGAGCCTTTGCTACCTCTACCTTCAAATGGGCTAAATTGAGAGGTATCTTCTTTAAAAATCTAAATGTGCTACTTGGTGGCAAACAAAATTAAAAACCTAATATAATCCTTTTTCTAAAGGGAAACAAAAACCACCATGGAATTTTGACAAATTAATTAAAGAATCTTTGGATATCCTGAGGGCCTATCAAAAAGTTCACACAACTCATGCCTATTGTGAAGAAAATGGCTTAAGATATTTTGAAACTGTAGAACTTTAGGTTAACAAAGAGATTATGTGGGATTTTAAACACAGTGATTTTTTTCCTTTTATTAAGAAGATGCATGAGTTTTATTTAGTAGGGATTTTTAAATTGATGAAAAACTTGTGTTGGGGGTTACTCATTTGTTTATGGATGAGGCCAAGATTTGTAGATATAGGAGAATTTTAGATGCAGTGGTCAAAAAGTTTCTTAAATTTGATAAAGAGAAGAATAAATCAACTAAAGCCACCAAGATAAGCTAGGGTGGGGATAAGATCAAACCTATTTGGCACTTTTTGATTATGATTATTATGAAATGCATAACCCTTGATGACCATTATACTACATCTTTTGGGAATCATTTTTTTTCAAGTTGAACCATTTTAGGGGATAGGTGACAATTTCATTTTGTTTTATCTAAAAGATTCTATTAATGCTAGCACAAAAGAGAAAAGGAAAAATAAGAAAGCCTTATCCTTTTTTATTTCAATCTTTGGACATCTAAAGTCTCGACCCTCTTCTTCCTTAGTGATCTCTAACTTATCCTATAAGTAAAACATTGGGGATGAAGTGTCTTGGAGTCACTTCTCTGATGAGGAGGACTAACATACTAAAATGGATGATTTAGGCTCAAATGAAAAGAAAAAGAAGAAGAAAATCCAAAATTATAAGAAGGCTAGAAAATATCTTGTTTATTCAACTAATTATGACCTTTAAGGCTATCCTATCCTTAAATCCTAATAAATTTGTGTATGTTACTAATAGGGTAAGGAGAACCCATTTTTTTAGGTATCTCAATGTGGAATGTCTTTTATCTTAATTTGGATAGGGAAAGCTTAAATGATGTTCTTTTCATAGCTTGTAACTCTATGGTCAAATATTGCAAAATGTAGGAATGGATTTTCAATGAAATCAAAAAGATCAATATAAAGATCCATGCAATCAATACAAACTAGGATAAATACAATGCAATGAAGTAGAGTGTAGAAGAAAGGAAATCTATTGTTGATTCAATGAAAAAGTGGTATCACTATTAATAACCTTAAGAAGTATTTCAATGATAGGGTTATAAATTTGGAAGAGAAATTTAAGAATGATTAAGATGGAAAACTAAAACACAAGTTTCAAAAAATTAATAACCTACAACTATAAAATGGTTAAGAGTTTTACAAAAAGTATTGACACTATGGTTGGAATACTTGAAAGCCTTCATCTTGAGGGGGTGGTGGTTGATGTGGATTCAATAGAGAAGGTGCAAGAGGATAATACCAGTCCCTCCAAAAGTACTAGAGAAACTTTGAAGAAAAAATCCACCAAGCAAGATATTTAGGTTTTTGAAGAAGATAGCTCTCAATGCAACTTAGTTGAAGGTAGAGGTAGCAAAGGCTCTTAAGAATTTTAACTATTTTTTATTTGGTTTTATTTCTTGTTACTAATTTCTAGTTATCTTTTTGCTAGCTTTTAGTTGTTGGCTTTAGTATGTCTATCTTTGTAAACATTATTTTGTTAAAAAGAGTTTTGGTTCTCATCAAAACCTACGTGTTCCTTAATCAAAAGCATCATTGGTTATACTTTTGGAGCATGTTATAATTTTAAGTCACATTCAAAACTTTTATGACTTCTCATGTTGATCTTATATAAGGACCTTGATTAAGATTTTGGATTATTTTTTCGGTTTTTTGTTTCCATATCAACTTTTTGTTTATCAAGCTTAATTGAATACCTATTTAGTTTGAAAATTTTATACAATATTGATTAAAAATAAAATTTATCACTGATCAAGTCAAAAGTTTATAATTTGCAATATGTCATTGTCATATGATTTATTATCGTCTTGTTCATGATTAAAGTTTTCCTTCTCTATTATGCATCTAAACATTTATTATATATTATTATTACAAACATATAGAAAATTTGAAA
This sequence comes from Cupressus sempervirens, assembly GCA_028749045.1. Lineage (NCBI taxonomy): Eukaryota > Viridiplantae > Streptophyta > Pinopsida > Cupressales > Cupressaceae > Cupressus > Cupressus sempervirens. The sequence goes on from CM053792.1 coordinate 776,810,058, forward strand.
CTAAAAATAATACATTACATTTGCAAGATTTATTACTATTCTTGTTTTTCAAAACCATTGTCATGACTCTATAATGGAATGCCCCAAAAAGCTTGAAACACCCCTACAAGTATATTTTCATGGAACCCTAGCCACGTGAAACACAAAATGCATAGATATATTACCCAAAAATGAGCTGTCAAATACCAAACAAAGGAATGAAAGACAAAAATGCAGAGGTATATAAGGAGTACATACCTATTTAGGGGGAAAAATAGATTAATTTTACCCAAAAACATGTCAAAATTCTAATGCAATGTAAGAACCTACAAAAAATGATTCAAAGCAATCATCAAGGTAAGGGTAAATGTGGAAGACCCTACAACAAAAAGATACTTCCAAATTCTCCTACGTCCAAAAACCTCCAATCCTCTCGCCCACAATACCCAAATATGATAAAATGATATCAAGTCTTTTTCTTTCTTTTTTTATTTATGATCCTACATTGGTTAGAATATTGACCAAATTGGGCTCATAAATATTAAAAGCCTAATTTGGTCAAATTTTTGATCAAATCGGGCTCATTAACAAAAAAAAAAGAATCAAACAAGTGAAAAAAGGCCTTGGTCAAAATTAAAGATCAAAAATTCACCTCAAATGTATTAGTGAAAGGAACTTGGTAAATGAGGTGCTTGTGGAAGCACTAGTTTAGATGGAGGTAAAGATGTAGGAGCTACCAAAATAGTTGGTTGAGGATTATTAGTTGTCCAATAAGTGTGAGCAACTGAAGTCTCATTAGGTTTTCCTTTAAGGGCTATAAGAGGCTTATCATCCTAAGGAACTCCTTTAAGAGTGATAACAACTTTTTGTGACAAACATCCTTTAAGAGTGATAATAGGTTGAGAAAATTGCATAGGTTCAATATTACACACAATATCACACATAGAAAGCTATGATATAACCCAACTGTAAAGGTTAGTTGCAAAAGATGTAGAGAGAGTTGTAGGAGGAATGAATTCGGTGAAGATCTCATTATTTTCATCTAACTCTTCACTACTAGACACCTTTGAAGGCTCTCTAGTAAAAACATCATCAAATGACTCATAAAAGAAATCATACATATTGAAGTAAAACAAAATTACTTAAGACTAACATCTAAAACAATCCTAATAATGAAAAATATTTATGTATTTTTTATAAATGAAATTCCTAAAAGAAAGATATAACTACCAAGAAAAAACTAAAGAGAGTGTTTCACATCGGGTTCACCAAAATATTTAGGGAGAAAGTGGTACCAACAACAAATAATGCAAACTGGACTAGGCAAGTTAAACATGTTCACCCTAAGACAATCAACACGAGAAAGAGGGACTTCCAAGTATAACTCTCAATAAGCCCTAAACTTGATTAGCAAGACCCCAAAGAGGATAAGGGATGCTAATGCAAAATCTAGAAACTCACCAAGGAAGTACGCTAGCAAGTTCTCTTTCGTGCAATAGAAACATTAGATATGACAAGTATAAATCTGAAATAGCCCAATAAAGATCTAAAAGTACATGTATCGTAAGAAGAAAAATAAGAGATAATGTATTATTTGGAAATGCATAATGGAAGATATGATTTGGCCTTAGGACTTAGAGATTTGAACTATTGACTAAGGATCTCAGAATAAAATATCGATAGGAGCAAAACCCTGAAATCTCACTAAAATCTAAGACTAAAGGGCTAGGCCGACTTGGAAGGACATCCTATAACCATGTTGATGTAGTCCATGACTACAAAGCTAATGAATCCAAAAAACTTGTAAATTGTAGGTTCCATATCTCTGATTCTTTTCGCTCCTAACAATTATCTCTGTATGGGTGGCTATAAATGGGTTTTCCTTAGTCAACCCACCACTTTGGTGATTTCAACCCCCATGAATAGCCATTAGGAAATGTGTTGTGTGTATGTGTATGTGTTTAATCTTAGATGTGTAGAAATAGAATGCAAATATGCTAAGAATATACTCTATGAGTGAAGCCCTAGCATAAAAGTATGTATGTATGTAAATGTAGTAAAAGTATGAAGGTGCAAAGAATTAGATATGAAGAATGGTGTACAAATTGTACCAAGACCCCAAGGTTAAAGTACTCTAACAATATTCGAGATCCCTTTGTGACTCCATGTTTTGATGTCTTCACCGTTTAATGCTTGATTAATAAGTTAGATTGAGGTGTTCATGCTTTATTTCTCCTTCATGCCATGTTATGTCATGTTCTCCTCTTGCAAAACTGAGGGATTAGATGTCTTTTTATAGTAAATTTTTGGAATAATCACAAAATTACACCAATGGAGTTGATGATACAAGTAGGATTTTAATGGGAGTGTTAAACAACTACAGTCCAAGATCATTGGAAGCACCAGGACAAGGTTGACCTAGGTTGACTTAGTTTGGACTAGGTCAACTCAAGTAGACCTAGTCTAGAAGGTTGATCTCTAGGGTCTCCCTGTCCATATTTTAGACTAGCAGAGGTTTAGTGATGAAATGTGTGTCCTAGATTGTCATCTGGAGATCTAATTTGAGGTATTGGTGTCCTAGAAAGGGAGGATACTTGTATATTATCTCCTAATTCAGTGATTGTGTGAAGGATGAAGGGAAATCAAGGAGGACTGGTTTGATCCTATCTTAGTTTCTCCTAAGATAAAGAAGAGAAAAGATGTGAGGTGTGTCCTAAAGGTGAAAACAAAAAATGCAAACCCACTAAAGTGGAGCTAAAAGGTCTTAAATCCAAGTGCATCAAATTTGAGATGGTACAAATGATGTAAAACCTACTACAATCTATCTTCATAAAATAAAGATTAAATAATATTATCTCACTTGCCTCCTATACAACTGGGTAGTCAACTAATATACATATCATAGTTAATAATTCCTCTTTATCCTTGTTAAAACATTCAAACAAATAGGGAAACCTTGTGAATATACCTGAAGATTTCATCAATTGCAGCACACAAGTAAAAGTAAGGGTTGTCATATTGAACCCAAATAAAATACATTCCCACCAATTCTGTTCTACTATTAATGATGCTATTGTTCTTTGTGTTCACTTCTCAAATAGGGGGAAAATGTTAATGAAAAATAAGTAAAGATCAATGGACTGGGATTTTGCCACTGAAATTGGAGGTGGATCAATTTCTTGCCAAACACTTTAGTTGAAAATAAATCCACAATGTGGAACCATAGACAAAGTTTCTAAATTGTTTGACAAAATGACTTGAAAAGTGGTTGTCTCAATGAATGAAATAAAATGACAAAAGAGTGTCAAAAAAATGGATTTTTACAAAGAGGATCTTGAAATCTTTTAATCTAAATCACACACTACCACATTATAACATTGTGAATATTAATCATGAAGTCACATGTAACATTGTGAATATTAATCATGAAGTCACATACATATGCAAACTATGGTGAAAATACTCTAAAAAAAAATTATTATTACAATATATTTTAAACCTACTGTTATCAAATGTCAAATGGATATGCATGCAAAATTTCAAAACATTGATAAGGAATTTGAATGTTTGATAGAGTTTCTCAATAGTTTGAACTATATCTTGTTGAAGTATAAACAAGGCACATGAAATATTTGACAAAATACTTTGAAGATGCACAATCTCATGAAATGGAAAGATTGCAATTATGTTTAAAATAAGTCTTTTTCAAAGGTTTTATAAATTTTCAAAGAAATATAATTAGCAATAAAAATCAAAATTTCACAACCTATACAAAAATTCATCGTTGCACCCACCTAAACATCGAAGAATTTTAATTTATGTGACGTGTTTAATAAAATACATGGCAGAAATATCATTGCAAGACATGTTCAAGGTCGACTCAAGTGAAACAAAAATTTCATTGGAATCAAATATGTATACAATAAAGCTACACAATTTGAAAACCTACTATACATAAATCTCAGTCACTTATTAAACACATTTTAGCAGCAAATTAACAGTGAAAAAAGATGTGAAACCCAAAAATATTGTACTGACAATGAAATTTTGTAGATGTGCATTGCTAATCTTCCCGACCACTTGTAAAGATTGCCCCTGCAAAACCAATGCCACATCGGCAATCTCCATAAAATGTGAAAAGTTCAATGAGAATCAAAGTCCTTTGAATATTGACTAGTCAACATTTGTTGATTAACTATCATTAACTTTAACTAAAATGATACATATACATATATGCTCAAGTTTAAAAGAAACCATCATTTCGTTACCAATATACCAACACTAGATAATGGATACCAGATAGTCTAACCATGATGACCAAGTTGAAATGAACTCTAGAACTTGTCTAAGAACACAAGGATGAGAATATAGTAGGAGTTCTTTACCAACCTACCACGAAGCTATTAAGCTTCCTCAAAATCTTTCCTGGCATGAAAGATAATCAACTTGGAAATGAGATAGTCTAAACAAGTAAAAATTAGAGGTGAGTAATGGAGTTGTGTAGTACCAAAAATCATATTCTAAATTAATATACTACATAGACATTCACAAAAACCACATAATTAGGTCACTATCCATCTTATCATAGTTAAAAGAACTTATCCTTATTTCCAATTCACATCATACCATCACATATGCATGTGAAACATGTAAAATAAGAATCATGAGCAATCCATAATGTGGCATCCACAAAAGGCCATCTGAAATCATCATAATATCATTAAACGACTTTATCATACTATCATCTTCATCATCAAACCTTGTAAAAGCATGATTTTCTTTGACATTCTATACATATAAAGGAAAGTAAACATCCACTTGATTAACAAACATGTCAATTTCCTAATACTTCCTTTATTTATTCATATAGTTTGATATGTCATTTACTTCAAGAAATCTAATTATGGAAAACATAGTAATGATAAAATACTCACTCTTCTAGGCTAATGGTAACATCTATATTCAATATATAGCATGTACACTATTCCAAACCATTCCTTATCCCCACTCAGGATCAATATAGATCTCACCAAACTAAACAATTAGATTGCAAATCCAATATTGAATAATTACATATTCGTAATTATGAGGAATCTTTATCACAAGTGTCTTTTAGACTAACACCTAAAAAAAATAAGAATTGATTGATAGAAAGTATCCTATCCACTATTAATGTCAATTCTATAAGAGAACATTAAGGAAAATGAATACATCATCTCATATAAAGCTTCATAATTTTCCCAATTACTGATAATTTCTAAAAAAATCCACATGCTTGATAGTTAAGTAGCTTAAACATAGGCTATATACCCCAAAGGCCATAATCTCTACAATGGGCATATCAACTCAGATGTTTGCACAAGGTGTTATAGGTGCGCAAAGTTAATATAATGTCTTAGCTATGTAAGTTTTATAGATCGACTTTGTTTCTTTTTGGAAATTTGGTATCTATAAGAGGATCCACCCGCTCTTTCCACATAACAACTGGAATCCTAGAAAAGAGTAAAAAGTCTTGGGTGCACTCACAAATTCAAGAAAGACACCAACATAAGAATGCTCAAGCCAAGTCAAGGAAAATTTACTAATCATTAGCAAGAATATCATTCCCTTTTGCATGCAATTTTGTATTGAAACAAAAACATGGAATCATTAGTCTATATAAGCTAAAAGGAAAGAAAATATTTCTAAAAATGGTTTAGTCACACAAAATGTCCACCAAATGGACAATAAGAGCATGTATTTAGTCATGACATAATGGAAATCAGATTATCCATAGTAATGAGACAGTGTTTTATTTCTTGATAGTAAACCCATAAACCCATCAAATTCATATACCAAATTATGTACATATAATTATAGAAAAGGTAATCAACCAAGCAGAGAACTATTGATAAGTCCTATTAAAAATAGTTGCTCACCAAGAAAATTATCTTCCCATCAAGCTACTTGAAAAACATTCAACTACTCACTAAGAAGACCACAGATAATAGACAAAAAATCCTAATATAAATATATCAACAATACCCAATTCAAAACAACCCAAATCTCTAAAAAACTTAACCATACCTTATATCGCTCATCAAAAGAAGATTTGTTATGATTATGAATCCCCTGATCAATCTCTTTGGCCTTCTCTTCACCAGAAGAGTTATTTCCTTTTAGTCAACTAGAGAAATCAATCTTCATACTCGTACAAACCTTATCCTTTGGATCCTTTTTCCTCTCTTAGAAAGCACTAGTCATTGCAATCAGAACACGATCTTATAAAACAACAACTTATTTCAGTGGAAATATTTGTAGGTATATAGGTTCAAAAAGTGTCAGGGTTTGAGAAAAAGCAATAGGAAGTTCTATAGTTTTAAGATTTACAATGTGACCATTCAATTCTAGGCAAGTGATAGTGTTGCAATCCTTGTAAATTTTGTATAAGTCATTTTGAAAGTGAATTAGAGAACAATAATACTGCCTCACAAATTTGTTTGCAACCTCAGACATGGGAACTTCATTGTGTAATTGTGTAATTGTTCGGAGACAAGATATATATTTTAACTATAGAAAGTCTCATCCTTCTAACATGAATAATACCCACTACTTGTACTCGTCTCTCAATTAAATATTTTATCCTGCAATAACAGTTTTTTAACTTTCTGCTCAGCTTTCTAACTATTTCTTTTTTGCTTAGATCTGTAACTGTTTCTTTAAAACCTCTCATCATCGCTTATAAAAAATTTGTTATTATATGTTGTTCCATTCTAATTTAAGTAAAATATTTTATTGCTTTAATCTAAGCAACAATTTAATATCGAATTATTCAATGTCTCATTAAGTGGGTTGTGACACCACTGCAATGAAGTTGTTTTTGTACAAAATGACATTACAAATACTAAAGACATTGGTTTCTATGTTGTAGAAAATGGTGGAGTCTCACAAATTGAAGGCCTTGGAGCTAAGATGCTCTAATTTGGGGTAAATGAAGGGGCTATAATGATAGGATAAAAAATTGGGGGTTTTGAAAATGCTGAAATGGAAATTGGGGGCTTAGAAAATGCACAATTGGAAATTGGGGACTACTTAAATACAGGGACGATAACTTACTATCATGAAAACTAGGTGTCTAGGTGTTCTTCTACCTTATGGTAACTAGTGCTCTATTTTATATGCCATCTACTATGTTGAATTGTTGCCAATACAAATAGTCATGTGGACTGCATGTCAAATGACATTTGTTCAAGCTTACAAGATTTCTCTATATTTTACATAATATTTTGTTGAAGAAATGAAAAACACTACTAAGAAAGTTGTAGTTAGCCAATAGAATTAAATGTTGGAAATGATTGAAATGATCATGAGAAAAGTTGTTGGAATGATATATGGAAACGGTAAAGAATTTTCTCAATCATTGTTTTGTCATTGATGTCAAACTTGCTACTTGCAGGAATGACAATTGCTTTAGTGATCCAAATACTATCAATTAGTTGATTGTCAAGGAGGAGGCAATCAAAAAGATGTAACTAGAACACCTAGAGAAAGGTTGAAGTTATGATGTTGTAATGAAGTACAAGGATCAGCTAAGCCATTGATGAAAAAGTGTGTTAATGACATACTATAAGACATAGAGAATTGGCACACTGAAACATATCAAAGATGTAAAGTTTTAGCTAAGACATTTGTAAAGCTCAACTAAGTTCATTAGAGAGAAGGAGCCGAGCAAGCTAGTATGTGTCGAACAAATTCCTAGTAAGTGCCGAGTGAACTTCAAGTGCCGAGCAAGTTCAAGTGCCGAGTAAACTTCAAGTGCCGAGCAAGTTCAAGGGCCGAGTAAACTTCAAGTGCCAAGCCAGTTCAAGTGTCGAGCAAGTTCAAGTGCCGAGTGATATCGAGTGCCGAGCAGAGATAGGTGCCGAGTAACACAGAGATGCCGAGCACCAGTAAAATCAATAGTGTCGAGTAACACAAAAATGTCGAACACCAATAAATCAATAATGCCGAGTTGCTGCATTATTTTGAAAATTGAAGATTCGCCAGATCTAAGCCGACAAGGTCGTTATCTAGAAGTTTGTAAATTAAAATGGAAGATAAGAATGATGAGCTGGTGGCACAGAACACCATGTAAAACATTTTTAAGAATACAACTGATGAAGTTTGAAGATAAGAACAAGATATGAGGTAGATACATTGTATCCTACCTAATCCATTCGAAACCCTAAAATTGGAAAGGGAAAAATGAGTGGCAAAGGCAAATCAAATTTCTATTTAAGGATTCATAAGTTAATAAAAAAAAGAGAGGCAGTCAAGCATGAAAGCACGAAATGTTGAAGGAGATGCTAAGGAGATAAGAGAGCATAGAGACTCTATTCCAGTAAGAAGACCCTTGATATGGATGCATTGGTACAATGAGTTAGAAGACTCAAGGAGACGAAGCTTGAGAAGAAGTCAAGCAGTCAGAGCTGAAGTGTTTGAAGCCAAGCATTAGGATTGAATTGAAAGTGTGATCTGAAATCTGCAAAGTATGTTGTAAGTTATATCAGGTCAAAAGATCATTATTGTTACTTTCTAGCAATTGTAACAGTAAAGTTTAAATCCTATGGATTTAGGTTGGTTTAATAGCCATGAGATAAATCCTTTAACAGGGTGACATTCCAAGTGAATGTTCTAAAGTCCTTTAACCAGGCCCATTCTGAACAGTTTGGTGAAATCCTCTAACAAGGTGACATTTAACAATGTGTTGTAAGCCTTTAACAGGGTAGGCTTTTAACATGGCATCACTTTAGAAGAGTGAGAATCAAGTAGCATGTTACTAGTGGTTTTTTCCCAAATTGGGTTTCCACGTAAATCATTGTGTCATGTGTTGATCTTGCATGTTTTATCTTTGCATGTTGATTTACTGTAACTTGCTAATATGGTTGATTTAAAAGTTTGGATGGATGAAAAGTGTATGGATTCATAAAAAGTAGTGAAAAAGTATTAATAGTACATTTGGACCTTGAATAACTAATTCACCCCCCCTCTCAGTTATTCTAAAGAATTCTAACAATTGGTATCAGAGCCTTACTGCTGACTCAATTTAAAGGAACTATAAGCAGAAAAGATCAAAATGCCTAAGAAAGAAGTTCCCAAGCTCAATAAAGACAACTTTGTTGCATGGCAAAGCTTCATGAAGCTACATCTTGGATCCATAGGAGATTATGCCCAAAATTCAATTGTCACTAAACATGTAGATCCAACAGGTGCTCCTACTACAGAAGATATGAAAAACAAGCAAGAACACAATCAAACAATGCTAGAAATTGCCTCTGCACTCAACTATGCTGAATTTGATGATATCAAAGGATGTGATATTGCATTCAAAATGTGGAAAGCCCTATCAGATATCTATGGAGGAGATCAGAATGTACAAAGAGAAAAAAGAGAAAGTCTCAAAGGAAAGTTTGATGACATGAAAATGGAGAAAAATGAGAACGCTGCTCAGTATGGTGCAAGAATAAAGGAAGTGGTAAGTGCAATAAGATGCTTGAATGGTCAATTGGATGAAGATATTGTTAATAGTAAGTTCTTAAGAACCTTGCTTCCTATCTATGCTATTAGAGTATCAGCAATACAAGAGCTAAGATGTCTACCAAGAAACAATCTAAGTTTTGAAGGAATAATAGGTAGACTCACTGCATTTGAGTTATCTAATTTTGACAACTACAGACCAGAGAATGTTGAATCTGCCTATAAGGCTAAGTTATCACTAAAAGATGCTGAATAGGTGAAATCAAAGAAAGGAAGAAAAATAAAGTATGTATCCAATGACAGTAGCACTGATGAGGAAGACGTAGAACAATTGGAAGCATTGCTTGCTAGAAGATTTCACAGAGGTAAAGGAAAATTCAAAGGTAAGATGCCTATCATTTTTTTTAATTGCAATGAAGTAGGTCATATTGCTACAAGCTGTCCACAGAAAAAGGATTACAAGGAAGGCAACAAAAACAAATTCCGAAGAGATGATGACAAGAGAGATTACAAAGAAAAAGGTAAGAAGTGTTACATTGTTGAAGAAAATTCTGATGATAATGATGATGAAGTTGTTTATGTAGCCATGAAGGATCAATCTGATGAAGAAGAGCCCACATCATTGGTAACATATATGAACAAGAATGACAGGTGGATCATAGACAGTGGATGCTCACATCACATGACAGGAGACAAAAGTAAGTTTGTTAACTTTACTCAGTATGATGGAAATAGTGTTAGATTTGGTAATGATGCTCCATGTCAAATCAAAGGAAAAGGTTCCATTAAGCTCACAGAACAAATTTCATGTGATAATGCATACTATGTTGAAGGATTAAACTACAATTTGCTGAGTGTCTCACAGTCAGGCAATATAGGATGCAAAGTGGAATTTGGAAACAAAACTGCAAAAATCTATGATACTGATGGTAAACTAATAGGAAAAGGAGATCAAACAAGGAGTAATCTGTTTTACCTTGATATGGATGATGTTTCTTGTTTTATTGCAAAATTTGATGATGAATGGTTGTGGCATAGAAGATTATGTCATGTCAACTTTGATAATCTGGTCAACATCAGTAAAATGAAGAAAGTCAGAGGTTTACCAAAATTGAAGAAGCTTGATAATATCATGTGCAAACAATGCTAGCTAGGAAAGATGACTAAGTCAAGTTTCAAAAGCAAAAACTATACATATAAAGAAGTACTTGAATTAGTTCATACTGACTTATGTGGTCCAATGGAAGTACAAAGCTATAGAGGAGATAAATACACAATGTTGTTTGTTGATGACTATTCTAGGATGATGACTGTTATGTTTTTAAAATAAAAATCTGATGCTTTTCAAATGTTTAACTGGTATGTGGCTAGAGTTGAAAAGGAAACAAGAAAAAGCTTGAAATGCCTAAGATCAGACAGAGGTGTTGAATTCACATCAAATGAATTCGAGATATTCTATAATGATAAAGGAATCAAAAGACAAACGTCAGCTCCTAGAACTCCCCACAAAATGGAATTGCTGAAAGAAGAAACAGATATGTGATTGACTGTGCCAGAACACTAATGATGAAAAAGACTGTTGCTCTAAAATACTAGAGAGAAGTTGTAAGTGTAGTTGTACATACACTAAACCAAGTACAAGTCAAGAAAGGTACAAATACTACACCTTTTGAATTATGGTATGGCCACTCACCCAATGTAAAACATTTCAAAGTGTTTGGTTGTAAATGTTTTATCCTTAAAGATTATAGAAATGGAAAATTTGATGCAAAAATCAATGAAGGCATATTCCTTGGTTATTCCACTAGAAGTAAGGCATACAAGTGTTTGAATATTAACACTAATAAAATTGTGGAAAGTGCAAATGTAAATTTTGATGAGCACACAGAAGTCCAAGCTAAAGTACTAAAGAAAATGGAAGAGTACAAAACCTTTGTGTATTCTTATGAAGGAATGACTATTGATGAGGATGATGTCAATCAAATTGAAAATCAACAACAAGTATCAGTTTCAACCGAGTCACAACCAATGAATGCCGAGTTGCATTCAGAAGCCGAGTTGCAGAATGAAGAAAATGCACAATCTAATTCTGAAGACAGTACACATGATGAAGAACAACCTGACAACGAAGTGCATAGTGATTCTAAATCTGAAAGATCAAACATGGAAACAAGGATAGAGCCAAGATTATCCAAATATGTAAAAAGACATCACAATTGGTGACAAAGATGCAAGACCAATGACAAGGAACAGACTAAGACATGAATCATGTCTAATTAGCAAATCTGAACCCAAGACAGTATATGGTGCATTACAAGATGATAATTGGTGTAAAGCTATGGAAGAAGAAATTGATCAAATAAAGAAAAACAAAACCTGGAGTTTGGTTCCCAGACCAACTGACAAGAATGTGATTGGCACCAAGTGGGTATTCAGAAACAAGCTAGATGAGAATGGTGAGATTACTAGAAACAAAGCTAGACTAGTATGCAAGGGTTATGCTCAAGAAGAAGGAATAGACTATGGGGAAACATTTTCCCCTATTGCTAGAATGGAAGGAGTAAGAACTTTACTTGCATATGCTGCATATAAATATTTTAAAGTCTATCAGATGTATGTAAAATTTTCTTTCTTAAATGGTATACTAGAAGAAGAAGTCTACATTGAACAACCAGAAGGATTTGTTGATGAAAACAACAGGGATATGGTGTGTAAGCTACATAAAGCACTCTATGGTTTGAAACAAGCACCTAGAGCATGGTATGAGAGACTTCACAAGTATCTAGTACAAATTGGATTTGAAAGAACTGATGATAACAGCAACATGTACATCAAAGTAGAAGAAGGTAAAGACATTATTGTATCTGAAATCTTTGTGGATGACATAGTGTTTGGTGGAAAGGAAGTGTTTTGCAAAGGCTTTGCTGACAAAATGAAACATGAATTTGAGATGTCTATGTTTGGAGAAATCAAATTCTTTGTTGGATTGCAAGTACATCAACTCAAACATGGTATATTTGTGACACAATCAAAATACATCAAAGAGATTCTTAAAACATTCAGATTAGAGGAGTCCAAACCGGCCAGCACACCAATGGCAACAGAAAATAAGCTGTCTAAAAATGATGAATCAACCGAAGTCAATCAAACAATGTATAGATCCATGATTGTAAAACTACAATATGTTGTACATAGTAGACCAGACATAGCATTAGCAGTTGGAATAGTGGCCAAATTCTCTACTAATCCTAAAGAAAATCATCTCATAGCAGTAAAAAAGATAATGAGATATCTTAAAGGAACTAATAACTTTGGTCTATACTACCAAAAGAATGGAAAATTTGAGCTCAATGCATATACAGATGCAGATTGGGGAGGAAACATTGATGATAGAAAAAGCACAAGTGGAGGTGCATTATTTCTAGGAAAAAAGCTAGTTACCTGGACTAGCAAGAAACAAATATGCACATCTCAGTCCACTACAGAATCAAAATATGTGGCAGCAGCAGTCAATTGCACAAACATTGTGTGGCTCACACATCTATTAGAAGGAATGAAAGAAGAGGTAACAAAACTTGTGATATTGTATTGTGATAACACAAGTGCTATAAACATATCTAAAAATCCAGTAATGCATGCAAAAACCAAGCACATTGCAATCAAGTATCATTATGTTAGAGAACTGGTAGAAGACAAACAAGTAAAGTTGGAATACATTCACACAATGGAACAAACTACAGATATCTTCACCAAACCATTGCCAAAGGATGCTTATGAATATCTTAGAGGCAAGTTGGGGGTAATACCCCTAACTCAAGCAGTTTAAAGCAACAAAGAAACCGCCCTGCATCACCAGCAATAAATCATTGAAATATTAGAAGAGTGATGCAGAGGATGACAGCAGGAGCAGAAACTCCAAATCAGTCACAAGCATGGTGACAGAGGGAGAAAACAACAAGAAGCCAAAGCTCATATTTTGCATAATAAAGATACTACATCTTTGGCATTTATGTCAAAGAGGGAGAAATGTGCAGAAACTTGATCAATATATATGAAAGAGGGAGATATATGAGATCAGTAGTAAAATACGCAGCAGCAAAGAAATATAGCAGACAACATATACAATCTTGGTGGTAACTAAGTTGATCAATTGATCAGTTTGGTTTGCCATCAATGCCAAAGAGGGAGATTGTTGGAAATGATTGAAATGATCATGAGAAAAGTTGTTGGAATGATATATAGAAATGGTAAAGAATATTCTCAATCATTGTTTTGTCATTGATGTCAAACTTGCTACTTGCAGGAATGACAATTGCTTTAGTGATCCAAATACTATCAATTAGTTGATTGTCAAGGAGGAGGCAATCAAAAAGATGTAACTAGAACACCTAGAGAAGGGTTGAAGTTATGATGTTGTAATGAAGTACAAGGATCAGCTAAGCCATTGATGAAAAAGTGTGTTGATGACATACTATAAGACACAGAGAATTGGCACACTGAAACATATCAAAGATGTAAGGTTTTAGCTAAGACATTTGTAAAGCTCAACTAAGTTCATTAGAGAGAAGGATCCGAGCAAGCTAGTATGTGCCGAGCAAATTCCTAGTAAGTGCCAAGTAAACTTCAAGTGCCGAGCAAGTTCAAGTGTCGAGTAAACTTCAAGTGCCGAACCAGTTCAAGTGCTGAGTGATATCGAGTGCCGAGCAGAGTTAGGTGCCAAGTAACACAGAGATGTCGGGCACCAGTAAAACCAATAGTGCCGAGTAACATAGAAATATCGAACACCAATAAATCAATAATGCCGAGTTGTTGCATTATTTTGAAAATCGAAGATTCGCCAGATCTAAGCCGACAAGGTTGTTATCTAGAAGTTTGTGAATTAAAATGGAAGATAAGAATGATGAGCTGGTGGCACAAAACACCATGTAAAACATTTTTAAGAATACAACTGACGAAGTTTGAAGATAAGAACAAGATATGAGGTAGATACATTGTATCCTACCTAATCCATTCGAAACCCTAAAATTGGAAAGGGAGAAATGAGCGGCAAAGGCAAATCATATTTCTATTTAAGGAGTCATAAGTTAATAAAAAAAGAGAGGCAGTCAAGCATGAAAGTAGGAAATGTTGAAGGAGATGCTAAGGAGATAAGAGAGCATAGAGACTATGTTTCAGTAAGAAGACCCCTGATATGGATGCATTGGTACAATGAGTTAGAAGACTCAAGGAGACAAAGCTTGAGAAGAAGTCAAGCAGTCAGAGCTGAAGTGTTTGAAGCCAAGCATTAGGATTGAATTGAAAGTGTGATCTGAAATCTACAAAGTATGTTGTAAGTTATATCAGATCAAAAGATCATTATCGTTACTTTCTAGCAATTGTAACAGTAAAGTTTAAATCCTATGGATTTAGGTTGTTTTAATAGCCATGAGATAAATCCTTTAACAGGGTGACATTCCAAGTGAATTTTCTAAAGTCCTTTAACCAGGCCCATTCCTAACAGTTTGGTGAAATCCTCTAACAAGGTCACATTTAACAGTGTGTTGTAAGCCTTTAATAGGGCATCACTTTAGAAGAGTGAGAATCAAGTAGCATGTTACTAGTGGTTTTTTCCCAAATTGGGTTTCCACGCAAATCATTGTGTCATGTGTTGATCTTGCATGTTTTATCTTTGCATGTTGATTTACTGTAACTTGCTAATATGGTTGATTTAAAAGTTTGGATGGATGAAAAGTGTATGGATTCATAAAAAGTAGTGAAAAAGTATTAATAGGACATTTGGACCTTGAATAACTAATTCACCCCCCCCCTCTCAGTTATTCTAAAGAATTCTAACATTAAAGAAATTAAAATCTTTAATATCTATTCAATATGAAAGTTTCTCCAAACTATAGGTTTAGCAATATTTGAATAATTCTAAAGAAAAATTTAATGTTGAAAGAGAAAGTGAAACCTATAGTCTCCTACCTTAATGACGAGGACTAATAAGCATTGATGATGTCCTCATTGATGGTTGTCTCTTCAAACAATGGACTGATAATAGAAATTTGAAAAAGATATGGCGTAATACACTTGTCGTCCATAGTACAGGTAGAAAAGGTGACAATAAAACATTGGGAATAGCTCTAAATGAGTAGAGAGCAAGGGGGGGGGAAAATGGGAGGCATCACTTAAACTTTTCCCCCAAAGTTTGCTTCTTTCTTTCCAGTGTTTTCTAGTATGTAATGGGGAAGAGATTCAGTAGTTGTTTAGGCTAACTTCAAACACCTAGATTTCTTAAATCATAAGTCAAATTATGCCATTTTTTTGGTGTACCACAAGTGACTCAAGACCTTAAAACTAAGTTTTTAGTGTTTGGCCATTTATGGATCTCTCTGTAGAGCCATGGAGTATGAACCAGTAAAAAAATATATTTTAAAACACTTACCCACTACCCGTTATGTTCAACCATACTAGCGACTCACAAAAATAATAATACTTTTGGCACAAATGGACCAAACAACAAACAAGAAAGCTAAAAAATGATCAACTATCAGTACATGTGTTATTAGTTATTAGTACACGTGGCATCATTTTTAAGCA
This sequence comes from Cupressus sempervirens, assembly GCA_028749045.1. NCBI lineage: Eukaryota > Viridiplantae > Streptophyta > Pinopsida > Cupressales > Cupressaceae > Cupressus > Cupressus sempervirens. The sequence continues at coordinate 776,826,111 of CM053792.1, forward strand.
TTTTTAAAAGAGATAATTAGGGGTATCTATCACGAACCCCTACGATCATTGGACCCTTGGTAGCTACTAGGTCTCTTCCCATAGCATTTAATAGTAATACATAGATTGCATCATCTGAAATCACCTAGATGGAAATAGGGGGAGAAACTTCCAATGATCGTGATAGAGTACATGACATAGATACCTCTCAATAGCCAATCACACATGTACTAATGCTCAATCATTTTTCATCTTTTTTGGTTGGTGGTTGACCCATTGGTTCACCACTATTGGGACATTTCATAATGAATTCTAGGATATTTTACCCCAAGTATTGGTGCTTATGGTGTTTTTTGGTGAGTGATTATTGGGAGGTGAACATAATAGGTATTAGACAAATGTTTTAAAATGATACTTTTTGAACATTTTTCTTTCCACGACCTCTACAAAGAGATCTGTAAATACCCAAATGTCCAAAACTTATCTTTAAAATCTTGAGTCACTTGCAGAGGTACACCAAAAAAAGGGCATAATTCAACATACAATTTAGGGGATCTAGATGTACAAAGTAGGCCTGAATGACTACTAGATCTCTTCCACTAGTGTTGTTGGACAACAGTTGTGCACCAAGTTCAAGACAATTATAATATCCCAAGGTTGAACTCACATGCTTTCAAATTCTCAAGGTGAAAAAAAATTGTAATCGAATCATTAAGGACAATATTGTTTGTGGTCAATTTACTATGAACAATGGTGTTTGCATCTATGGTCAACTCAATAAGAATAATGGTGTTTGTATCAAGAGAAGTATAAGGAGAATGATGTGTCTACTAGCATTTTATGTCAAGTTTAGTGAAGAGGAATCTTCAATTGATCAAAATAAGGATAATGCAAGAGGTGGTAGTAATTTTTTCCTTGCAAAAAGAATGAGAGAGAATGAGAAAGAGGAAGGCATGTTTAGTACAGAAACAATTGATCATGATGATCAAGATTATTATGATGTTGCTTATGATTTACCTCTATATGAGAAGGCATATGTGCCCCTTTACAAAGGCTCCCAAATATATCTTATCTTTTCTATATTTTTGTTGGTAAACTTGAAGGTTATAAATGGTTTATCCAACATATCAATCTCATGCATGTTAAGGTATGTCATATATGACATATTTTGTTATCTATTTTGTTTTTATTTCATCATAGATAATAGAGGGTGAAACATGTAACATTAATATTATCTATATTAACAAAATAAAATAAAATTGTAGACTAATAGGTGAGTTTTTGTTACCACCATAAAATATTCTATCTCTCTTATACCAAGAATTATATGACATTATGAAAGATATTGGAATGAAGTATCAAGCAATATATGAATGTTCAAATGATTATTTTATATATCATAAACAACAATAATTTTCAATAGAATGCCCTTAATGATAAAAAAGAATGAGAATGAGGATAATCCCAACTTAGCATACTCTCTCATCAATTGAGATGTTTTAGGGCTTCTTTCATAGTACCATTTTTGTTAGTTTCTTCTTGTTTGACTTGGCATTTTCTTTGCTTCATTTCTTTGCTCCTATTCTACTTTGGGTATGTCTAGTATCATGGTGTGCCAAAAAGTGGTGATGTGAATAAAAAATAACTCTAAAAATGTCCAAAAGTGCTTTAGAAACCATGTTGACTTTTTCCCCCCAATCCTAATACCAAAGGAAAAAAATCATTACCTTAGCAAATCAAATACCCTATATATTGGATATTTGATCCTTTGTTGCTCATACTAGAGGAATCCCATGGAAATTGGAGGGTTTGGATTCAAACTTAGTGAGCGGTTGAGATTCTCTCCTTCTTAATCCATGTGATTAAAATTCAATTGGTCAACTTTATGCCTTTTTGGTTGTTATTGAATGAGTCAAATAAATAAATTTATCTTTTAAATCTCCGTTTATTTGAAGATTGTTGTAAATATTTAATATTATGAGTTTTTAACATATACTATATAGGTTCTTCTTGTTTGACTTGGCATTTTCTCTACTTCATTGCTTTGCTCCTATTCTACTTTGGATATGTGCAAGATCATGGTGGCCCAAAAAGTGGCGATGTGAAAAAAAAATGTCCAAAAATGTCCAAAAGCACTTTAGAAATTGTGTTGAATTTTCCCCCCCAATCCTAATACCAAATGAAAAAAATCATTACCTTAGCAAATTAGATACCCTATATATTGGATACCTGATCCTTTGTTGCTCATACTAGACGAATCCCATGGAAATTGGAGGGTTTGGATTCAAACTTAGTGAGAGGCTGAGATTCTCTCCTACTTGATCCACGCGATTAAAATTCAATTGGTCAACTTTACACCTTTTTGGTTGTTATAAAATGAGACAAATAAATTGACGGGGACACAACCCAAGAACAGAATGGGCACAATAGAAAAGGGAAATTGTATTAACTGAAAAATAAGCTAGTACATTTAGTACATAGAAAATAAACTTCAAAACATGCCCTAAGGGCTTACAATAGCCTAAATGTGGAGATAATTTCTCCTTTCAGTACCTCCTCTCAAACTCCACTCCGAACTGCCTTTTACAATGCTAAAAATCTCCTTAAATAGACCCCGGAGGGTTAAGGACTAGGAGTACATTCTAGAAAGTGCTAGTAGGCATCCACCGACCAAATAGAAGGTTCCAGAAGCTGCGTTAGAAGTCGACGCAAATCTAGAAGAATCCAAAAATAGTAACCGAACTTTCGGGAGGCATAACTTTTGAACCGTAGCTCCGATTGACGAACCGTTTACATTTTTGAAAAGCTCTCGAAGCGCTCTATAGCCCTATGGACCAGCTCGTCCCCCATTTTTTGGCCCTTTTTGAGGTCATTTAATGCCCCTAACCTAACTTTGAAGCATTCTTAGGAGGTCTCCACAACTCAAAAAATTACAATAACTTTCAAACCATGGGGCCTTTTGACCTGATTCTTTTTTTGGAATGCTCTAAATTACAATTACATTCATCTAGCCAATTTACACCTCCTAGTTCACCAAAATGATGGCTCAATTACATACTCCTATTTTTTCAGGATTTACACGGACACTGATAATGGAACTGTGAGAGTTGGAACCTTTATTTGACCCAAATGGGTATCCAAAAATGAAAACACATGAAACATAAACTAAGTCTAAGTATATTTTTTTTTGGGTGACACAAGATTGCCCTTATACCTCTGGATGCTCCTGCATCATAAATAAATTTATCTTTTAATTACAAATTGTTACAAATATTTAATATTATGAGTTTATAGCATATACTTTATAGGATATAGGATATAGGATATTATATATAATTGTATATAATATATATTTGAGCATATATAGTAATTATATAATATAAATTTAATATACTATATATCGTTATTATATAGTATGTATATATAATTATGTTATATATCTAATTATAGTATATATATTACAATATATATTATTTTATAGTATATATTTTAGTAATTATATAGTATATATTATAATAATTATATAATGACATATCTCATTTGTTCTAATGTGTCAAAAGGGGTCATAGGGTATCTTATGACCCCTTTCGACCCATTCCATGATAACATACAATCTTAGGGGTCTTAGGACTCCTAGGGACATGTATAATGTGATTAAATGGGGTGAAAGGGGTCATAGTGTAATTTATGATCCATTTTAACCCATTCCATGATGAGACATGTCTCTAGAGGTCCTAGGAGCTCTAAGGACATAGTTCATTTGTTCAAATGGGTCAAAAAGCCCTATGACCCCTTTTAACCCATTTGATTACAACATATGTCATATCTCACATGTTTGAAAGGTTTGAAAGCCCATTCGATGCCAACATATGTCCCTAGGGTCCTAGGGCCTATAGGGACATATTTCTTATGTTTGAAAGAAACAAAAGGAGCCATAGGGTAACCTATGATCCCTTTCAGCCCATTTAATAACATCATATGCCCCTAGAGAGCATAGAATCCCTAGGGACACATCTCATATGTTCAATTGGATTGAAAAGGGGTCATTAGGTACCCTATGACACCTTTTGACCTATTTGATGACAATGTATATCCCTAGGGTCCTAGGACCCCCTAGGGACATACCTTATATGTTCAAATGGGTCCAAAGGAGTCATAGGAAAATGTATGATGTCTTTCAACCCACACAATGACAAAATATATCCCTACGACCCCTAGGGATATATCTCATCTGTTTGAATGGGTCAAAAGGGATCATAGAGAAACTTATGACCTCTTTTGATTCATATGATGAAAACATATGTCCCTAAGGGTTCTAGGACCCCTATGGACATATCTCATATGTTTGAATGGGTCGAAAGGGGTCATAGAGAAACTTATGACCCCTTTTGACCCATTTGATGACAACATGTATCCCTAAGGGTCCTAGGACCACTAGAGCCATATCTCACATGTTAAAAAGGGTCAAAAAGGGTCATAGGGAAACCTATGACCCCTTTTGACCCATTAGATGACAACATATGTCCCTAGTGGTCCTAGGACCCTTAAAGACACATCTCATATATTAAAAAGGGTTGAAAGGGGTCATAGGGCAACTTGTGACCCCTTTTGACCCATTCAATGACAACATATGTCCCTATGGGTCCTAGGTTCCATAGGGGCATATCTCACATGTTCAAAAGAGTTGAAAGTGTCATAGGGAAACCTATGACCCTTTTCAACCCATTCAATGACAACATATTTCCCTAGGGGCCCTATGAGCCACAGGGCCATATTTCTTATGTTTGAAAGCATTGAAAGGAGTCATATGATAACCTATAATCACTTTTGGTAAATTCGATGACAACATGTCCCTAGGGAGCCTAGGACTCCTAGGAACATATCTCATATGTTTGAATGGGTTGAAAGGGGTCATAGGTTATGTTATGATCCTTTTCAACCCATTCGATGACAACATATGTCTCTAGGGGTCTTGGAACCCCTAGAGACATATCTTATATGTTTGAATGGGTCAAAAGGGATCATAGGGAAACCTATGACCCCTTTCAACCCATTTTATGAAATCATATGTCTCTAGGGGTCCTAGGACCCCTAGGGACATATCTAATATGTTTAAATGGGTCAAAATATGTCAAAGGTTAACCTATGACCCCGTTTGACCCATTTGATCAAATTATATGTGTGTCTATGGGTCCTTGGTACCCCTAGGATACCTTATTACTCCTTTTGATCCATTTGATGACAACATATGTCTATAGGGATCCTAGGACTCTTAGGGACATATCTGACATGTTCAAATGGGTCCAAAGGAGTCATATGTTGACCTATGATCTCTTTCAACCCATTTGATGACAACATATGTCCCTAGGGGTCCTAGGATCCCTATGGACATATCTCCTATGTTTGAGTGGGTTGAAAGGGGACCCACACAATGAAAACATATTTCCTTGGGGTTCTTAGGACCCCTGCACACATATCTCATATATTTGAATGGGTTGAAAGGGATCATAGGGTAACTTATGACCCCTTTCAACCCATTCAATGAGAACATATGTCCCTAGGGGTCCTAGTACCCCTAGTGGCATATGTCATATGACATAATCTATGACCCCTTTCAATTCATTCGATGACAATATATGTCCCTAGGGGTCCTGCGACCCAGGGGTTCTAGGACCCCTATAGACATATCTCATATGTTTTAATAGGTCAAAAGGGGTCATGGGTACCTCATAACTCCTTTGGACCATTAAGTACATAGATAATGTCTTTCAATGGGTAAAAAGGTGTCATAGTGTACCAAATGACCCCTTGTGACCCATGTGATCACATTATGTGTGCTTAGAGGTTTTACACTCCCTAACAACATAAGTAATATGCTCAAATGGGTCATAGTGTAATATATGATCCCTTTTAACCTATTTGATAACATTATGTATGCTTAAGAATCCTAAGACTCCTAAGGACATAGATAATGTGATTGAATGGGTTTTGATCCATTCAATCCAAGGGCCCCTAAGGACATATATAATGTGTTTGAATGGGTCTAAAGGGACCATGACCCTTTTTTATCTTTTTGAACCAATATACCTTATTAGAAATACAAATTAAGGGTCCTCAAAATAGGTCATATGTAATATTATTGAAAAAATAGAATTTTTTTATTTAAAAAAATTAAAATTTAATATATATTTTTAAAATTAAGTTTTTTTATAAGGAAAATTGAGTGTCTCATTTAGGCTTGGTAGTGCTTTATATACCAAGCCTTCATGATCAATGCCAAAAAAGTCCCAAAAAATGTGTTTTTACCCTATTTTTATGAGTTTCTAACTTTGAGCATGTAGCTCATGATTTTTTTCCACCTGAATTTGATGAAATGAAAAGGGTTTCTCAAGAATGTTCTTAGCTTTCTATCGATATAATGGCTATCAAATTATGAGTTTAGTAAGTGATTTTTTCTTATTTTCTAATGGAGTTAGCTACAAAGTGTTGATTGACATACTGATTGAAAAATAACTATAACTTTCAAACCATACAATATTTTTCAAATCCAAAAGATGTGTCAAATTCTAAGCTTCGTCTATTATAGTAAAAAAAAGGTTAAATTTTCAAATGTTTTCAACTAGTTAAGGTGGTCACACATGAGCATTTTTTTTATAAAAGCATTGTAATAGATAATTCATAATTAATTTTTTTCTTGGAATAAAAATACCAAAAATATGTGTCACATCCAAGCATAAGTCTACTTCTTATATCAAGAATCATATATAAAAAATAATATTATTTGATTGTGATTAAGGTGGTCAGATATACACCTACTTCTTACTTTTGTCCTAAATTTTTTGTACTACTACATTAAAATATGAATTTTGGACCTGATTAGATTAAATTATATTCAGATAAGACCTAGTAATTTAGAAACTACATTTAATTTCCTATAGATTCTATTGTTACAACTTTTTAATGTAATCATAACTAGTTAAAAATTGCACATCAAGTTCACATAAACTTGATTTGGTGATTTTACACTCCCACTTAAGGGTATAGTTTGGCACACCATGATCCTGCACATACCCCTTTGCATCTCCTTTGTTCTTTGTGTTCTACTTTTCAAGGAATGTTGACTACCATTTACCATCCATTTTTTGACAAACACTTTGGCTAGAACTCATTTAGAATTATAACCACCTGATTTACCCCAATTTCCCAAAATTAGACCTTTAAATAATTAACAATATCTAACCAAGCGCATGAACTTAATAATATACAATCATCTATTTATATTTAGATCATAGGTGTATTCTTATTTAAGCCAATTTTCACTATTGGCCTCCATTCAACTCCTCTACATCTATAATAAGTTGAAGGCAACCAAGAAACGAGGATGCACATATGAAAATCAAAATGAGACTTGCACCTAAAGGAGACAAAATTCTAGTTTAAACATGTTCATTTACTAATTCATAAGTAATATTCACCAGTGCATCATTCTTCCTATCTAGAAGCAAAATTTGAATCACTTGGCTCAATACTATAATTTATTATTTCTCTTCTTTTGCTTCTTTCTCCAGATGTCAAAACCTCCCACCATTGAAAAACAATTGAACCCCCTGATCTTATATCTCAATCAATTTATGTTTCTATTGATCTCAAACATATATTCAATAGACACGACATTAGCTTAAACAAGATGTATCTCTTTTTGAGATTTTTTTTGTCTCTCTACTAATGAGGAAAATTTCTAAATTTTTATATCATCCAGGGACACTCTTTTGTTTTTTTCCCTAAATGTCCATGTCCTAGAAATATTTTGGGAATAGGGGATGTGTAAGAGACTATTATTTTGAATTCTAGGAGAGTTTTGACTCTAACTTCTTAAAATAATATAAAATTAGAATAATAATTCTATTAAATATTATCATTTTAATGTTTTATAATCTATACATGCATATTTTATCCATGTTTATTTGATGAATAGACCTTCTCTATTAATTAAATATACATATCCACCAAAAAAGGGGCCAGGGGATACAAGATCACCCCATGAGTTCACTTGGCAATAGGCCAGAAAAGACAACTATTCATCAAATAAAAACATTAACAAAATACATAAAGCCCCCAAGCTACAAGACTAGTGCCATCTAAGGGTGGGTCTTTATCATCAGAACCCCAGAAGTCCTTGGGCTTGGCAAGTGGCTCAAGGGGAACCCAACTGTCATTAGGAGCAATAACATCATCATCAGTTTCTTTTTCTCCCTTTGTCTTGGGCAAAGAGATAGCAAGGTCCAGCCGAGGGAAGGCCCATTTGGGATCTTGAGGTGCAAATAGCCAGGCCACATCAAGGGCAGGAGGAGGAGCCATAGGGGATCAACTCGGGCCAAACCTTGGTGGAGGTGAGGCTAAGCAGTGTCGACCACTGAAACTGCCACTAGGAGAGGGACGATAAGACTGTGACCTATGAGTGCAAGTAGTGGGCAATATTGCTCTGACCTCTACAACAACCATGAGAAGGAGTGTGATCACTAGACAAGGCATTTGGTGGCACACAGACAACTATACAAGGGGTATTTCCTCAATGTGCTAAAAGCTCTTGAAAATGGGCCACCTCTAGCGTGACCTTATCTATCTATACTTGGATCTGGATCTGGACATTAAAGAAAATATGTGTTTTAGAGTACATAGAAACATGTATATTGTGAAAGCTATGAGAGAATAAAACAACATTGTGGTCCTTCCAAATAGTAAATAAAATCTTCATTCTAAAAGCATGCCATATTTGGTGTTGGGGTTTGAAACTACTGAGCAACAAAATGCTCAATATCACAGTGAAATTACTCACACAATCTAAGGATTAGCCAATTCCTAGTAGCAATTGTAACATGAATAAACCATTTTGATCCAACTTCAACAAAACCAAAAATGGTTTTCTACTCTTTAGGCTCTGCCAAACCAAGGTGGGTATACCTAGGGATGATTCTAATGCAAACTGTGGTATGAAATTATCTTAGTTTCATTTTGATTCTCATCTTTTACCCTTAGGCACATACACAGTTTATCAATTTTCTCTAAAAGCTGCTCAAATCTATATGCATCCCCTATAAGCGGATCTGGTTATAAATCTCCTATAGTTTACAAGTATTCCTAGAATTAGTGACTATCTAAGACTCAGAAAACTATATGCAAATGAGTGGTAACCAGAATTTGTAACTTTAAACGAAATGGAATGAAATGGTTTTGATTTTTTTTTTAAAAGATTTGATATGCAGTAGCAGAATTCACCCTTGCGCACTTTTGACTTATGTGACTAGTGCTTTATCCATTGGGTAGAAAATTAACTATTGGTGGGAGAGCCAATTCAAATAACTTGTAAATGAATTAATCAATTTTAATCACCCATTTCCATTCTTATGAAGTATCCTTTCTATAAACTCATAAACCCTACTGATTCATTAAAGCATTTCTATAATTCCTTGAATTAAATGCAACAGTGATATCAGCATACAACCCATCCAAATTGCATTCAGCCAAGTTAAACCTTATTTTAAATGACTTCAAATTAGACAAACCCATAAAATGGAGACAAAAATTGATGACACAAATATAGTGTAAATACCCCTTTGTATTATCCTTTCAAATGACTAATACAATGAACAATAGAAATCAATTGAAAGCCCAGAACAGATTGCTATTTCTGTCATTTCAATGTGTCATCAGAGAGTACAATTAGAAGCAAACTCAAAACAACTACATACTATTGGACCGACTATCTGTACTTTTCTTGAGAGAAAACAAAAATTATACAAGTTTTTCAGACCATCACATTGCCTTGAAAACTCATTTATATAGGGATGAGTTGCAACAAGCAAAGGGAAAATGTGATTGACAAGTGTCCTTCAAAATATTTTTACATACACCTATCACAACAAGACAAAACTGTGAATAACAGAAAGACTGGTACATTGAAAATTATTTTGTGGGTCTGCTTCTATTATTCCCTTTGGAAAGGCAAAAATAGTATGATCGAATTCCTTTAGCATTCTAGTTCCTGAAGATAGGTGCCATCAAATGTGACAATGATGAGTCATCTCCTGCTACTTGGGGATTTTCTTTGTCTTTATCATCAACGGCAAAGGTGGCTTCTACTTTTGTACCCTCTTCTTCATCATCACCCTCCACCTCATCATCTCCTTCTATCTATTCTATAGACATAAACTTTTCTTTCCACTCATTGTAGATGGTGTCCTCCAGCCAATCAAAATTCAGAACATCTCTTTGTATAGCTACTAAAGAAATTGCATTTTCTTCTAAAACAAAAAATTCTTTCCTGACAGTATTATAAAACAACTGTATTTTAACCAATTCCTCATTTTTCATTGCCCACAACAAGTGGCATGTCTCATTTATAACTTTATTTATTCTTTCACAAAAGACTTCATCCAACTCCTTCTTCCATTCTTCTTTTTCCTTTATTTTGTCAATTGTTTTTAAAGCACAAGGGAATAAATCAAATTTTTCTGCAAAATACTTGGAAAAACAAATAGTTAATCTTTTTTGGAAAGAATCTTGCTTATCATCAAAACCTTCAACTTATTTAATAAATCAAAGATTTTTTCTATCTGATGATATGTTAGTTGAATAACAGATATACACATAGCAGTGATATCTTCATTTCTCTCTATCCATTTATGTACAATGGGTCTGAATATAGCTTCATTTTGCTTCAATTCATCCCTAATAGCTGAAATCCTCACTAATTGATCAAAAAATGTGGGCCATTCTATCCTGTCTATTAAATACATGATACCCTACCTCAATTTTTCTTCATATTGATTATTAAGTTCTACATGCATTGCATATAACTTATTTTTCTCCTCTTCAAAATCATCTGCAGTATAGAACTGAGGCCTTTCTGGGGTATCAAGTATTTCAATAATTGGTGTTGATTAAAAAGGCTCAACAGGTGGCCGTGTGGGGTATGTAATCTTGGGTTTATTAGCCTCTCCTAATTTTCTTTTCCCAAGAATCTTCTCCATTTGAGTTACTTTATTTTCTAATGATTGTATTTGCATACCCCTCTCCTCATTTGCTTTCAAAACTTCTTCAAACCTAGCATTGAGTTGGGAAAATCTTTCTTCTTCCTGACCAGATACAACACTACCATATTTCAACATTTCTAAGGCCATTCCAATTATCTGTTTACTACCAACCTCACTAGCCCTGAATACTGTCAATGCACCAGTATGCTCTGTAGTAGAAATTTTTTGCATCCTAGTCTTATCCCTTTTCTTATGCCTTTCCTCAATAGACCAAATTACAAGAGCTTGATGGTCATCACTAAAATTGACTCCTCCATGAGCTTGTAGTACCTCTTTCTTAGTCTTAAATTGGACATCCTTTTGTTTTCTTACCGAATCAAAAACTATGGCATTCACTATATCCCATTCTGGTAATATAAGGACTCCTGACTGCTTAACTATTTGTCTTCCGACCTCAGGTGTAAATTGAGAAAAATCATTCAAAAATTTAGACTTTACCTCCTACTTAATAGCAGAATCTGATTTACCAAGTTGTTCTGCCTTTATTTTTTCACAAGTTTTCTCAAAATTGCCTATGTTTAGCCTCCACAAAAATTGTGCAAATGCTCCAGACTTCACAAAATTCTCATCATTAATAAACCTCTCAGAGGCTTGGGCAACTATAGGGTCAATTTCCTTACCTTGGTAATCAGTAACAGTTAAATCTAAGGAAGGTGTAGGAGGTTCTTGTGGTTCTCCAATCTCCAAGTCTGTAGAAGTAACAATTACATCCCCTTCTCCACCCATTTGTCTAAGTTGCTCCCTTAAAGATGCTCCATCATCGATCCGGATTGGGGACTAGCTTGGGGAGTATTGTTCTACTTGAGAAGAAGAAGATCCCTGCTCCAATTTTTTCCTTTTTGGAGCACTGGCTATAGATGGACTTTCTGGTCTTGGCCTCTGATGAAGGGGTGCATGTTGCACACTTTGAACCATCACATAACCTGCCCTTCTCTGCAAATTATGCTAGCCAAGAGCCACCACATTTCTACTGCTTATCCTTCTTTGTACCTCTGTAGCCTTGTTTGGATATGCCTCAACATATGTGGCTTTCTTCTCATTCATGGTTTGGATTACTATAGCAAAATTATTCGTTAATGCTTGCATTTTGGCTCCCAAATATTTCTCATCTTTCAAGGGGTCATAACTGGAGTCAAAAGCATTAATGAATTCTAAAGTCTTACTGAATACTATCCATTTTTCTTTTCTCAATTCCTACTCTTGTAAAGAAAAAATATTTCTAATAACATCCTCAAGATAGTATACCTAGTGTACCATACGAGCAGCCTTTGTCCTCTCTCTTAAGAGATCATAGAAACCTTCAGGATCAATAAATCTGGCATGGGACTCTGCCATGTTGTATCTATCCAGGAATAAGATGAGATGCTTCCATCCTTTCTTCACAAAAACAAAATCATGCACTACAATAACAATTGGAAAGAATGCACCCTTCTTTGGTAGATCTCTTTCATCAATAGTGCCTATCTGCCATAACAATTCTGCTATCCCTTTTTTCAAAGGCAGATGGAAAGGTAGAACATGGGGCTTTCCCAAAAATTCATATACTCTTATTACTGTTGAAACAGTGTAAGGGATTATATCCCCCCAATTATGACTGACCAATAGCCCTTTTGCATGGTCCTTGGGTCTAACCAATTCTAGTAGTGCTTGTAGAATCCTAGGGTTGTCTCCTCTCAAGAGTAACCTAAGCTTTGATACAAAGTATCTATCAAACCTCACATAACTGGCATCTCTAGCTTTTGAGGTCATATCCACACTCCACAATTGTACTAGATTCCTCTCTCCATCTCTAGTCATTTCCAATTCCATTTCCTTGGAGAAAAAGGTAAATCCCTTATACAAACATACATACATGAGTAAGGAATACCAACAGAAAGGTTTATCTACTTTCCCCCGTGCTATCCCCACCAAACCATTGTGAATCTCCTTTGCAAAGAAAGTAACAAAATCTAGAATAGTGCTCATCCCAAATTGAAGAGTTTGAGCCATTATGAGAGCAATTGAGCTTGGGATTTTCTCGACTTCATCCATTCCAAAAATCTTGCAAAGAGAAAAATACAATGCCTGAGCCCTAAGGTTAAAATGCCTCCTTAGTAATTGTTTGGGGGTGTTGGCTATAATTACAGGCAAAGTACCAACTTTAGCAGCATGCTCCTACAGTGGCCCTATTCTTATGTAAACCCTTTGTGCATCGTACCTTGCTTGAAAATTATCCATATCAATAGTTTCATGCATAGCATGGTTAGAGTTAAGATTGAAAACCTCTCTAATTAATTCAGGGAAAACCCTAAAAAGACATACTCTAGCATGGTTCTTTACCCACCCCGTAATTGGATCATATTTCTTGGCCAAATCTATCAACAAATCACTATCAAAGAAAACTTTGGGGATTGTTAATTTACCAATGTCAAATTCCCCACGCATTGCTCATAGGAGTGTCCAATTTTTCTCTGAGAACCATTTTCTAAACAACTCTAGACCTCTCGTGGATACTAGGCATCTCGTACCCAGTTAGCCTTGTCATAGAAACCCTTTGTTATAGCTATCCTAGGGTGTTTAGGAATCAACTCCCTCCCCTTTGTTATTTCATGTATAGATAAAGGAAATTGTTCCAGAAAGTCATCATGCACAGAGTGCTTCAGATAATCAGTTTGTCCAATAAATTCTTTACATGGAGGCATTTTGAGATTTTTTAAAAATCTATCTCACCAAATTCTTACTACTTAGGAGATTTGAAAGTACTTACCCGCGAAATTCTTCTTTGCTCTGTGAAATTTTGTGCTGTAATTCGTCGGATTTCTCTATGAAATTTTGTGCCCCAGCTCCATAATTTTCTGTATTCTGATAGCCTTTTGCAATTCGGTGGTTCAATAAATGGAAAGATCATGAATTATATTCAAGCATTGAAATCACACAAATGAGCTTTGAACCAAATTAACTTCCAGTAGTCATTTTTCCTCAAGTTGTATCAGAATTTCAAATCTCATCAATCGATTTTACTGGATCGGACGGCTTTAATTCAAAAAAGTAATAAGCTTTATGCCCTTAGGAGTGGGGCCACTTGTCGCATTACCGCTTACCCGCATTCCTTAAATTTCTTGCATCTTAAAATAGCGGGTAAGTGCCAATCGTTGATCAAGACAAGATCAACGACTACACAAATTTACAGTTGACTAAGGCCTAGTTAGCTGTTCTAACCAATAGGATGTCTCCATGTGAGTCTGTGCCTTCTGACAACCTCCATGCAAGCGAGTCCCATATCACCTTCTGAGCGAATGAGTACTTGATGTCATTCTTTCCATGTGTCAAGCTGGCACATTCCTGCTTTCCTTATTGAACGAGCATCTCCATATTGCAGGATTGCACCAACCGTTGATCTTTGAAAGATCAACAATGACACTACTTATATCCTTTAATCCTTCTGAGCTGGGAATAATGATGTCACCATGGACATGTGTCCACATGGCGCATACCCACTTTATTTAAAGTTCATTCAAGTCTTCAATGCGAGCAAGCGCCCTTCATTGATCAAGACAAGATCAATGGTGTAAGAAAATTTTTGCACTTTATGGTCACTTCATCTACTTGGGCCAATGAAATGACTGCTTTAAACTCTCATGTTTTGACCTATCTGACTATTCCATTAACTTCTGAGACTTTCCATGAAGGCGCATTCTCGCATTCCTTGTTTATCGAGCAGTTCTTTATTGCAAGCTTGCACTAGCCCTTGATCTTTGAAGGATCTACGGTTGACAAAACTTTGATCATTTTTGGCAAAGAAACCTCCTTGACGGCACAACTGGCAATATATGTCAGCAATCACTTTACAACTTGGCATATCGTAGCATATACTAAGGCTTCCCGACCCCACCTTGCTACGTGTCCAAAAATTGCTTGCCCACTTTATTTAAAAGCCTTGTATCTCAACATTGCGGGAATGCAGGACCGATTGATCTGAACGAGATCAACAGTTACACAAAATTTGTATCACATTGGGATTTTCTAAATAAATTAATCAAGTCAAAAAGAATATGGTCAATGAATTTTTAAAACGAGCTTTAAATAAAACCATGCTCACGTAAACTTGACCTTAGGGTAGAATGATATATCTTAAAAAACATTTTTTGAAAAGTATTTCGAGGGTTTTTCAAAACTAGGGTAAAATAAGACATGGCACTAGGGTTTCTGAGAAATTCTCTAAAGACAAACCTTGAGAATTTAATAGAATTTCAAAGACACAGAGACCAGGCTATGGACTAGGGCAATCTAAGGGTTTGAAAAATACAAGGAACAAAACCCTAATTTGCAAGACACAAAGACTCAAATGATTTTTCACTAAAAATTTCCCAAAATTTTTGCATTGTGAAAAATCAGACCAACATCTGGGAATACTTAAAAGGTAACCTGGATGAATCTCCTAGCACAACCATATACCATGTAAAGGCCTCCACATGAAAAGGCTTGAAAAAATCATGGATCCAGAGACAATAATGTCTGGCTTTGCTGTAGAACCAAAAAATATGTAGGAAACTTTTGGGTTGGCCACAGAAGGGGCATCTAGGATCTGTGACTCCCATATGCCAGAGCCGAGGGGCCAAAGGCAACCCTTGGACAAGGAAACACCAAGCAAAGTGAGAAATCTTAGGCTCCATGATGGAATGTCACAGCGTAGCAAATCTAAGACTCTAAGTCTTATGGAAAGACTGCAAATGCCATCGTTGGTTGAGAGTATCAACCATTGGAAGATGGGGAACCAACCATTGGTAGCCCAAGTTGGGTTTGTAACTAGCCATAGGAGTGGCATGATACTACTTCCAATCTTTCCACCATGGGCGAGATGAATGAATACCAATCTTGTGTAACAGATGGGGCAGGCATCGCAGAAACAAGAAGATCAACAGTTTATTGATCTGAATGAATAAGTCAGATTGCACCTATAGGTCTACCCATGAGCGAAGGCTCATAGTAACCTAGGAAAATAAATCTTTGGGTGTCTTGATGCCCCTTCAGAATAAGAGCAATGCATTGGCTCCTTGAATTTTAGCTACTGGAACACCTTGAAAAAAAAACAAGGGAGACCACTACAGGTTTTACTGTTTCATAGAGAGCTCATCTATGAACCCATTACCAACCCAGCAAAGCCATGACTTGATGGCTTTCTAGGCTTTCCAAATTCTTTTAGCAACAAAAGTGTCCTGAATCTACACAAGTTCAGAGGTCACAAGAAGGGTCTAAAAGCCAATCCCCTTCCAAGCAGGTTGGTGGACTAAAAACCCTAAGGAAATGCAATGCCACAATAGGATTTTCTAGGCCTCATCGCTAGTCAGTGCCTGAATGACCCACTTAGCACAAAGGGAAATCCCTTCCTTGTGACTGGAAAGCAACCCAAGACCACTAGAAATCCTAGTCAACTCTATGAAATCCATGATGCAAAGCATCAGAGGCCTAGAGGAAATCCCTTAGGAGGCGCTTGAGCTTGAGGTATGAAGATTTGGAAGGGGCCCAACACGAGGACTAATAGACATGTGTAGCAGCCAACACTTTAGAGAAAATTTAAAATTTTCTTGCAAGGGAGAGAGGCTTGGTGATCCAATAGTCCAATTTCTTCTCAATCTATGCCAGAATAGCATTCAATAGCTCCATGAGGGAGGATTAAAAAGAAAAAGGCCTAGGAACTTAAAAATTTCACCATGTTGAACCCATTTCCACCCATAGTGTTGCATCCATTGAGGGCCTGGAAGGAAGGACTGCCTATAGCAAAGGGTTTTGTGCCATTGAATAGCATACCCAAAGGCAAGACAAAATGTATCCAAGCATTGTAAGGTGTTGGTAATATTGTCTTCATCCTCCAAAAGAGTAAGAAAGGAATCATCAGTAAAATGGCCATTCACGAGTTGCGTGGTGGAATTTGAAAGAGAAATGCCACACACCAAACCCTGAGAGATAGTGTTAGCAAGAAGATAGCCAAATCCTTTAGCTGCCAACACATAAAGAGAGAGTGCTAAAGGGTAGTCTTGATGAATTGATCTATAGAGCCCAAAGGCTTTAGATTATCGACCATTAATGGTAATACAAGTAGAAGCATCACCAAAGGTCAATTGGATTGATTGTAGAAAGACTGGACCAAATCTTAGTGCTTGAAGCATGGCCAAAATGAAAGGCCATTCAATCTGGTCATAAGCTTTGGAAAAATAATCTTAAGAAATAAGCCCTGATGTTTGGACTTCCAAGCCCACTCCATACCTTCCCAAACAAAAATAATATTGTCTAGGATGTATCTAGACTTAATGAAGTCAGTCTATTGAGGACAAACAATCTAAGGGAGTAGATGTTGGATTTTAAGGGAGAGAGCTTTGGCAATGATCTTGTATGAGACATTCAACAAAGTGATGGGCCTCTAGTTGTAGATTTCCTCAGGATCACCAACTTTAGGTATGAATTTAATATTACCCTTGTTAGTAATGTTGCCTAGGGAATTAGAAATGTAAGCTTCATCATACACCTAATGTAGATTAGGGCCAATATCATCCCATAGGATTTTGTAGAATTCACATAGGAAACTATCACAGCCAGGGGCCTTATCCTCAGCCATGGATATGACAGCTTGAGGTTGGCAAGTGTGAGATTTTTCTCACAAAAGACATATTGCTCTAGAGAAAACCTAATGGGAGTAGCAGCAAGGTAGGCTTGTTAAGCTTGGTCACATGTAGCAGAGGGCCCCTGAGCAATGAAAACCTTCTCATAATGGCACATAAAAGCTTGAAGGATGCTAGGCAGGTCAGAAAGAACCTGTTGATCATCTCTTATGCGTTTGATGCCAACCGTAGAATGGTGAGCCCACACCACATTGAACAACTCTTTGGAAGCCTAATTGCCAGCTTCCAACCAATGGAAACAAGATTTGATCTGAGCCCTTCTAGCAACATAGTTGTCTACAACTTGTTTCTAGTGTCAAAGATTGGCAAGCTGAACTTGAAGATCTGTATCAAACGAATTCATGGTGAGGGTCTCTAAGGTCATATGTAGATCTTTAGTTGTCGCTTTATAAGATCTTCTATGGTATATGGCCAACTATCTATTCCAAATGTGAAGAAATCTCACAATATGGAGAACAACTTCATTCCACTATTGAATCCACCCAACCTGAGTGTGGGGTCGAGGCTCAAGATTCTAGACTCAAAGAATGTGGGCAAGAGTCAATGGATGGGACATCAAGCAAGTGTTGAGAGAGCTTCATAGAGATGATCAGTTAGAGTTTTTCTCACATCTCCTCTAAAACTCAGAAACACGTAAACAAAGGCAGAAACTCCCTATTAAGTTCTACCAGACAAGAGTACAATTCAAAAGTTGAAGTACCAAAAAATACTAATGTGAGTCATAGAAAAATTAAACTATATTAATGCTCAAAGTTGTATGAGGATATCTATAAGAATCATATTACTACAGATTAACAAGTATAAAAATCCAAGATATTCTAAGTTCAAAATTTTGCATAGAATGCATTGTTTTGCATTCTTGCACAAATAGAGTGAGACATAAAACACATTCCATAAAATCACTTTTAGCATTCAACATTAGGCACTGAAAATTTAACATTTACCTACCACAAAACAAGACCAAGATTGACTAGTCGCCAAATAGTTTGATGAATTAGTAGAGCACGCTAGTGGTTTCTACAAGACTTTGCAAGCTGGTGTGCCCTTCTAAATCCAAGTGTTAATGCAGCTGTTACAGGTTAGGAATGGTGTCAAAGAGCTTATTTAATTTATTACCTATTAAATCTCAAAGAATGCAGCCATAACCACTGCCAATGGTATTAGAGATGTGCTTTAAGTTTTCACATTCATACATCCTCAAATATTGCAGGTGTGGTAGGTTGCCAACATTTATGGGAAGGTGATTTAATTTCTTACAACCAAACAAATCCAAGCTTCGCAGCTGTGACAAGTTGCTAATGGTATCAAGGATGTTAATTAAATTTATACACTTTGGCCTCCATGTTGGAGGATATTGGTAAACTTGAATGGGTCAAATCATGCATTGAAAGGGTTGAGAAATCTGCAAGTTTATCAACAATCATGCATTGGTCCTAAGATTAATGAAGCAATACAAGAGGTGAAAGGAGTTGGCTAGTCCTGGTATCACGAGGTTTGCCTCAAATTTCCTCACACTAAAATCCTTGTTGACATCAAAGGGCAATTTGAGGCACATGTTGGTTGGGGTAGAGTGGACATCCTCATCCTATGCTACGGCCATTGCCGGGATAGATGTGGCAAATTGTATTTTTGATGAGGCAATTTTTTGGACCCCTTCTCAAGAAATTTTGGAGTTAAATTTATTTCAATTTAACATTTAGTATTCATTTGTTCAATAATTAAGTTTAACTTTTAATTTATATGCACAATTTTATTTGTTTTGCAACCCTGTGATTTTGTTTATTTTTATTTAATTTGTGGCTTTACTTTTTTTAACATTATATGCAGCCCATTGTAGTTCTCCTGTGAGTTGTTGATTGGGAGAAGCCCTCTATGGGAAACATATGTGAGGGCATGGATAGGTCCAAGGAGGCCATTAGATCCAAGTATGCAAGATTGAAGGATAAGTATTGACTCCATTTGGGAGATAATTGATAGGAGATGGCAAAATCAGTTTCACAAGCCCAACCATGCAGTAGCTTATTACCTCCAACTTGCTTGAGCAATAATCAAATATCAAAGTATCCAACTGATGCTACACATTCAACAAAGATTTTATTTCAATTGCTAGAAAATTGATGGCTACCCATAGTTCTATTGAGACTTGAATCTTTTTAAATGAACCTAGAATCAGAAAGCTGTGTATTAGATCTTCTAGATTCTGTTATAATCTTACAGATTGGCATACCCTTGTAGAAAACATTCATAATTTATTTATCATGTTGTTTGCTAGTCATTCATTTTAATCAGATTGATTAACAGACCTTGATGCTAAATAATCAGAATACTTTATATATCTAGAGATAATCAAAATTACTTTATATAATCACAATATGGTCCTTGGTTATGAAAGCATGAATCAATATTAGATCGAACCCTATAAATAATCAAATATCAAAGTTGCTTCACAAGCCCAACCCTGCCATCCCCAAATTCTCTTCCTCCTCTCCCAAAAACTCAAATTTTGAACACTAACATTTTACAATCTAAGCTATTTTAAAATGAATAGAAGAAAATGAAAGGTGTGAGCATAACCAATACCCAGGGTTTCTCTAGTATCCAGCTCTATTGATGCAAGTTTGTTGCGAAAGTCCAAATTCTCGTGCAAATGGATCTTTAACATAACCATTATGGAATACATTTTGCATGTGAGGTGATGGAACTTTAAATTTTGGCAAAATTTAAAGTCCCAAATACCATGCTAAAGGAAGAATCTTTATGTGTGACTATGTAAATCCTCATTTATAAACGTGTTTTCGTCATTCTAAATCCTAAAAGCAAAATTTGTTCGAATGTGTAATTTTAACTCAAATGAATTGTAAATGAATAATAGAGGATTCTAAAAATTTCAAGAGGATTACCAAATAGGGTTAGGTAAAGTTTTGGAAGTCGTATAGGGTTAGGTAAAGTTCTAGAAGTCGTATAGGGTTAGGTAAAGTTTTGGAAGTTGTAGATAGTTCTAGAAAAGTTTATTTCTCCTATGTTAGCTAATGTAGATGTTTCAAGAAATAAGTTAAGACCTCTATAAATAAAGGCAACATGTAATGTAATTGACATGGACATAACAGAGAATGAAATATAATATAGTTTATTGTGTGGGAGCACATTGTTGTTCTGTGTTACATCTTTCAGATTAGCATTAGATCTATTGTGTGTTTCATCAAACAGGTATTAGAGTTGTCCTATGTTTCTACAATTGGTATCAGAGCTATAGTGTGTTTCTACAATTGGTATCAGAGCCTAGTTGGATAGAAGGTTGGATAGAATTTCAGATTGTGATAAAAGAGCAAGTGTGTTGGTGTTGCTAAATGGTGGAGGATTGTTTGTGAGAAAGATAATTGTTCTGAAGAAGACCACACAGGAAGTGTTAAGCAAGAAAGAGGGCAAGTTGGCAAAAAAGGTATGATTTGAATTCTTGTAATTACTTAATGGCATTTGAGAAATTATTGTATTGTCTTTAAAAGAAAGGAAGATCATAGTCATAAAAAGGTGTTAACTAAGAAGTGATAAGTCTAGTTGTCTAAAGGGATTGTTTCAAGTTGTTTGAAGGTTTAATTTTTGAAGCAAAAAGGTATTTAGAATTTTCTAAAAGACAGAGTAAAGTGTGTTAAATTCTTGTGTTTCAATGGGGAAAGTTGGAAAAAGAGTAAAGAAGGAAAAAGATAGTTTGGAAGAAGAACTGATGAATGTTAAAGAGTCAAATTCAAATTTGTTAAAAGGGTTCAAAGAAGTTGGTAAACAAAATTATCAATATTTGTGTCAAATTCAAAATTTAGAAAATGAATTGATCAAAGCTAAACAGAAAGCTATCAATACCTGGGCATCTCATACCCAGTTAGCCTTGTCATAGAAACCCTCTGCTATGGCTATCCTAGGGTGTTTAGGAATCAACTCCCTCCCCTTTGTTATTTCATGTACAAATAAAGGAAATTGTTCTAGAAAGTCATCATGCACAGAGCACTTCAGATAATCAGTTTGTCCAGTAAATTCTTTACGTGGAGACATTTTGAGATTTTTTAAAAGTCTATCTCACCAAATTCTTACTACTCAGGAGATTTGAAAGTACTTACCTGCGAAATTCTGCTTTGCTCTGTGAAATTCTATGCTGCAATTCGTTGGATTTCTCTATGAAATTTTGTGCCCTAGCTCCAAAAAATTTTGTATTCTAATAGCCTTTTGCAATTCAGTGGTTCAATAAATGGCAAGATCATGAATTATATTCGAGCATTGAAATCACACGAACAAGCTTTGAACCAAATTAACTTCCAGTAGCCATTTTTCCTCAAGTTGCATCAGAATTTCAAATCTCATCCATCAATTTCACCAAATCATACGGCTTTAATTCAAAAAAGTAATAAGCTTTATGTCCCTAGGAGCGGGGCCACATGTTGCATTACCGCTTACTCGCATTCCTTAAATTTCTTGCATCTTGAAATAGCAGGTAAGTGCCAATCGTTGATCAAGACAAGATCAACAACTACACAAATTTATAGTTGACTAAGGCCCAGTCAACCGTTCTAACCAATAGGAAGTCTCCATGTGAGTTTGTGCCTTCTGACAACCTCCAAGCAAGTGGGTCCCATATCACCTTCTGAGTGAATGAGTATTTGACGTCATTCTTTCCACGTGTCAAGCTAGCGCATTCCTGCTTTCCTTATTGAACAAGCATCTCCATATTGCGGGATTGCACCAGCCGTTGATCTTCGAAAGATCAATAGTGACACTACTTATATCCTTTAATCCTTCTAAGCTGGGAATAATGACGTCACCATGGACACATGTCTGCATGGTGCATACCCGCTTTATTTAAAGTTCATTCAAGTTCTCAATGTGGGCAAGCGCCCTTCGTTGATCAAGACAAGATCAATGATGTAAGAACATTTTTGCACTTTATGCTCGCTTCATCTACTTGGGCCAATGAAATGATTACTTTAAATTCTCATTCTTTGACCTATCTGACTACTACGTTAACTTCAAAAACTTTTCGTGCACGTAACAAAAGTACTTCTAGCTAAGCACATGTGGCATACAACATCGCATGACTCAGTTTTCTTTCCCAATCCTAGCCCCACTATGACACATGGCACAAAGGTGCATTCTCGCATTCCTTTTTTTTCGAGCAGTTCTTTATTGCGAGCTTGCGCTAGCCCTTGATCTTTGAAGGATCTACGATTGACAAAACTTTGATCATTTCTGGCAGAGAAACCTCCTTGATGACACAATTGGCAATATATGTTAGCAATCACTTTACAACTTGGCATACTGTAGCATATACTAAGGCTTCCCGACCCGACCTTGCTACGTGTCCAAAAATTGCTTGCCCACTTTATTTAAAAGCCTTGCATCTCAACACTGCGGAAATGCGGGACCCGTTGATCTGAACGAGATCAACAGTTACACAAAATTCATATCACATTGGGCTTTTCTGAATAAAATAATCAAGTCAAAAAGAATATGGTCAATGAATTTTTAAAACGAGCTTTAAATAAAACCATGCTCACGTAAGCCCGACCTTAGGGTAGAATGATATATCTTTAAAAACATTTTCTGAAAAGTATTTTGAGGGTTTTTCAAAACTAGGGTAAAATAAGACATGGCACTAGGGTTTCTGAGAAATTCTCTGAAGACAAACCTTGAGAATTTAATAAAATTTCAAAGACACAGAGACCAGGCTATGAACTAGGGCAATCTAAGGGTTTGAAAAATACAAGGAACAAAACCCTAATTTGCAAGACACAAAGACTCAAATGATTTTTCACTAAAAATTTTCCAAAATTCATGCATTGTGAAAAATTAGACCAACATCTGGGATACTTAAAAGGCAGCCTAGATGAATCTCCTAGCACAACCATATGCCATGTAAAGGCCTCCAGATGAAAAGGCTTGAAAAAATCATGGATCCAGAGTCAATAAAGTATGGCTCTGCTGTAGAACCAAAAAATATGCAGGAAACTTTTGGGTTGGCCATAGAAGGGGCATCTAGTATCTGTGACTCCCATATGCTAGAGCCGAGGGCCCAAAGGCAACCCCTAGAAAAGGAAACACCAAGAAAAGTGAGAAATCTTATGCTCCATGATGGAATGTCACAGTGTAGCAAATCTAAGACTCTAATTCTTATGAGAAGACTACAAATGTCATCGCTGGTTGAGAGTATCAACCATTGGAAGATGGGGAACCAACCATCGGTAGCCCAAGTTGGGTTTGTAACTGGCCATAGGAGTGGCATGATACTACTTCCAATCTTTCCACCATGGGCGAGATGAATGAATACCAATCTTGTGTAACATATGGGGCAAGCACCGCAAAAACAAGAAGATCAACAGTCTATCAATTTGAATGGATAAGTCGAATTGCACCTATAGTTCTACCCATGAGCGAAGGCTCATAGTAACCTAGGAAAATAAATCTTTGGGTGTCTTGATGCCCCTTCAGAATAAGAGCAATGCATTGGCTCCTTGAATTTTAGCTACTGGAACACCTTGAAAAAAAAACAAGGGAGACCACTACAGGTTTTACTGGTTCATAGAGAGCTCATCTATGAACCCATTACCAACCCAGCAAAGCCATGACTTGATGGCTTTCTAGGCATTCCAAATGCTTTTAGCAACAAAAGTGTCTTGAATCTGCATAGGTTCAGAGGTCACAAGAAGGGTCTGAAAGCCAATCCCCTTCCAAGCAGGTTGGTGGACTAAAAAGCCTAAGGAAATGCAATGCCACAATAGGATTTTCTAGGCCTCATTGCCAGTCAACGCTTGAATGACCCACTTAGCACAAAGGGAAATCCCTTGCTTGTGAGTGGAAAGCAACCCAAGACCACTAGAAATCCTAGTCAACTCTATGAAATCCATGATGCAAAGCATCAGAGGCCTAGAGGAAATCCCTTAGGAGGCGCTTGAGCTTGAGGTATGAAGCTTTGGAAGGGGCCCAACATGAGGACTAATAGACATGTGTAGCAGGCAACACTTTAGAGAAAATCTAAAATTCTCTTGCAAGGGAGAGAGGCTTGGTGATCCAATAGTCCAATTTCTTCTCAATCCGTGCCAGAATAGCATTCCACAGCTCCATGAGGGAGGATTAAAAAGAAAAAGAAATGCCCAGGAATTTAAAATTTTCACCATGTTGAACCCATTTCCACCCATAGTGTTGCATCCATTGAGGGTCTAGTAGGAAGGACTTCCTATAGCAAAGGGTTTTGTGCCATTGAATAGCATACCCAGAGGCAAGACAAAATGTATCCAAGCATTGTAAGGTGTTGGCAATATTGTCTTCATCCTCCAAAAGAGTAAGAAAGGAATCATCAGTAAAATGGCCATTCATGAGTTGCGTGGTGGAATTCGGAAGAGAAATGCCACACACTAGACCCTAAGAGATAGTATTAGCAAGAAGATAGCCAAATCCTTTAGCTACCAACACATAAAGAGAGGGTGCTAAAGGGTAGTCTTGATGAATTGATCTATAGAGCCCAAAGGCTTTAGATTATCGACCATTAATGGTAATACAAGTAGAAGCATCACCAAAGGGCAATTGGATTGATTGCAGAAAGATTGGACCAAATCTTAGTGCTTGAAGCATGGCCAAAATGAAAGGCCATTCAATCTGGCCATAAGCTTTGGAAAAATAATCTTAAGGAATTGTCGGCCTCCCAATTAGATTAATAACTTGGTTTTAGAAACACAACTCACAGATTATACATCCAAAATAATGAGTAGTTATCTTTCTAATAGAGAGGGTTCATTTAAATTGTCAACCCGAGGACGTATACTTGAAACAAGTCTGCAAAGTATATGCACCGTAAAAATCTCTAAGCCATTCTATCGTTGCAAAATAACAATGCTGGAAACAAACTAAATACACAGTAATGGCTGCATGAAACTGCACAGTAGTTGTTGCAGGAACTATTTATTACCTAAACTGTTTACATCTCTACCTCTACCTCTACCTCTCTACATCTCTCTCACAACTTAACAAGCTTCCCCATCATCCTTTTAAATAAGGAAGAATCTTATTACAAAAGTAATGACAAAGTGGGTTGAATTTCAGTTCCACATTTTCAGCAGTCCACTTCAAATGCATGGTTCTCTTTCATTATTGGTAATTAGTTAAAACCCCTTTACCATGTTATGCTCCTCCTTTTCCTCTTTCTATATGATTTTGAAAATCTAAATTTCATTAAGTAATGTGGAAGTTATGGTCATTTTTCTGAAAGTGGTTTTATGCTGCCTGAAAACGTGCTACTTTTTCCTCAACCAACTTCTAATCCGTATTGCTCGTTAACTCCTTCGAACCAACTCAAATGCTCAAAACGGTTTATGCTCCTTCTTCTTAACTTTCCAAAATCGTAAGCCATTCTTAATTTCATTAAGAATTGAGCAAGATATGCCTATTTTTCTAGAACTGGCTATTAACTTTTTCTTCATTTCCTGCACTTGTTGAATATTGACAAGTGTCAACTTTCTTCTCCTTCTTTCCAGCTGCATGAACAACCCAAATAACTCACAAACAACATGTTAACCACCTCAAGAATATTATTATTCAATGTTAATCATTTATCACAATAAATCATCATAATCTAGCATCAACCAGCTACACATGCAATTTGTTAATCAATAAATCATTAATCATAGTTAATACTTCATAAACCAAGTTAATGTATGGAAATGACTTGGAAATATATTAAAACTATGGGTTAAAGTTTTATAAAAAATGGATATAGATATGACATTTTATAGGCTCATCAGGAATAAGCCCTGATGTTTGGACTTCCAAGCCCACTCCATACCTTCCCAAACAACAATAATATTGTCTAGGATGTATCTAGACTTAATGAAGTCAGTCTATTGAGGACAAAAAATCTAAGGGAGTAGATGTTGGATTTTAAGGGAGAGAGCTTTGGCAATGATCTTGTATGAGACATTCAACAATGTGATGGGCCTCTAGTTGTAGATTTCCTTAGGATCACCAATTTTAGGTATGAATTTAATATTACCCTTGTTAGTAATGTTGCCTAGGGAATTAGAAATGTAAGCTTCATCATACACCTAATGTAGATCAGGGCCAATATCATCCCATAGGATTTTGTACAATTCACATAGGAAACTATCATAACCAGGGGCCTTATCATCAGCCATGGATATGATAGCTTGAGGTTGGAAAGCGTGATATTTTTCTCACAAAAGACATATTGCTCTAGAGCAAACCTAATGGGAGTAGCAGCAAGGCAGGCTTGTTAAGCTTGGTCACACGCAACAGAGGCCCCTAAGTAGTGAAAACCTTCTCATAATGGCGCATAAAAGCCTGAAGGATGCTAGGCAGGTCAGAAAGAACCTATTAATCATCTCTTATGCATTTGATGCCAATGGTAGAATGGCGAGCCCACACCACATTGAACAACTCTTTGGAAGCCTAACTACCAGCTTCCAACCAATGGAGACAGGATTTGATCTGAGCCCCTCTAGCAACATAGTTGTCTACAACTTGTTTCTAGTGTCAAAGATTGGCAAGCTAAACTTGAAGATCTGTATCAAACAGATTCATGGCAAGGGTCTCTAAGGTCGTACGTAGATCTTTAGTTGTCGTTTCATAAGATCTTCTGTGGTATATGGCCAATTGTCTATTGCAAATGCGAAGAAATCTCATAATATGGAGAACAACGTCATTCCACTATTGAATCCACCCAACCTGAGTGTGGGGTTGAGGCTCAAGATTCTAGACTCGAAGAATGTAGGCAAGAGTCAATGGATGGGACATCAAGGAAGTGTTGAGAGAGCTTCATAGAGATGATCAGTTAGAGTTTTTCTCACATCTCCTCTAAAAGTCAGAAACAAAAGGTAGAAACTCCCTATTAAGTTCTACTAGACAAGAGTACAATTCAAAAGTTGAAGTACTAAAAAATACTAATGTGAGTCATAGAACAATTAAACTATATTAATGCTCAAAGTTGTATGAGAATATCTATAAGAATCATATTACTACAGATTAACAAGTATAAAAATCCAAGATATTCTAAGTTCAAAATTTTGCATAGAATGCATTGTTTTGCATTCCTGCACAAATAGAGTGAGACATAAAACACATTCCATAAAATCACTTTTAGCATTCAACATTAGGCACTGGAAATTTAACATTTACCTACCACAAAACAAGACCAAGATTGACTAGTCGCCAAATAGTTTGATGGATCAGTAGAGCATGCTAGTGGTTTCTACAAGACTTTGCAAGCTGGTGTGCCCTTCTAAATCCAAGTTTTACTGCAGCTGTGACAGGTTAGGAATGGTGTCAAAGAGCTTATTTAATTTATTACCTATTCAATCTCAAAGAATGCAGCCATAACCACTGCCAATGGTATTAGAGATGTGCTTTAAGTTTTTACATTCATACATCCTCAAATATTGCAGGTGTGGTAGGTTGCCAACATTTATGGGAAGGTGATTTAATTTCTTACAACTAGACAAATCCAAGTTTCGCAGCTATGACAAGTTGCCAATGGTATCAAGGATGTTAATTAAATTTATACACTTTGGCCTCCATGTTGGAGGATATTGGTAAGCTTGAATGGGTCAAATCATGCATTGAAAGGGTTGAGAAATCTGCAAGTTTATCAACAATCGTGCATTGGTCCTAAGATTAATAAAGCAATACATGAGATAAAAGGAGTTGGCTAATCTTGGTATCACGAGGTTTGCCTCAAATTTCCTCACACTAAAATCCTTGTTGACATCAAAGGGCAATTTGAGGCACATGTTGGTTGGGGTAGAGTGGACATCCTCATCCTATGCTAAGGCCATTGCCGGGATAGATGTGGCAAATTGTATTTTTGATGAGGCAAGTTTTTGGACCCCTTCTCAAGAAATTTTGGAGTTAAATTTATTACAATTTAACATTTAGTATTTATTTGTTCAATAATTAAGTTTAACTTTTAATTTATATGCACATTTTTATTTGTTTTGCAACCCTGTGATTTTGTTTATTTTTATTTAATTTGTGGCTTTACTTTTTTTAACATTATATGCAACTTGTTGTAGTTCTCCTATGAGTTGTTGATGGGGAGAAGCCCTCTATGGGAAACATATGTGAGGGCATGGATAGGGCCAAGGAGACCATTAGATCCAAGTATGCAAGATTGGAGGATAAGTATTGGCTCCATTTGGGAGATGATAGGAGATGGCAAAATCAGCTTCACAAGCCCAACCATACAGTAGCTTATTACCTCCAACTTGCTTGAGCAATAATCAGATATCATAGTATCTGACTGATGCTACACATTCAACAAAGATTATATTTCAATTGCTAGAAAATTGATGGCTACCCATAGTTCTGTTGAGACTTGAATCTTTTTAAATGAACCTAGAATCAGAAAGATGTGTATTAGATCGTCTAGATTCTGTTATAATCTTACAGATTGGCATACCCTTGTAGAAAACATTCATAATTTATGTTGTTTGCTAGTCATTCATTTTAATCAGATTGATTAACAGACCCTGATGCTGAATAATCAGAATACTTTATATATCTGAAGATAATCAGAATTACTTTATATAATCTGAGATATAATCACAATATGGTCCCTGGTTATGAAAGCATGAATCAATATTAGATCGAACCATATAAATAATCAGATATCAAAGTTGCTTCACAAGCCCAACCCTGCCATCCCCAAATTCCCTTCCTCCTCTCCCAAAAACTCAAATTTTGAACACTAACATTTTACAATCTAAACTATTTTAAAATGAATAGAAGAAAATGAAAGGTGTGAAGCAAGTTTGTTGCGAAAGTCCAAATTCTCGTGCAAATGGATCTTTAACATAACCATTACGAAATACATTCTGCATGTGAGGTGATGGAACTTTAAATTTTGGCAAAATTTAAAGTCCCAAATACCATGCTAAAGGAAGAATCTTTATGTGTGACTGTGTAAATCCTCATTTTTAAACGTGTTTCCGTCATTCTAAATCCTAAAAGCGAAATTGATTCATGCAATCGGCGGTTTATTTAATTTAAGATTAAAAATCATTTGATGTTATTGAATTTTCTTTGCCAAATTGAAATCCTATAAAAGAAATGCAATATGATACATCAATTGATGTTATCAGTTTTCGAGCCCAAATTTAAAGTCAAATAAAGAACTTTTAAATTATTCTTTAGCTTTTACTTAAGAAGAGGCCCCATTAATCCGTTTTTGAATAATCATAGACTTCTCCCAATCAAGCACAAAATACTCAGACATACATAAATTTTATTTGATGAGTTTTACACAGAGAAAGGCACCGAGATGTACACTCTCAAGCCTCGGACTTTTGAAAAATTTAAAGGTTACTCATTTCGCAACCTTCTGTTCTGCAATTTCTCATAAAGTCTATAAATATGCATACCAAAATAACAGCTGTTGGTTCATATACAACAGAATTGAGGAAAAGGTAAGATACAATGTAACATAAAAAGAAAGTTGCAACTTTAATATTGGAAAAAGATCAGTGGGAAAGATGACTAGTTGGTTGGAAAAAGGCAGCAACTCCCTATTAAATACTACCAGACAAGATTACAATTTAGAAGTTGAGGTACCAATAAATATCACTGTGAGCCAAAGAACAATTGAACTCCACTAATGCTCAAGATTGTACTAAAATATCTATAAGAATCATATTACTATAGATTAACAAGTGTAGAAATCCAAGATATTCTGAATCATAAATTTTGCAGAAAATGCATTGTTTTGCATTCCTGCACAAAAAGAGCGAAATATAAATTACATTCAATTAAATCACATTCAGCATTCAACATTAAGCACTGAAAATTTAACATTTACCTACCATAAAAAAGGACAGGGATTGTCTCAATTTCTGTCCCGGCAAAACAAGAAGCTCCATTAGAGCTACAGCTGAGGACATAGTTGTTGTTGGAAAACGAGTCAAGCCAAACCAAAGATGGACTAGTCGCCGAATAGGCTGCTGATGGCTCAGTAGTAGAGCACACTGACAGCAAACAGATAATCCTAAGTTTTACTCCGACTGATCCAAGAAACAGTCTCAGTCCCAATCAGAGTTTTGGGTGGTTTACAATAGAGTCATGAACACTCCGGCAGCCCAAAAGTTTCCTTCTGTTTTTTGACTCTGAAAAGTTGCTAGTGGTTTCTGTAAGACTTTGTAAGCTGGTGCACCCTTCCAAATCCAAGTGTTACTGCAGCTGTGACAGGTTAGGAATGGTGTCAGAAAGATTATTTAAGTTTATACATACTCAATCTCGAAGAATGTAGCCATAACCACTGCCAATGGTATCAGAGACGTTCTTTAAGTTTTCACATTCATACAACCTCAAATACTGCAGGTGTGGCAGGTTGCCAACATTTATGGGAAGGTGATTTAATTTCTTACAACCAGACAAATCCAAGTTCCGCAGCTGTGACAAGTTGCCAATGGTATCAGGGATGTTAATTAAATTTATACACTTTCCCAAGTCCAAATGCTGCAGATGAGACAAGTTACCAATGGTATCAGGAACCTTATTTATCTTTTGACAAACAGACAAGTCCAAGTGATGCAGCTGTGACAAGCTGCCAATGGTATCAGGGAGCTTATTTAAGACATAACAAAAGCTCAAGTCCAAGAGTTGCAGCTGTGATAGTTTGCCAATACTATCAGGGAGGTTAATTAAGTTTGTGCACTTTCCCATATCCAAGTGCTGCAGCTGTGACAGGTTGCCGATAGTAGTGGGGAGATTATTTAAGCTTTCACACCCTCCCAAAACCAAGTGCTGCAGCTGCAAAAGGTTGCCAACAGTATCAGGAAGTTTCTTTAAACTTGCACAGTCTCTCAAACCTAAATGTCTCAGCTCGGACAGTTTGCCAATGTGATCAGGGAGATTGTTTAGTTTTTGACAACCAAATAAATCCAACTGCTGCAACCGGGACAGATTGCAAATGGCATCTGGAAGGTTATTTAAATTGTAACAAAAATTCAAATTCAAATGTTGTAATTGTAATTGGTTGCCAATGGTATTAGGAATCGAATTTAACTTTCGACAACCGGACAAATCCAAATGCTGCAGCTGTGACAGGTTGTCAATGCTGTCTGGTAGGTTAACTAGGTTAGCACATCCTCCCACATCGAAGTACTTCAGCTCTGATAGGTTGCCAATGGTCTCAGGGAGATTATTTAAGCTTTCACACTTTCTCAAGCCCAAGTGCTGAAGCTGTGACAAGTTACCAATTGTAGGAGGCAGATTATTTAACCTGTAACAGAAATTCAAGTTCAAGAAGCGTAGCTGTGACAGGTTTCCAATGGTATCGGGAAGGTTATTTAACTTTTGACAGTCAGACATGTTCAGATGCTGCAGCTGCGACAGACTACCAATAGTATCAGGGAGCTTATTTAACTTTTTACAGACAGATAAGTCCATGTACTCCAGTTGTAACAGGTTGCCAATGGTATCAGGGAGATCATTTAGCTTGTGACAACCAGAGAAGTCCAAGTGTTGCAGCTGTGACAGGTTACCAAGAAGAGAGAAGGTAGAAATGCCGTCAAAGCAACAATCATAATCTAGTAGCATAATCTTCAATGGCCAAATGCTACCAACAAATCTGGCACCATGTGACTTCTTTTTTGCTCTCTTCATCCTATTTGCAAAGAAACAGCTTTCCAATCTTAACCATATCAAACTTGGAGGAAGCATGCCTATCATGTCTTCTATCGTATTTTCAATATGCAGCTTCTGCAAGTGAAGATAGCGAAGGCCAGGTCTGCATAACATTTCAAGCCTTTGCAGACTATATCCATTGAGTCGAAGGCGAGAGAAATTGATGTTGTTGGATATAGTATTTAAATGGGCAGCCTCCCATAGACGTGTCCCCTCTTTTTCTTTTCCGGCAATGATTCTCCCCATATCTCTTAAATGGTCATGCATATCAAATACACCTTTTTCATCAATCTTTATGAGTAATTTCATCGAAAGATTAGATATAGCAGTGTCTACCATCTTGTACTGAGATTTCCAGAAAATCATGGGACATGTTTTGTCTTCACTGACGAAGAAGCAGGCAATGTCCAGAAATATTTCTTTTTCCTCATCACTAAGAGCACTGTAACTAATGTAGAGCACTTTGTGAATGTCTGGGTTGAGAGTAATGTTGTGAAGAGCATCTATCCAGCAACCTGTTTCATTCTGCTTATCATACAAGAAGGATCCAATCACTTCCAGTGAAAGAGGATGCCCTTTGCAAGCTTCTACTATTCTTTTGGACAGATCTTCGTAGCCTGGACTTGGAGATGCTCTCAAAAAAGTGTGCCAACTAAATAACTGGAGACCTTCATTTATCTCCAATCCGCCCATTTGGTGGATGCATTCGGATGATACTCTAGCAACATTGAGAATGTGCTTGTCTCTAGAAGTAATAATAACCCTGCTACCAGGGGCCAGCCAATCCCCAGCCAATGCACTCAATTGCACTACATCATCCACATCATCAAGAATGAGAAGAATGCGCTTTCCTCCCAAACGATCTCTCAACAAAGACTTGCCTTCATCAACACTGTCCACTTCTTCGCCATATTTAGCTACATCTTTAAGAACTTTTCTCTGCAATTTTGTAAGGCCTAGGCCATCTGCAGCATTGGCACGGACATTAAATAGAAAGGAGGCAGCGTTGAAATCACCATAAACTTTATTGAACACGGCCTTTGCAACTGTGGTCTTTCCAATGCCACCGATCCCCCATATTCCAACTTTAACCACACCTTCCACAGAATTGAGATTTAACTTATGGATGAGAAACTCGGTCACGCTTTCCAGTCCCACAGGGTGCTTGGCAACTTCTAATGGCACTCTGTCCAATGCCTTAATCACGTCATTCACCACCCTCTTTACCAGCCGAGCTTCAAATCTGCATATTCCTAATTTGTTACAACCAATTAAAAAGATATGCAATTCAATGTTCACAACTAAACAGTAAGTATGTCAATAATGGAAGTTCCAAAAATACTACTCAATTTACTTCTCTGCAAAGATATGAAGCAAAGCTAGAATGTAAAGCATTGATAGGAAAGCCGTAGAGCATTGTTTCAAAGATTATGAAAGCGCATTAAAGGAAAATATGCTAATACTAGAAATAATCTAGAACCAAATAGTAGAAAAACAAATTGGGTCTTGAGATCGATTCTTAGTTCAGTTATGAAAAATCTCTGTAGAATTAAATAGTGAGGGTTTGAAATTCGAAAGAAAATATATCCAACAATCTGTTGAAAATGAAAGAATTGTCTTGACAATCGAAGACAACATCTCAGTATTAAATAGTTGAATTTGAAAAACAGCAAGAACAGGGCGACTGAGAGATTTCTTGTCACCCCCTTTGTCCTTAAAAGAGAATAATCATGAACCCTGGTTGATGGACACGGCCTGCCTCTAAATTATTTCATTCGAAATCAATGAACTGCAAGGAGTTGCGGAGTTGGACTACTCAGAGTTTTTGTAAGAGCCTGAGTTTGCCGAAGATGAGGAGACTAACCCATTTAAAAACAAACCAATTAAGAAATAAGTGAAAAAATTCTCGGACAGTAGTTTCCTTTCCTTAAATACTACGAACAGCTGTTGATGCTCCTCTGGAGCTGATCTTATTTATGTCCCTTTCTCAAACATTCTGGTTGGTTGTCATGCTCGTTCTTTCATCGCAACAATGAAATAATTTTGGAAAAAATAAAATTGAACAGTATGTTATATGTGTATATATGGTGATAAAGATTAAATTATTAATCACATTCTTCCTTCACAAAGCAATAAAGGTCTTTTTTAAAATAAGATTATTGTAAGAGGTTTAAACATTATATAAAAATTTGTGTTAATAGAAGTTAACTTATCAGATATTTAAAAGTTGATCTTATCTTGTTTCAAAAATATAATGATGTTTTGATTATGCAAACATGTTAAAAATGTTGGTTGGGATGGTTCATTTGTTCAAAGATTTTACTTGAAACTTTCTTTCAAACTAACTTTGATCTTTTATTAATTATTAAGGTTGGATTAGTTTTAGGTCCTCATTACAATTGTGGAAATGCAATTCAAATTTGAAATAAATGTCATTTCACATTGATTTTCTTTTGTAGTTTATCAAGGAATGTAAGATATGTTTGCATTGCAAATGCACTCTAGTGTTCATTGTAGCAAGGAAACAAATAATAATGAAGAAATAACTTAGATAATAGAACAAGAGTTCTTGAGGAGCTAGAATCCCTGCCTTTGTGTAAAATATATTTTAGAATTGTGTATTGAAAGTCTCCACAAATGTATAAATGGATAGTTTTGAATCATATTATTAATAATACAATATCAATATTAAGGCTCCGAATTAACAAGAAATGTACTATTCAATTAAGAAACTAAATGATCAAACATAATTTACAACATATTTTTGAAATGTTCTAAAAAATCAATTTTGGTGATGATAACAAGAAAAGTGGTACTTAATACATATAAAATGATAAATTATTTTCAATGATATTTTCTTATTGTGTTTAAAAAATTTACAAATTAATTTTCTTTGAATTTATTTATGTAATAAAATCACAAGATTTCTAAATTTCATATTGTTCGTATAATTTTTAAAATATGTAAATTATTAAAATAAAATAATAAATATTTTTTAAAAATTAAATTATTTGAAGTATATTATGCAAATTTGTGGGCTTGGGAGACTTGTTTCTCAAGAAAACATAATATTTTACAAATCTCTACTTTGGCACATTTCATATTGCTAATGTAGATGGTTTAATAATGTTCAGCATATATTCTTAGAAAAACAACATAGCAAGCGATCTATAAATATTTCTAGTTGATGTAAATAAAAATTGATAAACATATTAATCTTCCACTGAAAGGTGCAACACACGACAAGTAGCATATAACCCAAGAAAACTAAATCATATTCATTTATTATTATTTCTAATACCTATTAAGTGCCAACACCATCTTTAAAATTTCAAATT
This sequence comes from Cupressus sempervirens, assembly GCA_028749045.1. Lineage (NCBI taxonomy): Eukaryota > Viridiplantae > Streptophyta > Pinopsida > Cupressales > Cupressaceae > Cupressus > Cupressus sempervirens. The sequence goes on from CM053792.1 coordinate 776,861,844, forward strand.
TTTTACTTTCAATAATTCAAAAAAAGCCCAAGAAATTATCAAGAAATTATCAATAGACCAATCATAAAATCAAAACTAGTACATCATAATTTATTTTAAAAATGAAACCTTAGAAAACATGGAATATGACATGAGTTTATTACTACAAAAATTAATGAGGATCCAAGTGGGGAGGTTAACAGGAACATTAGTTTCCTGCCTTATATAAGGTAGGGACTAATAAACATTCTTAATAAAATATCCTCAAAGAAAAGGAGAGGATTATGATACACCTCAAAACTTTTAATTAGGAGATCCTAACACAAGTCATGTTCCAATAAGATTGTCTGATGGTAATGGAGTCAATGTAAAATTTCACAATTCTACCATTTTGCAAACCCAATAATTATGTTGATTCAATTAAGAACTTGAAAGATATGAATTCATCATCCCTAACTAGAAATATCCAACTAGCAGTTGTGAATCATTTCAGCAATGATTTGGAAAATGTTATGACCTTAGATTTACACAACTAGGATTTTTCTTGTACCATATTCCTAAAATTGTTTCTAAAGAGGACTGGTGTAGGAACGCCTAGGCAAACATCTAGGCACACCTTAGATGCAAACAAAAGCAAAGGATCTATGGTATCCTTGAAAGTGGATTGGAATGTATTAAAGCCTATAATGGCTAAATGTAATGAATAATTTAATGTTAACTTGAAAAGTCCTAAAGATCTTGATAAAGGATTTAGGCATAAAAATGATGTAAGGGTGGCCAATAGTGCCAGCAAGGGATCTAGATTGGTTAGAGGGATCAAATAGGTCCTAGGGGGGTATTATAATAATTCTTAAGTGGTAGAAACAAATAAAGTATGAGTCAAAACATTTTAATAAGGTTTTAAATTCAAATTTAAAGTCTTAACGGCTATATTTTGAATTAGGAGGGAAAACTAATATTTGAATGTTTTAACCTTTTTTATGGATTCCAACCAATGGAATATGGTTGGGGAAGTTGTATTTCATCCTATATAGCTTGGAAAAGGCATAGGATCAGTAAATTGAAACCATTGTACGGATTCCATCAGCATTGTACGGATTTGGCAATTGGAATGCAATAAAAACTCTATTTTTGAGCATTTTGCATTAGATCTTTTGTTTGGATTAGTTTATAATTGCTGTTTTGATGTTTTGAACCTATTGGGATGATATATAAACCATTTCTGGTGCATTAAGACAAATAGATTTTCATTTTACCAAAAGTGTTGATTTCAAGCAACTTTTGCAACAATTTGTGCAAGCTTTGGGTACTTTGGAAGCATTTGGTCATTCCATGAATGTAAGAATCTGATTCCCATGGAATAAACCTGTATTCTAATATAAATATTCATTCTAAAAATGATTGGATAGGATTTTGCACGAATGGAGGCTTCTAATGGATTTTTGGTGGTTGTAGGTGCATAAAATGCATGCCTAGAGTGTAGTAGTCGGAGATCTATCCATTGGAGAGGGGTATTTTATGGTAGATATCATCTACATATGCCTTGAAAATGGTGAATCAACCTTTAATTGGTTGATATTGGCTTGGGAGGTCACACATTGAGAAAGCCCTAGATTTGAGGGTTTGTAAAAGGCCAAATTGGGGGTTTCTTATTTGCAAAGGTTGAGGAGTCAAATTGATTTGATTTTCCTTTGATTGGGATCATTTTGGAGGACTGTTAAAATCTTGAAGCTTTGGATGTATGGGCAGGATACACTTGCTTTCTAAAATCACCTTATTTTATGCCTAAAAAGGGTGCCAAGTTTAGGTATCTGGTTGTTGGTTCGAAACATCCTATACTAATTTTGACATATGTTGAAGAAGTCCAAAATGGGTATCTAAAAACCTATTTTATTTGAGGAGTTCTTTGGAAAAGTTTGGAGAAAACTTCAAATCTTTCTCACTGCAGACCTAGTTGGGGGCAAGTAGGCCTACTAGGCAATTATGAGGGATTTGAGTGCTAGGATTGTGTTGGGGGTATGAAACCACTTGGAACCTCTTGAGTCCATCTTAGATAAGTGAAATACATCCACCATATCCATTGGGAGGGTGTAGGAGTTATAGAGTGGATAGTTGTTGTTTGTGGGTTTGGGGAACATAGTCTTTCCCTTGCACATTTTCACTTTGTGAACTTGGTTGGGCCACATCAAACTTGTCTATTGCATCAATTAGTATCACAGCCTAGTAGCATCCTAGGCTGAAATAAGAAAAGAGTTATTGGGGTCATTTTTGTATTTGATCCTTGTTGAAGCCTTTGAGCATCCCTTACCTTTTGAGCATTTCTAGTGGGTCTTGGTGCTTGAGAAGATGTCAAAAAGAGAGGATGAGGGGATCCCTTAGAGGGTCACTAATATTGAACTTGGAAAGCTTGTGAAGGAACAAATGTCATAGAATAGAAGAATAAGAGCAATCCTTGAACAAGAAAGAAGGGAAAAGCTTGAGAAGGACAAGGAAACGAAAGCCTTGATTGGTAGATTGACCATATTGGGAAAGAAAGGAAAAAGTAGACTAGAAGAGGAAGATGAATTTGAAGAGAAGGATGAAGAAGATGTCCCTTTGAGAGAAGAGGCACAGTTAGATCCTGAGGAGGAGAGGATGGCTAGGTTTGTTAAAGCCATAAGGAGTGGTGATGCAAAAGGAAGATTGGACTTACCTTTGTATGCAGGTAAGATGGATGATGAAGAAATCATTGACTGGTTTAGCACTATGGAGAACTACTTTGAGTTTGAGAACATAGAGGACAAAGAGAAAGTAAGAGTTGCTAAGACTAGACTGAAAGGGAATGCCTTACTTTGGTGGGATTGTGTACAGGCGGAGAGATGGCAGAATGGTAGACCCAAGATTACTTCTTGGTATACGATGATGAAAAAAATGAAGGAAAAACTTTTACCTAGTGACTACAAGGTATAGATTTACAATAAAATGCAAAGTCTTAGGCAAAGAGACTTGGATGTACAAGGGTACACTGAAGAATTCCATAAGTTGGATATCAGAGTGGGTCATGTTGATGATGTAGAAGAGAAAATGGAAAGATACTTGGAGGGCTTAGATTCAACATACAAGATGAATTAAGTCTTACAACCCCTAGATCTATTGAGGAATGTTACAAGTTGGCCATAAGGGCTGAAGAGAAGTTGAAGAGAAGAGAAAAGAATAGTGGTGGTAGAGGAAATGCAAACAAAGGTAAAGGAGGCAAATCTATTGATGAGAAGGAACAAGCTAATGAGGACAAGAGCAAGAATGTTGATTCAAAACAAAGAGGAAGTGCTAGATCTGGTTATGGCAGAGGTAGTGGTACATTCACTGGTAAGTGTTTTAATTATGGAGTCATTGGGCATCAATCCTTTAGGTGTCCTAAGAAAGAGGCTGATCACATGAAGGTAGAGAAGAGAGCTCACTTAGCACAAGGAGGGGAAGAAGAATGGGAAGACAAAGGTAAGGCTATAGAAATTAGACCATATGAGGAAGGAGAATCATTGATGGTGAGAAGAATGCAGCAGCAAAAGAAGGCTCCAATATCCATCTCTAAGACAAATTGTGTAAGTCATGTTAAGGTATGTAAAATGATCATTGATTCTGGATCATTTGACAATTTGGTTTCTTATGAGATGGTAAACAAATTGAAATTGCAAAAGTTCCCATTGAGAGACCATATAAAGCTTAATGGGTGAGTGATGAGAAAAACATTATTGATAAAGAGCAAGCATTTGTTGATTTTTCAATAGGATCATATGTTGATAGAGTTCTTTGTGATGTGATTCTTATGACATGTTGTCATATTATTCTTGGAAGGCCTTGGCAAGCCTCTAGGAATACTAATACATCATGGATTGACAAATGTGTACATTATGCATAAAGATGGTCTGAAATTTCACCTTAAACCTTTACAAAGTGATAATCGTGATGATGGAAGGATTGTATGTGTTGGTGAGAAGAAGTATATCACCTTAGAAGATGAAACAACAAGTGGCGATGATATGAAACAGAAGAGTTCCTTGGTAATGATGAAGAGTCATGTTGTTGATGACAAAAGTTTTGATTTGCAGCAAATAGTGTATGAAAAGAGGATATTAATTGGTTCTCTTTGGTGTCCAATAGTGATAATCAGCAAGGATAATGATGGAGTGTCCATGAAGGGCAGAGACAAGGGTCTTTTGGATCCTCAAATGAAAGATAAAGGACAAATGATAAATGTCCTAAATCTGATGTTTTTATTTGCTCTAACATTTTTAATGTAGGAACTGCATGTGGCACAAGTGGAGGATTGCTAAAGAAGAGTTGCAAACATCCATCTAGGAGAATGGGTGGCTTGAAGACAAATCCTCTTCACTCTTGTGGCAAGAGTCTTTTTCGAGGTGGGGTGTATGGTGCAGGAGCACCTAGGCAAACATCTAGGCACACCTTGGATGCAAACAAAAGCAAAGGATCTGTGGTATCCTTGAAAGTGGATTGGAATGTATTAAAGACTATAATGTTTAAATGTAATGAATAATTTAATGTTAACTTGAAAAGTCCTAAAGATCTTGATAAAGGATTTAGGCATAAAAATGATGTAAGGGTGGCCAATAGTGCCAACAAGGGATCTAGATTGGTTGGAGGGATCAAATAGGTCCTAGGGGGGTATTATAATAATTCCTAAGTGGTAGAAAAAAATTAAGTATGAGTTAAACATTTTAATAAGGTTTTTAATTCAAATTTAAAGTCTTAATGGCTATATTTTGAATTAGGAGGGAAAACTAGTATTTGAGTGTTTTAACCTTTGTTATGGATTCCAACCAATGGAATATGGTTGGGGAAGTTGTATTTCATTCTATAAATCTTGGTAAAGGCATAGGATCTTCAGATTGAAAGCATTGTATGGATTCCATCAGCATTGTACGGAATTGACAGTTGGAATACAATAGAAGCTCCATTTTTTGAGCATTTTGCATTAGATCTTTTGTTTGGATTGGTTTATAATTGTTGTTTTGATGTTTTGAACCTATTGGGATGATATCTAAACCATTTTTGGTGCATTAGGACAAATAGGTTTTCATTTTATCAAAAGTGTTGATTTCAAGCAACTTTTACATCAATTTGGGCAAGTTTTGGGCACTTTGAAAGCATTTGGTCATTCCATGGATGTAAGAATATAATTCCCATGGAATGTACCTATATTCTAATGTAAATAATCATTCTAACATGATTGGGTAGGAGTTTGCATGAACGGAGGCTTCTAATGGGTTTTTGGTGGTTGTAGGTGCATGAAATGCATGCCTGGAGTATAGCAACCGATGATCTATCCATTGGAGAGGGGTATTTTATGGTAGATATCATCTAAATATTCCTTTAACATGGTGAATCAACCTTCAGTTGGTTGATATTGGCTTGGGAGGTCACAGATTGAGAAAGCCCTAGATTTGAGGGTTTGTAAGAGGCCAAATTGGGGGTTTCTTATTTGCAAAGGTTGGGGGGTCAAATTGATTTGATTTTCCTTTGATTGGGATCATTTTGGAGGACTTTTGAAAGCCTAAAGCTTTGGATGTATGAGAAGCATATACTTTCTTTGTAAAATCACCCTATTTTATGCCTTAAAAGGATGCCAAGTTTGGGGATCTAATTGTTGGTCCAAAACAACCTATATTGAGTTTGACATATGTTGAAGAAGGCCGAAATGGGTATCTGAAAACCTTTTTTTTTTTTAGGAGTTCTTTGGAAAGTTTGGAGAAAACTCCAAATCTTTCTCATTGCAGACCTAGTTGGGGGCAAATAGGCCTACTAGGCAATTTTGAGGGATTTGAGTGCTAGGATTGGGTTGGGGGTCTGAAACCACCTAGAACCTCTTGAATCCATCTTAGATAAGTGAAATACATCCACCATAGCCATTGGAAGGGTGTACGAGTTGTAGAGTGGATAGTTGTTGTTTGTGAGATTGGGGAACATGGCCTTTCCCTTGCACATTTTCACTTTGTGAACTTGGTTGGGCCACATCACACTTGTATGTTGCATCAAGGACAAACAAATGTTGATAGCCTCTATTAGAAGGGAAGAGATGAAATCTATAGTCTTTCAAATGCACATGGATAAGGCACCTAGGCCTAATGGATTCTCAATGTGATTTATGATAAATACTAGCATATTATATGTTAATATCTAAAGGAAGTTGAGGGTTCAAGAAAATCTAGGAAATTTTTGAAGGCACAAATTTATTATTTTGGTTTCTTAAAATTGCACTATAGAAACCTTTTTAGAATTCCAATGATCTTCATAATAGCATGACAACTAGATTAGATGTTAGTAAAATTTAATCAAATGGATTGACATTTTTCAATAAGACAATGGTGGATTTTGCCTTGATTCAATAGTTGTTGAGCAAGATGCACTTGTCTCTTCCTCGTATTTATTATATTGATGGTTGTCCATGTAGTTTATTATTGAAAATTGTTCTAATTTATTTTATGTCAAATATATAATTAACAAATAAAGTGACCAACAATATGAAGGATTTATAATGAAATTTTATTTAAAGGGTTAATAAAGCAAAATGCATCTTATAATGGACTTTGAGATTGAGAAGATTTTTTTAATTTTTTTTTAAATGCATATCATAAAGTGAAGCTTATATAGAAAATGTTTGGAACCAAAGAAATAAGATGGAAACAAATTTTACAAAAAAAAAAAAATTAAAAGTATTTAGAGTTTTCAAACATGAAATCTTGACCTTATATCTAATAGGGTTGCAAGTAAAATGGAAATAATCTTGACCTTAAATCTAATAGAGTTGCAAGTAGAATGGATTTAACATGGAAAAACTTTGTAGTTAAACAACTTCAAACTAGAATAGTACTAAGATGAGTGACCTCTAAGAAAATCCTAATGCTTTACCCAAATAGAAATATGTTTATATCTTCAAAATACCGGAGAAGACCAATCGAATCCAATAAAAATGGGGATATAAGCTACAAATCTTGCTGAAGCAAAATTAACAATTAGTTCAGCTGAACTCTATTGGACTTTGGACAAAAAGTGTCTAATCCATAGTTCAGATTCAGTAGATAGATAGATTTTTAAGGTCCGTGAGGTCAAGAACGGACTATGGGACAGCCTTACGACTAAAACAGCTGTATTAATTCAGATCTTTTTTTTGTACAAGCTGATGATGAGCCCCTAACTTCTCATTGTACCTTAGATTTCATTGTAGAAGGAAATTGGAATCTCGCAAATTGAAAAGAAAAAGGGATTAACTAGTTATATAATTTAGAAGAAACTGAGGTAAATCACTTACCCTTGAGTCATATCCATGAACCACCCCGAGCAAGAACAGATCCGCTGAAGGGCATTCTTCCACCCGTCAATCTCTTCTCGTGTGTACCGATCTGAGAGCTCGTAATGCCTCAAAAATGAGATCTTGTAGGGACTGGAGTCCTTTTCAGGATGTCTTACATGAGCTGGCTCCACATCATAAAACAGGGGAATTATCAAGCCATCTGTTTTCACCATTGCAGCCGCCTCCTTGAGACACCAAGCTGAATCTGCATAGCCTTTGGAAAATATGGGAACTCTTATGACACTGCTCTTGATTGCTGCTTCTAAGCCCAACCCAATCATTTCCCCCTTCTCCAATTTATGGCTGTCTAAAAACACATGCAGTCCTGCTGCTGAGAGAGCTTCATAGAGATGGTCAACCAGAGTTTTTCTCACATCTTCTCCTCTGAAACTCAGAAACACGTGATAACTCTTATCGCTTTGGAAAAGAATTTTAGTTGTGGGAGGCTTGAATTCTTCCATCTTAGCACAAAAAGAATGGCAGAAAGGACTGAAAGAAACCGTACAGAAGTTAAAAACTGCTAATGTTGTACGTTCCAGTTTATTCTTCGTTGAGACTCATTTTCTATTTCAATTGCGTGTTTCTGCCGGTTTTCTTTCGTTGTAATTGCCACGACATTTCCATCTCGATAATCTCAAAGGGACATTTGTATAGCTGACGCTGACCTGCCACGTCGGATTACAACGACAATGAAGATTTTATTTTAAGCGACAAGTTACGACGGACGCTGATGTTGACCTGCCACGTCGGACTAAAACGACTGGGAGGATTTAAGATTACCTTTCTTCAATATCTAGTGCTCTCAATGTTCAAGGAACAATGAAGTTGCCTCAGTGGGCCTCATATATTATTATTATTTATTTAGATCAGGGATCTCGCCATTTTAGGTCTTCCTTATCATCAAACGGCTTTTTATAAAGTCATATTTTCGGATCCAGTCTTTCTAATATTTCATGATTCAAGGCAAAAAGTTGTCCATTTTATTATTATTATTAATATGGTCTTTAAAATAGGATATTTAGGTTTCTTATAAATTCATATTTTTGGATTTAGTTTCTCTAATATTTAATAATTCAAGATAAAAAGTTGTCGATTTTATTAGTCCCTGCCTATATATAGGCAGGGTACTAATGTTTTTGTTTACCCCCTACTAATTTGTGCAACCCAAAAAAAAATACTAAGTTCTAAAGTTCACAAACTTTATATTTTTTAATTAATTTATATTGATTTATTATCTTTTTCTAATTGGTCCGTTGCATTTTTGGTGGGGTTTATTTTATTTTCCCACTTCAAAAAATACAATATTTTCTAATATGTATTAATGAATTCAGTAACTAAAACTCTTATTTTTTCCATATTTGTGACAAGTTCATTATTAATTACAACTTTATCTTTTGCATATTTGTCACAAGTTCATTAGATTTATAAAATAATTACAACTTAATCTTTTGCATATTTGTCACAAGTTCATTAGATTTCTTAAAAAGTCATGTTTTTATCTTCCACAACAAAAATAATGTCTTATCAATATTAATATCACAATTTTTAGTTTTCAAAATAGTTTTTAAAAATGTTAATATATTTTAAATTATTTTTAAAATTAGTTTTATATATATCTAATTATTATTTAATTTATTTTTTTATTAAAATATATTATTGCTATTAAGAGTTGTATTGCTTTATATATATATATAGGCTTTAGTATATATTAATTAAAAAAATTTAAAATAATTAATTTCTAAATTTAACTTATGTAATAAAATTCTAAAAAAATTAAATTTCTTGGTTAAAAATCTATTAATTCAAATCTTGTGATTTTACAATGCATTACATTAAGTTGTATATTTTTAACAATGGATAGTCGCCACATTATTCTATAAAACTAAAATTAAAAATATTAATTAAAAATCTAAATTAAATTTGCTAAAATTTATAACCTCTCTTTTCAAAATCATAATTTTAAATATTACGTCCAATTTGTTTCCCTAAAGGCAGGGACTCCAACTCTCAAAGAGCTCTTGTTTATTATTATTATTATGATTTTTAAATTAGTAGTAAAATTATATTATTACATTGTGTTTATTATTATTTTGCATGCCTTAATATTCAAAAAGGAGTGGTATTAAGATATTCATACATTGATAATTCATAATATTTAGATATACTTAGTAATTAAGTAAAATATAGTGGATCTAATTTATTAAAAATAAGATTTTTTTCTTGAATATTCAATGGTCCATGGTATTTAGATTAGTAGGAAAGGCATTAGTGGATCTAGATCTTATTTGTCAATATTGAATTGTGGTATTTAAGTTTTAATTGAATAATGTAATAATACTGATGATTAACATTATTTAACAAGTTGTGATTTGAGTTATTAGAAATATTAAGTAGTAGTAGAATTATATTATTAGATTTCATTAATTAATTTCCAACTTGTCTATTATTATTATTTCATGTATTTGATCACTAAAAAAGTCCTTAGACCTACATGTAGATAACTCATTATATTTAGATTACTTAAGTAATAAAGTAATATATAATAGATCTATTTTATTAAAAATACAAAATTTCCTATTAATATTCTATGATTCATGGTATTTAGATTAGTAAGAAAGTCATTCTAGTGTATGATCTAGCCATTCTTGGTCTTGTTTGTCAATATTGAATGATAGTATCTTGGTTTCTTTTTTTTTTCTACTTCAAAGAAAGAGGATTATTTATTAATAATGAAGTGATGGTTAGAGTAAAGTGTTAATTTAATTTCATTTATTAAATGTGCTCTACTGCCTTCTTAAGATTTCACTTTATGCACCTTTTGCATTCTCATTTAATAATTAATTAGTAAGTATTAAATAACATTTACCTTTTAGATCCTACTACATGCAAAGGGGAAAGGGAAAAAGGAAAATTAAGTTTTTTTATGTTCTTATCAGTTACTGGGATCTTTGGATCCAAAGACTTTTAATACTTTACTAGCAGTATTGGTTTTGCATTGAATTCTCTCACAATCTCACAGACTTATGCATTGGTAGCTTGACCATCTTTAGGGATGAAGGAGAAGATTCAGAAATCTCATTCTACAGAATCTCATATTGATTCTATAACTCACAATTCATCGAGGCCACTTCCTCCTAAAGGGGGTAAATCAAAGCGAGAAATACTAAAATTTTCTTATTGAAATAAGCCTAATCATGATGAGTCACATTGCTATGAGAAGAAGTTAGATGGCTATGCCAAACAAGTTTCAGATTTGACAGCTCTCCTTCAGAAGAGCAACATTGAAATTCCTTCTACTTCTCATAGATCATCTTCATTGTCATCATTTTATTCATATGGTAAAGATACAAGAAAGGTTCATGTACTATGTGCAACTACTATTTCTCATTCTTCTAGATGGTTATTGAATTCAGGTGTTTCACACCATATGGCATCTTCTCTGGATGTGTTCTCTTCTTTTGAGGCTTCTCCTACTCTACACATTTGGATGGGGAACAACATTGTTATGATTGTATGTGGTAAAGGTTCTATTGATATTGATGATGGTACATTTCATGATGTACTTTGTGTTCCATCTTTGTCCTCTGACCTTCTCTCTATTTATCAGATTACACATAGTGGGACAGGGAAGATAGTCAAGTTTTCATAGGATTTAGTGCACATCAGAGATAGTGAGACAGATAATATTATTGCTACAGGGAGTGTTGATCATGCTTCTCAACTATATTCCTTCTCACATTTTGGTCCACCATCTCCACTATTGGAGACTCACTCTCCTTTTTCACAAGAGTCCACTGAGGTGAAGTCAGGTCACTTGAACTTATGTGTCATTCCTAAGACCAATGTTGTGACTTCTACATCTCTACCTCCTATTTAGATTCCATCTCTTGCACATAATTACTCTTCAACATTGCCTACTATTGTAGTTGTAGTTATCAAGCCACCTACTGCAATTGTTAAGGATATATTAGAGGACACACATCTCCTCTCAAATGATAGATTCAACACACCTATTATTCCACCTCCATTGGAGATTCCATTATAGGATTCTCATGCTTTCTCCTTTGAGCATCAGCTAGGACTTCCAACTGCACCTTAAGTACATGGGTTTTATCATCCTTGTCCACTTCCTTTGTTTCCTTCAAATTGGAGCCACATTGGTATGTTCATTGACACAAGAGTTCTACCATTCTGAGGGGGCTATGGAGTCTCAAGCTTCTATCATGGAGGCTTTCACTGTACTTATGGTCTTGAGAGATTCTCTTGAGATGTTTCATTTGTGCATCCCTTTTCTATCTCCTTTAGAGTAGATTTTTTCCCACTGGGTTTTTTCTATTTCATAGAGATTTGGTTGTGATTAGGTACCTCATCAAACCTTGTTACTAGCACCCAAGTTTACTTTCAGCATTACATTGTAGTTTCCTTGTTCTTTCTACATTGTTTGTAGTTGCATTGTTGCTCTTCTTAATGGGGGGTGTTAGAGTAAAGCATTAATTTAATTTCATTTATCAAATGTGTTTTACTCCCTTCCTAAGATTTCACTTTATGTAACTTTTTCATTCTCATTTAATAATTAATTAGTAATTATTAAATAGCATTTACCTTTTAGGTTACCCTTTTCAGATTTCGATCTCCTTCTGTAAGGATGGATCATTTGTAATTATCTTACATCTTTTTCATTTCTGAGAATACAATTTGCATATTTTCAGAGCTAAACCCTTGCCTCCTCTTGTCTTTTTCTTCTCTATGATAGGTTTTTACATGCAAATATTCTTCGAGCTTTGTGGATTTGTATTGCTCGAATCCTTCAGTGACAAGTTGTGGTCTAGCTTATTAATTAATAATATATTTCATATCAATATATAATGAGTCATTGTATATAGATTAACTAAACTCATATTGAAATATTTCATTTATTAATTTGTTAATGTGCTCATCAATGTCTAATGTATTAAGATTAGTGGAGAAGTGATGTTAGAAAACCTCCTTATGTTAATAAATCACACTCTAGATTACTTACTAGTAAAGTAACATACAAAGGATCTAATTTATTGAAGATACAAAATTTCTTATAATATTCAATGATTTATAACATTTAGAATAGTAGTAAAGTCACATTTGTCTACAGTGTTATTAATTTTCATTTACTTGTCAATTTTAGTCACTTGTAGAATTTGGATGTGAATTTTTAATGATTTAGTATCTAAATTGATAGGATGTCTAGACTTAGCTAAGCCGGTAGACTTATTATTGAAGCTTTGCTCATAGAAAATGTGGTAAGACTTTATCGGTTTTATGATTTTTTGATGATGTAAACACACATTTATAGAAATTCAACTTTATTTTAGCAATGTCAACCCTATCGGAAAGTTCCTAATCTTGCGATAAAGTTATTTTTTAAATTAGAAGAAGAAAAAAAATCATAGTTTGCCATTAGTCACAGGTCAGGCAAGTGTCATGAAACTGATATGTTCAAATTAGAAGACACACAATGAATTGTGATTTATTTTCATTTTGTCTACAGTTATGTTGCATTGATTTTTTTTTTCAAGTTTTCCTTAAATATTTGAAGTAGAATGAGATTATCTTTGATTGTAATGTAATATTTTCTTGAATATGTTTTTCATTCTAACAACTCAAATACACCAAGGCAGTTGGAGCTACCTCTAACTTCCTTATTGAGTAGACCCTTTCACCATTTCTTGTAAGTGCCATGTAAATGACGTGTTAAAAATAAATCTATTTATAAAAATGTAGCCTCATTTCTCATGCTTTGAATTTGGAAGAATTGTGGGACCAAGAAATGAATGGAAATAGACTACCCTCTTTATACCATACTAGACTAGTTGTTGCAACAACGAGTCTCTTAGTATTTATTTATGAATGATTTATTTATTTTTTAAAATTTTATAAAATAATGATAAATTAGTAGACAATTAAAAATAAATTTATTAAGTTTGCAATTGATGGTATTAATAAATCTATTAAATTTAGAACATTTTTAATCATGGTGTATTAATTTATAATATTTAATTATTTTTATTAAATTCAAATAGATTCTAACTTGAATTTTCAAATAACAGACATAGTTTATTGTTGTAGGCTCCTACCTTTTTTAATTAATTAATTATTATATGAAATGTTTTTTGGTTATTAATTTATAAACAAATCTATGGATATGTTTCTTGAGTTCTTTATAAGAAGGTTGGATGGAGGAAGTTGTTGGTATTCTTTACAATAACTAGGGGGGTGGGTGAATCAATTATCCAAGGTCTAGATGTACAATTAAAACTTTTCACAACTTAGTGAACCCACATCCGTAAATCATTTTCAATATGCATGCATGCATTAGATAATACAATCACTTAAACTAGTAGGTTATTGTCAAATCAACTTTGTAGAAATGTAAGCATGAAACGTAATAGATTCAATGACACATTTGACACTGTGATTTAACATGGAAACCCAATTTGGGAAAAACCACCAGTAATATGCTACTCATTCTCACTCTTCTAAAGTGATGCCCTGTGAAAAGCCAACCCTGTTAAAGATTACAATGCACACTGTTAAATGTGACCTGGTTAAAGGATTTCAATCGCCCTGTTAGGAGTGATCCTTGTTAGAGGACTTTAGATCATTCACTTGGAATGTCGCCCGGTTAAAGGATTTACAAATGACTATTAAGTCAACCTTAATCCAAAAGATTTATCCTAGACTAGTACACTAGTACATTTTGGCAAATATGTGACTATGTGACTAAAGCTTTTAGTCATGTCACTAAAATGTTTACTTAAGTGACTAAAACTGATCACATTTAACTATTTCTTTATAATTTATAACTATAGGTGACTAAATAAGTGACTAAATTGATCACCTAGTAAAATCACAAGGTTGAGTCACTAAATAAATGATCAAATAAACTATTAAATAATTTTTAGTCACTAATATTTAGTTACCCAAACAAAATATACTAAATAAATGATCAAATAAACTACTAAATAATTAGTCACTAATAACTAGTCATTGGAGCTATTAAATAAAGGCTTACAATAGAGTCCAATTGTTATTTCTTATCTATTTAGATAAATTGTATAAGGAAAAAAAAATTATCTATTTAGATAAATTGTGTAAGAGAATCCTTTCTTGTCTATTTGGGGCTTATTTTTCCATTCTCACTAATGGTACCCCAAATGAGTTTTTCAATGCTATGCAATGAGTGCATATTCAAGGAGTTCCACTATTTCATATTTTTTTAATCATAATGGTAGATGTTCTTAGTTGATGTATATCTTACAAATGCCAACTAGGACTGTGGCAAGGAATTTTGATACCAGGTACTCCCTTAAACATCAAACATTACTTTATTTGTTGATGATGCTCTTCTTTATGGTAAAGCTACTTTACAAGTTGCTTTAGAATTGACACTTTTGTATGTGCAATGATGAACCAAAGGTACAATATTTTTTAACAAATTGAAAGAGATAAGTAAAATTAATGTAAATAACCACATTATAAGCTTATATATAAAGAGATATTTATTGGACCATGATCTCTCTTTTTTTAAATTGATAACTAAAATAAAAAATTAATTAAAAATTTACTATTTATAATGAAGAATTAGATTATAATAATAATGACAACATTAGATTATGTTAATGTTTGTCAATAGAATTATTGCATGAAAAATACATCTACATGTATATCTCATGCCATAAACTTGGCTTTCAAGTGATTACACATTTTATTGATAACAAAATTTAAAGATAGAACCACAAGGAATAGTTTCCATCAAAGAAAATTCAATCATAGTTTATATTATTGAAATAGTTATTTATATCTAAGAAATCAGATTAATTTACAAAATTGATTGTAAAAATGCGATAGCCAAGTATACCAAAAATGAATCTTTTTTTGTTGAACATGTTCCCCTAAAAATGAATATTGCTTCACTTCTATCTTCACTTGCTAATATACTCAACTATCTTAATAGCATGAAATTTAAATAATTATGATTTCTTTTAGTAAACAACAAAAATGTTTTCTTTCAATATTTATGTTAACTATTTGAAAATATAATAATATTATAATCTATGATCATAAATAACATATCAAAAAAATTAAACACACATTATTTGTTCTTTTATAAATTTAAAATGCTAAATTCTAAATAATATAATCTATATAATAATAAAGAGATAACATTAAAATACAACATCAATTAATTAAAATAAAATAAAATGATATGGTAGTGTGAAGTAAACTTCATACAAAACTTGAAATACGTAGCTTGATATTTTGCGGGAAATATATGACCCCAAAATTTCATCCATTTAACATAATAGGTTGGATTGGGAGCAAGAAAAAGAAACAACGCAGGATGGGGATCGACATGACACTATGCCTGATTAAACTTTTATTTCTTCTCGTAAATAATGGATCAAGAAATTTGAATTTTGGGTGGTTGATCTCCAATCTATGGAAGGTTTAAGTAGTTTTCAAAAAATTCTATCTACATTGTCCAATCACGAATTTCAGCATTCATAAAAGATGCCACATAAGTTTTGGAAATTGGGTTTATTCTATTTTTTGTGAATCAATTACAGTGATTTCATAATAGGTCAAAGAGCATGCATGAAAGGGTAAAAGGTGTGGATTTTTTTTAAGATTATACATATTTTATTCAAATTTATCATTTCTAGATTCAAACTTTAAGCTATCTCCCCAAAGAAATTAGGTTCTTCTAACTACCATTACCAACAATGAAGTAAACTTGTTATCAATTTTCTCACTTTGGAGACTGGGAAAAGGTATTCTAGATTTGATTTCAAAGATTAGGTAATTTTTGAAAATACTACCATTCATGATTTGGTTATGCCATCAAAAGAAAGTGTTTTCACTCATGTAGGTAAACCATTTCTAGCGTGACATTCTTGAATGAAGTGTTAATATACATTGTGTATCCAACAGTACTTACATGTCTTCAATTTCTTTTTTTTGTTGTTCAAATAGTGTGTGGTTCTAGACTTGATATGGAAATCTTTTCTTTGTTATGAATATTGTTTGACTCTAGATTCAAATTGTATCTTATGAATTAGAATCTTCATGGTAGATTTATTTAGTTTCCCTGAAATTGTGGATTCATGACGTATCTCTTCTCATTTTTTTGAACAAACAATAAGCTTCTTTCAAGAAATCTTTCTAAATAACTAAATGTATAATGTCATCTTCATAGTTAATGCAATAATTACCCACCATAACCAATTAGGAAAATGTCATTGAGGCAAGAAAACAAGATTTTCAATAAGAAAATCCACTTGTCACATATTATGAACAATTGAGATTAGGCAATTTATCTAGAGCATTAATTTATCTAGTTATTGACAAGATAGATTGATTTGTATCCCATGCACTATTTGGCCTCCTAATAGTTTATCTAGTGCTAGAGTAATGAGGTCTTATGGGGATTTTTCTTTTCTCACTATAAAATTTGGGCAAACAGCTCAACACTTCCCATTCTCATTCTTTCTCCTGTATAATGTTTCTCTAAAGCCACTCTTTGTCACTACATATTGCTATCATATTTGAAATCATTTCTAAAATATTACTATGTAATGTGGATATAAATTGCAGAGAATGATTCAATATTCATATACCTATTTGGGTTGGCATACAAACTATAGAGAATAATTCAAATATTTAGAGCTATGATTCCATTGATAACCCATTTTTAATTAGCTTTGCTAGCAGAGACATTGCAATTTTATATATTGCAATAACATTCTTCTTTAATTATTTATGTGTTTTTTCTGGTTTTTGATATTTAATTAGAGAACATTTTGTTTGACATTATTATATGGTATGTTATGAATGTATTGCAGATAACTCTTCTTAATTGTATTCTAACCTCTAACCATGGAAAGCGGATTGCAGAAGCTATATTCTTATTTTGTTGCTATTGTATTTATCATTTATTTATCATTTGTGAGTTACTCTGGCATTATAGAAGTGCCAATAGTGTCCATGAAACCATTTATTGTTTACCTCTCAGAAATATGTGGCTCTAAAGTGTTTGTATTTTGCTTTTCAATTTACCGTTTTTGCAAAATATGAAAATAGTGTAGTTATCCTACCATATCTTATGGTCAAGGGAAAAGGGTCTTTTGTGCCACATTATATGGAGAATTGTTTTCCAAGTTCAATGTGTTCTTAGAAAACACAAGAGACCTCACCAACATCAGTAGTTGTGCTTACTAGTGACAAGTCCCATGTGTACCAAACATCAAACAGTTCTTGTGTACCCAATATTTAGTTAATACCATACACTTTGGTACCTCCAAGCTATATTAGATCTATGCATACAACATTGGTTAAACATACAACTAATCATTTTGGTTGACAACTGGGAGTGGATAGGAGGCTTTTTCGACTTATCAAAGCAAGTAAATCTATGGTAAGTTTTTGGTGGGTTCCCTGCAAGTAAATATTTTTATTTCTATAAAAAGTTTAACATAGGCATGTTTCTTATTCAAAGAGGCTATAATCCTCTTGTTTTCATTTGGGTGGTTTTTTCCCTTTCTTTTTGCCTACTGCGACCTTGGGTGTGATGCAGAGTATCCTGGACTATGATACTAAGCATATTTTGATACTTTTCCAAGTGACCTCTCATGATTAGACATATATATTTAGGTCTTTCTAACCTTAACACAACTCCCAACCTTTAACCATTCACAAACTAAGCTTCAGATCACCATCCAAGTGTTGATCACATCTTAAACATTCACTATTTCTTTTGGCATTCCTATGACCTTTGATTACTTCAACCCTCTTGTACCCTACAATAGCAAACCCTTTCCTAACTTGATTAGGATCATTCTTCACTTTCACTAATCCTTCAAACACATTTTAGTGCCTCTTAATAAACACAATGTCTGTCCACACAACGACAGCTTGTGTGACTGTCCCAACCATTAATACACCTTCCCTAGATCTATAACTTGGATCAACTCTTTTACTCTAGAACCTTGTCTACCATAAGAATTAATGAACACTCCCTTTTTACTTTTTCTAACAATGACTTCCACCAAACAATATGAAAACATCATCTAATAAAACCTGTGATCATCCAAACTATTAAACAAGACCTTGCTGGCTTCTTTCATAGACCCGCACTCAGTTGTCTATTAACTTTTGAACTATTTAGTATTATTCAAATCGCTTCGGTGACATCGTAGATAACTTGTCTATAAACACCATATCTGAAATTCAGACGAATCCAATGGTGGAAAAAAACTAATACCTTCTGCACCAAGACTGTATTTTCTGGGACAATCATATAATTAAATTTCACAACAGTCACTTCTTCTTGTGCAACTCACGTGTCAATCCTTACATGTTGACCTGCAACTTTAGGAACAAGTAAATTATGTACTTTCTCATCTCCAAGCAACGTGCAAACAAAAAGATTCTACATTTTAAACACCCATTATATACCTTAAGGGTTTATAATAGACTTAGAATGAAACTCTTATATCTCCGTGTATATAATGAAATTGAATGCTTGAAAGGCCAAAATAGAGAAAAAGTAATGCTAATCCGCTTCCCCCACAAGATTTTTGCTGCTATGATAATACAATTCCCATGATCCAAGTGTATAATTAAGAACAAATGTATGTACATATTTGTCCTCTGATGCACGGTAGTTGATATCCTATATCATTTTTATTTTTCGAATTTTCAAATTAGAAAAATGCAAGCTGGTAAACAATATGTAAATAGGATTCTACTACTTTATTAGCTTTTATTACTCCCTACAGAAATATTGAGTGCTTATTCAAATTTTTGTATGGTGAGGCTATAGAGAGATCAAATCATTGGCTTACATTTTCAAATATCTTAAAAACAATTAGAGTAAAAAAGAGTTGAGTGGGATTGTACTCCCGTATTAGCTTTTAATACTCTCTATAGAAACATTGAATGGTTATTCAGATTGTTGTACAGTGAGACCATTGGGAGATGAAATCACTAGAACCAAAAGTAAATGATGAAATTGTTATACAACTTGATTTCAATGTTGCAGGCTCCACCAAATGCCTAAGCCTTCCAACACTACTAACATATGGGAATTCAGCAAACCCATTCATCGATTTTACATTTTTGACCTTATCATTTGGTGACCAAAATTGCTTTACTTGTCCTTTCTAGTGCTTCCCTCCTACTTAAATGTGATAATTCTCAATATTTGTTGTCCTCTGTCTAACATCCAAAGTGCACTGATTCAACCCTACAAATGATTCTCCTATTTGAGATTTTTGAGAAGCCAACTTTTCTTTCTTTGCCGAAGCCTTAACATTTTTGATGTTATGGGATAAGTTGTTTTCATAGGTCAGTGCCTATTGACCACCAATACTTGTTGCCGTTAAAGGAATCTGAAGAAGATGCATATAGTTTACCTCCAATTGAACACCATTACCAATGCTGTAAGCAAATGTTAGAAATGCAAGGAGTCCCAAGCTTGTGTCTTGCTGCCCTTCCTTGAAATGTATCTTCACACTGCAGACATCAACTTACTGAAAAAAGGAATGACTTTTGGATCCTTGGTGTCTTCAGGACCCTGTTGACCATTATTGAACATGATCCGCTTCTTAGAATTCATATTGAAAATAGAGAATTTAATTAGTTTTAATGTTCCTGATATGATATTAGATGACTGCAGAAGACAAAGTTGTAGGACTGAGGAATATGGGGCTGGGTTAAAACACGCATATGTATGATAATATTTGATTACTGAATTTCAAAGCATGTTAACTTTGACACATCAGGTGTATTGGAGGGCCACCCTTAGACATCACATACTATGGAGAAAATTAAGTTTGGAAAAAATAAGTCAACTTTGACTATTTAACACTTTAGTCTTGGAATGAAGCTTAGTGTATGATGTTAAGTCGTCCAGTACAAAAGTACCTAGAGCCCCTTAAACATTAGAGGAGGCTACGTTGATAATTGATTCTGAGTTTGTGTCAAACTTCCCAAACAACCGAAAGGTGAATCTACTTTATTGTCTACGTAGCATGAAATTGTTTTTAGTAAAAGCGATGGAAGAGAAATGGAAGGGTCTGGAGTCTCAACAAGTACATGCTATAGCTTTTCCATGTAGTGCATTGATCTTGAAGGTCCATAATCTTGAATAGGCTCACTACCATTAGTAGGTTTAAACTTTGTACTACCCTGCAAGCAATAAGAGGTTAATACTAGTTATTTGTGGAAAAATAAGTACAAGAACAGAGTATTGAATGCAAAGATGTGATTGTCCATAATTCATTAAAATATTTGATAAAGAAATAGAAAATTTTGAGTGAAAACCTTGTGACTTGAAAGCATTCCAAGGGTCAATGATTAGAAGTAAATATTGTGAGATTAAAAAGAACCTGTCTACTCAAATGTGAAATATCCCCGACAGGATTATTGACTCTTTAAGCACCAAAATCTTAAAACTTCAATGGTTAGGCATTTCGTCAAACAGTTATCAACCAAGGTTGTTTAACGAACTAGTTACAAACTGATGTCAAATTCTATTCTCGTAATCAGAGTTGTACTAATACCCTATGAGATTGGTCATGAATGGAGTAATTTCTCACATAATTCACCAAGACATATCAAATGCAAAATGTAATCGTACCTTCAATGTTCAGGGAGGAAGTCTTATTTCAATCAAATGTTACTATGCTTGACCATAATCCAATTTCCAAACCATAGCCCTGACTTATTGCTTATTGTAAGATTTGAAAACTGGATAATAACATGCTAAGGTTCTGGCTTCTGACATAGCTCCAAGCGACTTTGTCCAGTACCTACATTAGAGAGTTTTCAATGCAACTCTTCCACGCATTAATCATTATGGAGATCGAAAGGACGTCCAGCCAAACAAGAAATGTTTTCCCTGATTATAGTTTGACAGTTTGGGTCAATACTTCCACAATCTAAGTCGGCACTTTATCCAGCTGCCAAGCATGAATCAGAATGATTTCCCATGCCTTATTCGTTGCCTTATTAATTCTGGATTGGAAAGCCAAACTACTGATATCGTGGATGTTAATAATGAGTCCGGATCAATTGAACACTATTCAAATTATCTCCAGAGAAATCCCGATCTCTGTGCTTTTTCATTCGGCTGGACCCACGAACATGTAGACATTCGTTCTGATGGTAATCTTTGCCAACACCTCGATCACTGCTCCAACTACCCTTGTTATCGCTGGATCTCTGCTGCGTGCCTTTCTGCGTTCTTCTGCTGGATGATGATACCCGCACTTGTAATTGTTTCACCGGCCCCTCAGTGACCCTGGGTGGATTGATCAAAACCTTGTTTCTTAACTTGTCCCCTTCCAAACTGTAGGTGATCTATCGCGACTTATGACGTTGTGCCCAGATTGCATCGAGTGCCCTTATTCAAGATGCCAGTACTGATTACAGACTCGCCGTTGATACTCATATGTTGCAGAATTAAAGAGTTGCGATGATCACATAGATGACAAATGCCTGCCTATGATCAGGAATGGTCTAATACTATCTTTCAAACTGAATAAGACACTCGTTCCCTGATAATCAAATGTCCCTAGTCAATAAGTGCTTATTCGTAAGTGACATTTGCCTTTCGTCCAGGTTCTGCTTTAACGATTTGTGGCAGTGCCGCTGGAAGATTGACTTGGAGACTCGCCTTCTTTCCTAGATCTATTCAATACTGCAACTGATCCTGTAAATCCTAGATTATATCTTCGAATATCAACCCTCAGAAAGATCCCCCGAAATTGTTGGTCTTGAGCCACAGATTCTGCCCTGATGAAATGACTGATTGTCACCTCCAATCTGCAATAATTCAGATGATATTTCACACCCTCAAAATTGCGTACCAATTGAGAGTTATCGTTCTCAATGGCCAACTGTGACAATTGCGAAAACCCTAGGTTCCACAATGCACTTGTGATTAAATCACAATCTGAAAATCAAAGAGAGATAATCAACTGCCTGATTCGAATGGAGCCCCGGGGTGCCTATTTATTCTTTTCTCTCCATCCTCTCCAGAGACTTCTAGAACATTTTTGATCTTATCCCTCAAGTGACTTTATTAAATATTTTTATAATCCAAGTCACTTTATTAAATATAAAGTTATCTTTTAATATTTATTTATTTAATTAAAATAATTAATTAGTCGTCCTTGGACAACCAGATTAATTAAATTAATTAAATCGAACTGTCACCAAAAAATTGGGGACATGACAAAATGAATATTTGATATAGTATACTGTAAAATTTAATGAAGAACAACATTCATGAGTGGAAATCAAATATGTATTTCCACGCATGTGCTTTCAGCATTGGAGTGATGTCATGATATAGAAATTGGATTTTTTCCCGCCTGCTCCTGCCTCTGTGGTGCACAATTATGTAAAACCTGAACAACAATAATGCAAAGAAAAAAAAACAAGAAATACCAAAGAGACATAGAAGGCAAAATGAACTCTGTTCAATAACAGAGTATGCTCTGTTTTCAGCAGAGAAAATCAATTTTCTTGTAGCATATATAATATATTGATAAAAGGGTTACACATTTTTTCCACTATTGGAAAAATACATAAATAAGAAAGATATCCTCCTCAAAATCTATGATGGCAATCAAAAAATACATAATTGCTTCTTGCAGCAGTTTTAAATAATGCAAAATTGTTTCTTTATTGTATGCACACCCCTATGAAACTTACGGTGGAGGAAGACTTTATTAACTGAATTATGACTAAACTATGCATTCTTTATTGGAATAGACTTCTAACTACACATTGATAAAGATCTCCGTAATTAATTCTAATGCAAACTAAAGAAGAACGATGGAGCTGGAATTTAAAAACCATGTAATCAGTGTCAATCTTCATAAATTAGAGGGTATTTGAAATTTTAAAAATTTATTTCCATGTGAGGAATATAATTTAGACCCATTTACAATGTCTCTTAACTGTATGATTTCCACTTCTGTTATTTTTGGTTCAAGAAAATGATGCACACCCACTTCCTGCAACGAAGGCATAGTATTACAAAGGTCCTTCCTCTCAGTACCATTCTTTAGATTAAGAATTCGTGGGTTTCTATTTTGTTCCTCCTGAGTTTGTACTATTTTGATCTTCTTTAATATTCTTGTAATAGATGGTTGCTCACCCCTTGTATAATGGATGCTTTTTAACTTAGCAGTTAACATGACAATGTGCATCCTATGCACTTAATGGCATGATTTTTTTCCATTAAATAAGCAATACACTAAAAACATTCCAAATTTAGTCAAAGGAGAATCTATAGTAGTAACCTCTCTATTCTACATAATAATATTGTAGATCTGTCTGCTACTCTTCAAATCTGAAACTACTGCTTTAACTTTATCCAAATCTCTCTTTTAAACACATTCAATCACTGTTTCAATGCTTTATCTTCATGTTCTAAAGAAAAAACTGGTTAAATAAACAACCATAGAAAAGTTTTGCATATTAAAGTTTCTAATCTTTGTTTGAATCTGTACCTGTAGATTTTGGTGTTTCTTCAACTAGACTTCGCTTCAATGATGTGGTCTGGTATTATCTCCTTCAAGCCTGCAAGTCTCTTGGTAGATATCACTATTCACTCAATGGTATCTTCTTCACTATTAATTTATTTGACGGTCTATCTTTGAAAGTTTTATTTCTTCCTTCTAAATCAATTGCTTGTGCCTGAAACCCATTGAACACATTAAATAATAAAATTAATTAACTAAATTGAACAAATTTAAACAGAAAGATAGATGTGTATCTGTCCCATCTATGTGAATAATATCATTAACCATGCCCAATATTATATAGCAAACCAATAAACATTTAAATCAACAAACCTTATCTTTATATCCCCAGACAGAAGATGAGTCCATTCGACCTCCAACATCCACTTATAACTGTTGATGATTGTTTAAACTACCCATGGTCTGGCTGACTTCCTGCCATTGTCTGTAGTTGTGATTGA
Organism: Cupressus sempervirens; assembly: GCA_028749045.1. Classification (NCBI taxonomy): domain Eukaryota; kingdom Viridiplantae; phylum Streptophyta; class Pinopsida; order Cupressales; family Cupressaceae; genus Cupressus; species Cupressus sempervirens. The sequence continues at coordinate 776,886,200 of CM053792.1, forward strand.
CAATCGATCACAAATCTGCCTATTTTGTAGCTCCAAAAATGATAAAGATCGCTAATCTTACTTCTTGTCACTGCTGCGTTAGTAATCCAAGAATGAGACTTCATCTTATGATACGGAAGACTTATTGTTTCATGTGATGCCCCTGCATTATTCAGTTGTAACTCTATAAAGCTTTATATGAATTACACACCAATAGATGTAACTCCCTTTTACAAATTATCTGTGTGTCCAGCATGCTTTTATATTTCTTATTTTGGGAGATCCAACTTTCAAAGACCATATCTTTCAAACCAAGAGTCTGACTGATGAACCTTTTGAAGCATCAGACATGCTCTATCAAACTATAACTGGCTATCGAAGTATTGGACAGTTTCAAAGCCTCTAAGGTCTTCAAAAGTGAGTTTGAACCTTTCATTCACAACATTTTCAAGTTTAAACATGATCTTGAAATATAAAATTACCAACAAGCTTATCTCACCCATCCAAAGCTTTGGAGAAAATTTCAGACCAATCCATACTCAAATATAAACTTATAATTAATACCAGTCTTATGTAAATGTAAGGTTGAGACACCATTTTCCTAACATTTCTAGTGGAGTAGCATATATGTGAATTGTATGAGATGGTTCAAGGGTTCACACTAATGTCTATCAAAAACTATTTTGTGATTTTCTGAGGTCTGACTCTAGAGATAGTTGTAGTTTTTGCATCACAGAAAGTCCCTTCTTTCATATTTTATTTGTCGATGTGATATATTTACAAGTTGTATTTTATATTTTTTAATAGCATTATGCCAATTTCACTATACAAAAATTGTGTTGTGGAGCATTTTCATCTTCTATAAATGTCCATGAATTCTATTTAATTAGTGGGTACTTGAGGTTATCTTCTGCAACTTAAGTGAGCTGTTTAGTAGGCTGCATGTTATTTATAACTGTTTAGTAGGCTGCATGTTATTTATAATATGCTGAATTTGAATGCATTGTTCTAATTGTGTAAATAGATTCTAAATAGTCAATCCTACACACATTATTTTTCATGTGATATAATTGAGTTACAATCTCATCTTCACAGTTCTTCCAGCAGTCGAGACAATTGAAAAACACCAATCAGTTCCTGCACAACTGTAAACAATGATTATACTACTTGTATTAAATCCTCAGTCTAAAGGTGCGAGCATTGTTGATTTTTCACATTGGATGTCTAGTGTTGTAATATGGGACTTGCATTCTATCCAACTATAAGTGGATATGAAGTTGAAATGTCCCTTTTCTGATTTTTTATGATATTTCCAATCTTTAATCAGATCTTTAAGATCAAACAACTAATATCACAAAGATCCACCAATTTCTCAATGAAACCCCAAATCGGGTATGCTGAAAATAGTGCTAAAAGCTTCACAACTTCACAAATTATTAATAAATCTGAAAATGAAAATTTTTACAGAACTTTCAGCAGCATAACAGCCTACAAATTGACATTTCCAGATCCGTATAGCCTTTACACAACAGCTCAAAAATGTAAGACAAAAACTATGCTCATCGGGCTCCCGAAATTAACACAAAAATGCCCGGAAACACCACAAAAACACTAATAAACTATCTCAGAAGTTTAATCACGTCCCAATACATATATTCAGCTCTATTTTAACAGCTTAAAGTCTGAAATACAGCAGCAACCAAAACTGATATGAAATGCTCAACTGAAAACACCAAACTCATGCAAAAAACACACCCAAAAACCCCCAAATCTACACTGTTCAGCACAAAGGCAAACTCTGTATGAGCATGCACATGGAATGGCTTCAAACTCCCGTCCTTAGCCTTCCTGGAAACCTGCAAACTCCCATTCTTGGGTCTCCTTGGAAACCTGCAAACTCCCGTTCTTGGGTCTCCTTCTCCACAAGTTTGGCAGCCTCTGAAGAATAACAAAGAATGAGCGAAAATCAAGTTCTGGAATGTGCCCAAAATGCCTCCAAACCCCCTTAAAAGAGGGCATAAATGTAACTCACGTCCAAGAGAGGTTAATGAAACATATTTTAATAATAATTTTCATTTATTAGTCCAACGGTTTCCAAAGATTAACTCCCTTTTTCCGAAACTTCAGTTTCTTGGGCCTAGCCTGCCTTAGCAAAGATTATTATTTTTTAATTATTTGAAAAGGGGACATGACAAGTCCTCCCCTCCCAAACATTGCTTGTCCTCAAGCAATGGCTGAATAATAAACCAATCAATCCACCTGGATCCCAAATGTAGTCATGAACTATACTACTACCAATTAACACAGGCTCCTGCAATATCCTCTGCAACATGACCAAGAGGAATCCATAATCAAACTGACAATTATAGCTCAACCAAACTCCAAAATCACAACTTCCACAGTTAGAAACCCACGAGACACAAACTCTTAGAACATCAAAACCCGAGTAAAGTGGACTACCAACACAGTAAATACCATCAACGCATTCCACTGGCCTATACGGAATGTACAATTCAACTCGGCAACAATGGTGAATGCTCTCAAATGAAACTATACCAAGTATGGAGAATCCACACACTGTACAACTCCTGCAGTCAACACAATTCTGTAGATCATCAGCCACTGTCTCATAACCATAACTCCCATGCACCCCTGATGGTGAAAAGCCATCACAAGATAAACAACAAGAAATGGAACCCAAACCAAATTTTCCCACCATCAACTCCTCAACACAAGGATCAATTGCTAATTGATGTACATACCCTGCAATATAATGTTGATTAAAAAAACCAACCTCATTCAATAGCTCACCATGAACAAGTGATATAACCCACTGTGACTGATCACTAGCTAAGTCAGGAGATGTCATAGCCAAAGGAGTAGAATCAATAACAACACCTGCTGAAGCATCACTCCAAAACTCCTGCTCTAAGTCATGTATTATCAAGCTATCAACTGCAGGACCTATCGCCATGTCGTGACAATCACAACTCTCATCCCGAGGCATCAAACTATTCCATGACTGATGATAAGCACTAGGAACCAAAGTACATCTCTGTATCATAATCTCATCAACATGGTCATCAAAGGTAAATTGATGAGCGTACCTCATAGTGTAATGCCGATAGAATGCGCCAATCTCAGTCAGTGGCTCAGACTGTAACCCAGATGAAACTAACTGCAATTGATCATTAACCATGTTGGAACTGACTACTACCTCCAAAGATATCACCAAGGGAGTAGTATTACTAGCAGGAGCCATGCCAGCTGTCGACTCACCAACATCACACACGATCTTTGATACATCTCTAGTCTCTGTGCCATCAGTACTAGAGGCCACCACCATGTCAGGCATACAACAATCTGCTACAACACCCAACTCAACTGAACCTGACTCTAGTGGGAATGAACCTGATATGCCAATGTTAGTATCAAGGATGGATGCATCCCCATCTCCACTATCTCTGACAATCTCGGCCATGGACATCCTCGGATCACCAAACACCATAGCTTGTGACTGTATAGAATTAGGTAAAGACTGTAGCCGCTCTAACTCCATGGTCACCTTAGCTAAATGAAACTGTGACTCCTTGAAAGCCAACTGTGTACTCTCAAGAATCTCAGAAGTCACCTCAAGCTGCTCAGTAAGCTCACTCACCTCATCTTCCTTGGCCAACAATGCATCATATGCTATACTGCCCCACTCCATAAGATAATCTCTGTCAGTTATCAACTGCATATAATTCTGTCTCAAAATCCAAATAGCCTCCCATAAAGAGTGGATCTCTGTCAAGGAAAGATAACTACCTTCCTGCTCATCACTAGTAGGAGAACCCCATCCATAAACTGCTAACAACTGACGAGCAACATCAAAATGCTGGCAAGTGATAGCAATGTCTTGGTCACTGACTCTTAACTGATTAGACACATGATGGCACTGGCTTGACTGTCTCCTACAAACCTCCTCTAATGCACTGTCTAAAAGAGTATCCTCAAAGTCACTAGTCTCTAGAGTATTACCATCCATATCCTGTGAATCAAATATAAAACTCATATCAACATACAGAGTATCAAAAACATTAGCATTGCTGTCCAACTCCTCTATACCCAAGGAAACTAAGTCTTCAAAACTGCCCACTGCATCCTTCTAGATGTCATCAATGCCAATATGATCTTGGGACTCATCTATACACACTGCCAAATATGAAATATCATCAACACATTTCAGCAAGTATGGTCGACTGGATATATGAACAAAGCCCAACATCGGTGTATAAAAACTAATACCAACATCAGACAAGATACTGGCACAAGAAAAGACAACACCGCATAATCTGCTAATCAAATCCATGATAGCACCCAAACAAACACTGCTACCAAAAAGTGTTAAAGATCTCCAGTCAACTAAATCCCAAATTCCAATATAACAATCTCGAGTCCATATCCGTAAACTAGAATCAACTGGTAACTCAAGCAAACTCCTCACCTGAGTAATATGACCAATACCAACTAACTCCACATACCTGTCATGATGAGATAATGAAGTCACAATACTATTTTTGTTCACCTTCAGCTGGCTGGACAAATCATGTGAAGTACTACCAGCCTCAACCTCATGTGATGAAGCATCTAACTGTGCCTGGTACTCTTTCTTAGCAAAGTCATGAATGCTCAATGTCTGCTCATCTCTACCAGATGTCTCACCATCCTGCACAACAACATCCTCATAATCCTCATCTGAACCCACTACACTGTAGTCACTGCCTGTTGTAACTATACCATCCTGAATACCTGTGGCATCACCCTTTGACGACCTGTAAACAATTGTCTCAATTTGAGTATCCAGTTGACCATTACTATCAATCTGTGTAATATCCTTTCCCACCACCTCCTGTGGCAGAGTAGAATCTGAGACCTCTACCTGGCTATCAGCTAGTTTCTCAAACTCCTCATGCAAGCTCTTGGGAATTGTGTCATTTGTCCTATGAGAAAATCTGCGAAATAGAAATCCAATCAACTTATCCACCTTAGCTGAGTCAGATAACATGTCATTCATTATACGGTGGTGCTCAAACAACTGTTTAGACATGTCATGGCTTATTTTCATAAGTTTATCTCGAATGTCTAAATAACCATCCTTTCTACTGTTTTGACTCTGGCTATCAATTGTCCAAGATCGTTTCCTCTGAGACTCTGTACTATACCTGTCCATTCTGGATAAAGTAGAGTGTAACCCCAATAGGATATAACTTCTTCAAACACCAAGAACTAACATGCAAATGATTAGAAGTAGCATGCAACCATAGATTTGGACATGCAACTGATTAGAAGCAACATGCAACCACCAAATTATGACATGCAAGATCTGGGTAGTTGTCAAAACTGACATGCAAACTTCTACAACCACCAAATTCACCAAGAACTAACATGCAAATGATTAGAAGTAGCATGAAACCATAGATTTTGACATGAAACTAATTAGAAGCAACATGCAACCACCAAATTATGACATGCAAGATCTGGGTAGTTGTCAAAACTGAAATGCAAACTTCTACAACCACCAAATTCACCAAGAACTAACATGAAAATGATTAGAAGTAGCATGCAACCATAAATTTTTACATGCAGCTGATTAGAAGCAACATGCAATCATAAATTATGACATGCAAGATTTGGGTAGTTCTCAAAACTGAAATGCAAGATCTGGGTAGTTGTCAAAACTGACCTGCAAACTTCTACAAACCCTCAAGCTGGCAAGATCATGGCTCTGATACCACTGAAATGTCCCTTTTTTTATTTTTTTTTATATTTCCAATCTTTAATCAGATCTTTAAGATCAAACAACTAATATCACAAAGATCCACCAATTTCTCAATGAAACCCCAAATCGGGTATGCTGAAAATAGTGCTAAAAGCTTCACAACTTCACAAATTATTAATAAATCTAAAAATGAAAATTTTTATAGAACTTTCAGCAGCATAACAGCCTACAAATTAACATTTCCAGATCCGTATAGCCTTTACACAACATCTCAAAAATGTAGGACAAAAACTATGCTCATCGGGCTCCCGAAATTAACACAAAAATGCCCGGAAACACCACAAAAACACTAATAAACTATCTCAGAAGTTTAATCACGTCCCAATACATATATTCAGCTCTATTTTAACAGCTTAAAGTCTGAAATACAGCAGCAACCAAAACTAATATGAAATGCTCAACTGAAAACACCAAACTCATGCAAAAAACACACCCAAAAACCCTCAAATCTACACTGTTCAGCACAAAGGCAAACTCTGTATGAGCATGCACATGGAATGGCTTCAAACTCCCATCCTTAGCCTTCCTGGAAACCTGCAAACTCCCGTTCTTGGGTCTCCTTCTCCACAGGTTTGGCAGCCTCTGAAGAATAACAAAGAATGAGCGAAAATCAAGTTCTGGAATGTGCCCAAAATGCCTCCAAACCCCCTTAAAAGAGGGCATAAATGTAACTCACGTCCAAGAGAGGTTAATGAAACATATTTTAATAATCATTTTCATTTATTAGTCCAACGGTTTCCAAAGATTAACTCCCTTTTTTCGAAACTTCAGTTTCTTGGGCCTAGCCTGCCTTAGCAAAGATTATTATTTTTTAATTATTTGAAAAGGGGACATGACAAAAGTTTGGGTTTATCAAATATTAGGCTTCTATGTGTTTGAATTGTTTATACAATGGCTCACAATGTTTTCTCTCTTGGCTTACAAGTACTTGGGAATATTTTTCATTCTCTACACAACAGGATTCCTATCTACTTGCAAGTACATCTCTACAAGAGTTTACTGTACTAGTTAAAATGACTAATCTGCAACATGCTTTCGTTCAGACTTATCACAAAACTCATTCACACATCCACGCAAAAGTATACAGTTGTTGTATAATCTTAAACTATTAATTTTGAACAGTGCAAGAAAGCTATCTTTGTTAAGTTGCAAATTCAAATGCTCCATAAGTTTTCACAGTTCAGATTTACTGACAAAAACAAATGGAATGACATGACTAATTAGACCTGTTGCAGATGATATCTACTCAGCCTTATTGATGTTGCACAGTAGTTGGCATGCATCAGTATGGGCTCAGGAAAACAGAGGCATGATACTCCCTTGTGTGGAGGTAATGCTACCATTTCAATGTAAATGCTCCTGTGTGAACTTGAAGATGCACAAACCCAAAACACCATACACCTGCTACCCATCTCCCACATAGTTTTGGTTTCCAGTTGCACAGTTCAACTTAGTATCTCCTAACCAGCGTATTCCAGACTTCCGATACTCACAACGAACTTCAGCTTGCATTGAGTATCACCGGTTTCACATTTCAGGTCACTCGGAAAGTCCTGTAGTGAACTCACCCGAATCTTCAGTCATCCTGTACCCTAACACACAAACAGAGATGGAATAAATACAAAGTTTAGTTCAAGAGTAGAAAGTAAACTAGTTCAAAGATGGATTAATGAAGAGAAATTATGTGTTGAAAAATGCATGGCAAAGATACTGTTCCTAGTTGTATAGATTTTCATTTAAGGATACGGATATGATTCTAGAAAACGATGTCCACTTCAAGAAGGGGAATCCCTGCTTTTATGGTGTAGGTGAAATTAGGTCTATACAATGCGTTAAGCAAGGTTGGTCATATAGTATGGGTTACCAATGACATTGTGTGGACTAAAACTACATATGGTGAACTTGTAAGACAAATTACTAAGTGTTGTATAGTGCATATTGTTTGGAGGATTCCAAAACAAATGCAATACCAAAACTACGATGTAAAAGAAGGGAAAAAGACAAGGTTGAGGAAACAGTGTCAGAAACTTTTTGAATCAATGGTACTTCATTTTGATCTAGTAGAATAGTAATGTCATGCAAATTGCAATGCCCATGAATAGTTCTGATGGAAAAATACAATTCCACAATTTTGTCAATTGATGTAAATTGGATTTCAAGCACATGCATATGCTATATGGAATACAAATAACACTTAAATACCAAGTTGTCAATCCTAATGTTGGTTCAAGTGTTTGGTTTGTGAATTTAGTTGTGTAGAAGAAACATATAAAAATTATAAATATATACATTTTTGCAACCTAAAAGCAGAAATATTATGTCATGTCCCCCGACCTGGCCTAATTCATATCTATGAACATATAGCCTATTCCTAGCGTCCCGATAGGCTCATGTGAGTGTGTAAGGGATGTGGAGATTGGTTCGGGTGATCATGTTGTTTGCTTGCATGGGTGACCCACAACTTAGTCCTTGCCACTTTTCGAACTGGAGTGGAACACTTTCTTTTCCAAGTGTATGGAGGGGTTTCAAGTTGTAGTAGACAACAGTTATCTTACCTTAAATCCCTCTGCCCACAAACTTGAAGATTCTCTTAAACCATTGAGTACTTGGACTGTTGTGGGTAACGCTTTTGTTGGTTGTTGGTGTAGACACCTAAAAAATCCTTTAGAAAATAAAGTATTTTTATTTTTTGAAAAAGTTCCTGATGACATCATTATTTATTTATTAATTATTTATTTAATTTATTTATTTATTTTTATGCCATTAAATTCCTTTATCTTAATTAAAAATATTTAATTAAGGAATCCCTCCCAAAAATGTTTAAATCTTATTTAAACATTATTTTCTTATTTATTAATTATTTAATTAATAAATTGACCAAAAATTCTAAAATAAATTATTTATTTATTTTTTGCCCAAAACTTGGCCAATTTCCTTAAGATCACTAACCTCTTCCAAAATCTTCTAATCCTTCTTTCATTTCGATTAAAGGCTAATCCCATCATTTCCTACCCCTAATCCCAACTCAAAATATTTAATTAAGATTAAATATTAATCCTCATGTTTATTAAAAATACTTTAATAAATATCTCCTCAACCCAAACCTTAAATAAAACTTTATTTATTTCCTAAAAATCTTATTTATCCTCATCCTAGGAAGTTCTAGACTCTTCTAGAAAGTCTTCATCCTCATCCGAAGCTTAGACTCTTCTAAAAGATGTCAATCTTTATCTTTGACCCTAATCCTAATCCCCCCCCAACCTTGTCACATTCCCTAAACATGGGTTAAAACTTGCTAACCCAAGCCAAAGTTAACAAATATCTTCTCCTTCACCCACCCTCATTAAATGCCATCCACTTGCTCATCTCTAACAAACCTAATCTAATTTTAACCCAAGCCTAATCCAAGTCTTAATCATTTGCACATTCTTAAGTCAAGCTTGAGACTTTCTTAATCCAACCCAAGTCAAAATATTTCAACTCTCTCACAAATATCCCAACCATAAAACTTTATGAAGCCCACAAAGTCATAAATGACTCTTACATGCTCATTTATTGCTCTTACAAGCCATTATGAGGGTCTTTATGAGCTTTGAGCCTCCTTTGTTGACCCCTCAACCCCTCTTGCTCTAACCAATGACCCTGTGACATGTGTCACTCTCTGATTAGCTGTAAGGAAGCACAATCCATGTGCTCTCCTCTCATTCAATTTAAACCTTCCATAAGCTTTCTCTCATCCTTGCATCCTAGCCCTTGATCCCTCAAGCCCTTTGCCTATTTAAGGAATCCTCTCCCAAGCCATTTTAACACAATCTAGAAAGTAAAGTCATAATGCCATTTTTTACATCAAATCCATTCACCAAAATCTATCAAAAATCTTCCATTGAAGCCCATTTGAGCATTTGAGCATACATACATAATCAAGTCATCTTAGCTATTAGACACACCTCTACATCAAGTGATCATCCTCATTGAGAGAGCCTATCCATGGCTCATATTCTCATTTGAGGACTTTACTTTGTCTCTCATGAAGTTATGTTAAATTAGTATGCAAATGCTTTTTGATTGTTTTAATTTAGTGTTTCTAACATACTAAAGTAGCATATATAACATACTAAAGTAGCATATACAGTTGGTGATGACATACTTAAGGCATGAAGTGAGAATGGGGGGAGTGGCATTCAACATGGTGAATTTGAAAAAAATAATGGTATTCTTCTTGCTTTGACCACGGTGTTGTTTGAGCTAGTTTGAGATAGAAACCTCAGACTTAAGAGTTCGGAAGGAGACCTGAAAAAGATTAGGGTGAGTTCACTACAGGACTTTCCAAGTGATCTTGTGATTGTGCTGGATCTTCTCTTGTTACTGACCTTTAAATTTATGCCAAAATTATTAAACAAAGGTATATAATAAGAATTCAGATCTGAAGAGAAGCTTCCAATTTTAAAATTTTGTTAGCTTCGAAATAGAGCTCTGAGAGCATATAATATTGTAGACATTGTCATTCAAGTGCTTTTGAGTTGACAGTTGCATTTCTCTGTGCAGATGACCTCAAATGTGCTCTAGTTGCACTCACAATTGAAAGTGCTACTTGGTTGTGACAAAATGTGGATGGTGAAGGCATTACTACATTAAAATATTTCCACCACGAATCTACAAGGACAACATTTGCAACTCTGTATCATGCTAAACTTAAAGTTAAAATAAGCCTTTTCTACATGGTTGTAGATTCTTTCTTCCTTTGAATGTATTGGTGCTCAAAGATACATCTTCACATATCCTAAAAATTAGCATGAGAGCTAAGACCAATGGTTTGGTTGATATCAATTGATAAACTTAATGGGTTTTCTAATGAATGGTTCATAAGGAACAATGCTTGGTGAAGGTTTTGCAAATCTAGTTGCAAGCCGAGTGGCTTAACCATGGAGGAAACTTTGTAGTTAAGCTGCTAAGCATGCTCCAGTTGGAGTAGTATTGGGAAGGGTGACCTCCCAGGAAGTCCCAATGCTTCACCTTTGTGAGCATCACCTATATCTAATGAGTGCTAAGTGTTCCATTCATCCTCATGAGGGATGAGTTCATGTGAACCACTACACCTACTAGCTACATTTTCTTAAAAGATTCTAAGAACTTCACAACAAAATCATTTTGAATGTATCCTATAATCATGGCATTCCATAAGACTACATTTCTTGAAGGCATTCTATGAGATATTTTCCTTTCCTTGTCTACATTTTCACATTTTTCATGCATGTCTACCAAGGCACTTGCAACTACATTATTTGACAAAAATTCCTCTTCCTTTATCCTTTGGTGAATATCCATTCCTTGTCTGAAAGATCTCATTTTGGCACAGGCAGGAGGGTGCTGGAAAATGTTGAATTTAGCTTTATACTTGCCATATGCATTTTCTTGGAAGTGTTTAAAACCTTTTCAATAAATGCAACCTTTTAACTTTAGAAAACTAGTTTTCCTTTCATGAGGAACTTGTAGAGATGTAGTATTGTAGGTTTTGCCTTGCAAATTTCAATTTTGCTCAATTTGCTTATTAACACCACTTCCTCCACCACTACTTCAATGATGTCCCCCCACCATATCCAAATTTAAGCTCTTGACCCCCTTGTCTCTGAAACTTGTCCTTGCACCCCTCCATTAGGTGGAACTATATTTTTTATATAACTCAAATTGTTGAAAGAGAATGCCAGTTCTTATAATAGGAATAATCCACTTTGGATTCCTTTCTCTTGTTTGACCTTCCTTGCTGCCTTCCTTTAAATAAAGTTCTCCTTTTTATAGCCTTATGTATTTATGAAAAGAGAAATTTTGGAAGATAGTGATCTTTATGAATGGTCATAACAACTCTTAATGCTGCCTCTTCAAAATCAATTGTTGCCTTATGTATCTATTAACCACTTCCTTTTGTTCAATTTTTCACATGAATTGTTGGTCTTTATGAATAATTCTAAATAGGGATAGCTGCAAGATCACAGACCCTACTTGGATCCTCATGAATCCACACTCTAATCAGGATATTATTAATTAGGAACAACTTCACATCAAAAGTCTTTTTCTAAGATACTAACTAGATATTACTAGTTAGGAACAACTCAAGGTTCCATCAACCAATCCACTTTATCCTCACACTCACAAGACCTTCCAAAGGCCCATCTATTCATTTACCAACTCTCACACCCACCTTCCTTCATATGCTAGTTACACCCAACATTTAATTATAAATAAATTGTTGATCACTTGCTTTCTCTAGCTGTCATGACCACACATTCTATTGGAAAATTTATGTATATAATTATAACGTTGTGCCCCTTCAAATTTCCCTTAAAAAAATATGATATTTTAGGCCCTTCGTAATTGGTTAAAGATCTACTTGTTTGTGCATTAAAAACATAGTTTGAAGACTAAATATGGTTTGGATAGTTAGAATAGTCAATCAGTTTGTGCATGCTTTAACTAGGAGAAGTTTTACTACTTGTTTTAACTTTTCCATCATTTAGAAATGGAAATTGCCTAAAACTCCAACAGAGGGTTTTTTTGGCATGTGCCCATTGTTGAAACTCTTAGTTTATATTCAACAATCATAAAATATCTATAGGATTTGGTACCTTTCAAGAGTTACTTTGAGGCATAATACCAAGCCTCTGAGGAGTTGCATCTTGATTTCCTCCATCAAGGTGGGTTGCATCATTGGAATGAATTTGGTAATTTACCTAATTCAAATATATCACATGTCTCTCAAGGTTTAAATTGGCATCTTTGCTATGAAGGGCCCAAAGACTATTTTACAAATCCTTAACCAAAGATTATTTATGTATCTATTACTAATGTTTATTATTGTAGTTGACAACGTAGTTTCCATAGCATGTTTAATCACTTGTTTTTGCATGTTATTGATTTCCAAAAATTTATAACCAAATTCCTTTCCTTGAGAACCCTTAAATGCATTGGTATTTGTGCTTCGATTGTGATTTATGATATGTTAAATAAAATTATGTATTTTTTTGCATTTATAGCTAGCTGTGCTCTGGAGATTTTGAATTATATTGGTGTTAATGGTAAGCCAACGAGAATAATTTTTTCCCATCGTGATCCAAGCATTCAAAAGACTAGCTCTATAAAAATCTTCATCAAGATGAATATGTTGCATCAAAATTTTAATGTTTATTTTTCTTACTATGACATAATAGTTGAAGATTTATGTGTTAATATTAAAGTTTTGTTTGCAAATTCTTGACAAAAGAATAAATAATAGAGGATTGTATGATACATTCTCTACTTTGGGGATCATTCTTTTTAGCAAAGTGGCTATAGATGACAATGGCTAGTCCAAAGGTTATGGTTTTGTCCAGTATGAGCAAGAAGAGATAGCACCGAGTGCCATTGAAAAATTGAATGACTTGTTGCTTAGTGGCAAGCAAGTCTATGTTGGCTTGTTTGTGAGACGAAAAGAAAGAGATCGATCAATGGTTACTTCCAAGTTTAGCAATGTTTATTGTGAAAAACTTGTCTGACACGACTACATATGAAGACTTGCAAAATGTTTTTAGTAAATTTGGCCCCATCACTAGTACAGTTGTTATGAGGGATGTGGATGGAAAATCCAAAAACTTTGGATTTGTTAATTTTAAAAATTTAGATGATGCAGCTAATGTTTTTGATAGTTTAAATGGAAAAACTTTTAATGATGATAAGGAATGGTATTTTGGAAGAGCACAAAAAAAGGCTAAAAGGAGGCAAAATTGAAAACGAAGTTTGAACAAGAGGGGAAGGAAAAAATGGAAAAATTTTAGGGTGCTAATTTGTATCTAAAAAATTTGGATGATTCCATTGATGACGAAAAGCTAAGAGAACTGTTTTCAAAATTTGGCATCATAACATCTTGCAAGGTATGTCTTCTCATGACTATGATGTTGTTAAGGTTCTGCTCATTTTATTATTTCTTGTGGATTACATTGTGGTTAAATTGAGCTCCTATAGCTTCTCACATAAAAACATTCTACTTATTTGTGTATTTAATTTCTTAACATCATGCCAATATTTATAGGTTATGAAGGACCCCCAAGGTTTGATCAGGGGATCCGAATTTGTGCCTTTTTCTTCTCCAAAAGAATCCATGCATGCTCTAAGATGTTATTTATTATTATGATAGATGTTTTGTTTGAATTCATAGTATCTAACCAAATTTTCTTGTTTTCTATCCACGAGAGCATGACATGGTTTTGAATGTGGTGTATTTATCATGAATTGTGGGTTTTTGAGATGAGTTGAAAGATGGCTTGAAGAAAACCTCTTTATGTTGCATTGGCTCAACAAAAACTAAAGAGAACGGTGAGATTGTAGGTATGTAGAGTTCTTGTGGTAGAAAATTCAAGATGCCCATATTGATTTGCTAGATGCACAAAAGATGCAAGTTCTTGCAAACAATGTTAATGCTTGATCTATTGACATGCCAGGCTCAATTTTCTCAGATGAGAGCTCCTATTGGAGTTAGTCCTACAATACCAACTAGTTTATCACCATATCATCCTAGTGTTCCAAGGCTCTCTCTACAACAATTGTTCTATGGTCAGGGTTCTCATGCCCTGATTCCTCTAGAGGTTAGTAAATGGGATGCGTAGTACTTTAATTTTGATTCACAGGGAGTTACTTTGGCTAGAAATTCTCTGATTCTTGTAATTCCTTATAGCCTGCAGGTTTTGGTTTTCAACAATAGTTGCTACCTGGCATTCACCCTGGAATGGAACAGATGCAAAATTTTATGCTACCATTTCAATTACACAAGCAGAGCCAACAAGGACAAAGAATGAGTGGAAGGAGGGGTGGTGCACAAAAAATTCAACAACACTAGCACCATGTACTTAGTGCATTTGTGTTTCCCAAACTTGATAAACTATTAATAACTCATGCTTCTTTATTTTCTAATCATGTGGGGAATGCAACATGGACAACTTAGAATACTCTCAAAACTTAGAAGCTTTACTTGAGAAACCAAACTTTGTCAAAACTGATAGCCATCCAACCTTTACATGGTGTAGCCTACACTATTGCAAATTCACCATCTTCTGAAGCAAGGCCAATACATCTTGAGCCCATACATCTTGAGCTCATCATCAACAATATGGAAATTACTGTACTACACTACTGGATCATTTCCTGGCTAGCTTGGCGATTGTTATTATTATGTGATGTTGTATTGGGATTTATTTGCATATTTTTTAGTAAACACTTATTGACTTAAATTTTTGGATAATGTTTCACAAGAACTCCGCTTTTGGGATTAAACAACATAGTTTGAGATTTTTATCCTTGTCTAGCTCCAGACTATTTTTTGCAGACTTTATAGAGTTTGATACTTTGTTTTGTGAATGATCTCAACTAATTTTGAAGAAGTTGGTGCATTGAGGACATCATTGTTTTGCATTATTTAGTGTTGTATAAATAGTCTCACTGTACTTTAGTGTTACATTTAAGTTTTTAGAAATTTTTATTTGTATGCACTGAGAATATTATTTAATTGCATTATTTACTATGGTGTAAATATTCTCATTTATAATTAGTATTAATGTCTAAGTTTGTAGAATTTATTAGAGGTGGCTAACCACAAAAATGAGGCACAAGCAAAAATTCTTGTATTGATAGGTACATGGATGGTGTGGATTATGAAGAGTTCAGTGTGTACTTTTTCTAGCTCAACTATTTATGACTAGTGGCTTTTCATCTATTAGTGAAGTCTCATTCCAATGGCTAGTGCAAAGTGTCATTAAGGCAATGACATTGTATGTAGTATAGAGTGTTTATTTTTGGATGACACACTTGAAGCAATCGTCTAGTCACTACATGCACTTCTACATTGTTAGTATCAAGTTGGACATCATTTTTAAGTTTAAAATCCATTACCCCAATTCCCTTTTCCTTTGGTTGATTTAAGTTTGACAAATTGGAATTATTTTTTAAAATAAAAGGAGCCTTTAAACTATTAGCTTGATTGGATGTTGCCTTGTTGCCCCCATTTCAACGAATATAGATCCTTAACCTTTTTGGGTGCTATATTAAGAATGAAATGAAATAAATAATAATTCATTATGTATTCTTTAAAGGGTGCTAGCTCAATGGAAGAGCATCTACTTTACAAGCAGGAGGATGGTGGTTCAATTCCATCATGCTCTATTATGACCAAGTACACTACCAAATATGTGACTAAATATGTTATTTAATATGATACTAAATATGTGACCAAATATACTATTAAATATGCTACTACATAGACTGCCAAATATTGACTATATATGATATTGAATATGCTACTAAATATGTGACCAAAGATACTATTAAATATGCTACTAAATACACTACCAAATATGTGAGTAAATATACTAAATGTGTGGTTAAATTGTTGATCTCATATTGGTTTTGACAAGTGAGTGTCAACACACTTAAACCATTTACTCAATTCATGTTGAACTAGTAATATATACTGAACACAACATGTAAATATTAGACCATGTTGAGTTGCAATGAGTGTCAAGTCACTCATTTGCCAAGTCACTCAAGTGTCGAGCAGATAGACCATGTGAAGTAATTCACGAGCCGAGTAAATAGTGGATGCCGAGTAATGCAGGTGTTGAGTCAGAATCATAAATACAATGCATGTCAAGCATCAGTGACTTCATATGCCGAATGACATAGTTTTGACATATTTGTTTGTAATGGCACAAACAAGTATGTAAACCATTTCTAAGCTGACTTGAGGATATATTACGATCTTTTGGAGATAAGGATGAATCTATATGTGGATTCCCTATGTAATTACATGCAACCAATCAAAAATGGAAAGGTTTAAGTGGCAAAATGGATGAATCTCAACCGTAGATTCATACCTAACCCTAAGCCACCTAAGTCTTCTTAAGGAGGAAAAAACCCTAAACTCTTTATGAATGGGTGGAAGGGTAAGTGGTCAAATTAGAGGAGCAAACAAGATAGTTTGCATGCAGAGCATTCAAGGTGACTTAGAAGTAAGAGTGATTTGCAAAATTAGTTAGAGAAGAATAGAGGATAGAGAGAAGGATACAACATTGATACATCTAATCGTGAAGGATTAGTTAGACATTGTGTAGAGGCGATTTGTTATTAGGCAAGCAAGTGCCAATCATAGGATTTATGTTGAGACATTTTAACAAGAGATTTCAATTAAATCTCTTAATAGAGTAGTCCTAACAGGCTGTATGAAATCCTTTAACAAGGTGCTTACTTAATTGTAAGTTCAAGTTCTCTAACCAGGCACACTTCTAACAGGATTTTGAAATCCTCTAACAAGGGGAGACCTAATAGTCTTTGTAAGCCTTTAATAGGGCATACCTTTCATAGGGCAGACCATAATTCATGGTCAAATCATTGTAACCTTCATTGGATACACTTTAGTGCTATAGTAGTGAAGATTTGTGGGTGTCATCCCCACCCTAGTTTTACCTTCTCACTTGGATGGTTTCTGGGTAATCATATCTGGTGTTATGTGTGTGATTGATTACATGTTTACATGATTTAGATTCATATGCTTTGCATGTTATTTTAGTATATTAATGCATGTGATGAATGAATGGTGAAATTTTTATGGGTCCAAGTTTAAAATACTAATTCACCCCCCCAAAAGTTTACTCTTTCCCTTTTTAATTCCAACAATTGGTATTAGAGCCTTGTTCTCTAAAAGAGAAACTTTGTAGATTTGAGGAAAGATCTTGAAATAGAAGTCTACAAGCTAGGAAAGATTATTGAGAATCAGGAGATTGAAATACATCTCATACTACATCAACTGAATGAGGCAAGAGAGGAATTAAAGAAATTCTTGAAGAGAAGGAAAGAGATTGCTATTGCAAAGAATGACACACTATACAAAGAGATAGACACTACTAAGCTATTTGCAGATGGTGACTCTAATGAATTTGATGCAGCAGTTGCAAATCTAATGAAAAAGAATAGAATCCAAGCTAAAGAAATCAAAAATCTCTAGCTAGAGAAAGAATCACGAGCTATACTACTATGTGAGGTGACTAAACAGAAGAAGAAAGCCATGGAAGATAAAGCCATGATTGAAGAAGACAAAAGAGTTCTGGCAAATAGATTGGAAGAAAAGTAAACAGAGTTAACCAAGATCTCCAACATGCAATTGGATACTCTAAGTCAAATGATGAATGCCAACTATGAGTTGATTGTCAAGGACATCAAGATAACTACATTGAAGTTGCAAAATGAACGATTGCAAAGTGACCTAAAAAGAGATAAGGAATTTGCTAAAAGTCTCAACAAGCCAAATGAAGCCATCAAATACTTTGAACAATTATTGAGATCCCCTAGATCAAACAAAGATACATCAGGATTGGGCTACACAAGCACTAAAGAAGGAGAATCATCCAGAGTTGCTAAAGAAAGGAACATCAAAGGTAAGAACTCCAAACCTACTTGTCATAATTGTGATAAGAAAGTACATACTACTAATGTGTGCAAGAGCATAAGAATATGACTCATTGTCATAAGTGCAACAAGCAAGGCCATCAGGCACATGAATGTAGAACCAAGACCATGCATAAACACAAATTTGAATATATAGCTACAACTTTCAGAAGTATGGACAAAGAGCCTTTGAATGTAGATCCAAATCATTGTGGTCATCAAACAAGCCAACAAAGGTAAGAAACAATGGGAACTTTTATAATTAGGATTATAATACAAGATATAGTTGTCACTATTATCAAGAATATGGACATGTTCCTGAGAATTGTATTAGGACACACTTCAGTGGTAACTACAAAAGGCACTTGAGTCAAACTACATGTTTTAGTTGTTTGAAGACTGGTCACATCAATAAGCATTGTCCAACTAGGCCAAAGGTCCCAAGTTGTGAATTTGATAAAGGCAAAGGCAAGGCAGATGTTGGACACATCAAAGATGAGATGAATAATAAATAGAAAAAGAAAGATAGTTGCAGCACATCAAATGGAGAAGGGATCAGTTCACCCAATGGGTCAAGTGATCACACTTCACTAAATTAGGAAACAAAGAGGTATGTGGGACTGATATTCAAGTGTTATATCATACATCAGTTCCAAAGGAGATAGTACTAAAAAGACTACATTATCATGAATAAAGATGCAAGATGTTGTTGAAAATTTAAGTTAAATCTTTAAGTTTTTCAAGTTGTTGCCGAGTATGAAAAGTTTCCTATGTATACCAAGTAGAATACTAGTTTTTGAGCTGCCAGACTATCTAGTTGATGTCAATCTCATAGTAGCTACTAAGTGATGGAAATATCAATGGATGCTAAGTGATTTTGAAATTGGTTGATGTCAAGCTTACAGCTGTGTAAGCACTAAGTATTAAATGCAAGGTTTTTGAAGGGTATATGATCGATTTTTTTCTCATTATTCATCATTTTGAATTCAAGCAAGAGCAAGTACAGTAGAAGAAAATTTAGAAACCTGTCCAAAGCATTTGCAAAGAATTTAGCAATGATCTCACATCAATTTATCATATTTCACAAGGTATTTATCATAAGCCAAGCTATGCAATTTTCTTTTGCATAAACCCTAGTTTGACAAAATGTTATCTAGTTCGAAAAATGTTGAAGGGAGGAAGTTTTGAATGTTTAGCTTGTCAATAATGTAAGTAAAACAACCCATATTTAAAGTCATTCTTGACATCGCCTATAAGCAAGATCCTTCTAATGCATTGTCAATGATTCTGCCAAATGTAATTATGGTGCAAGATGTGAAGAAATGTTACAATTGCAAAATGGGAGGTATAGGAGACATGGAGATTAGAGATTCATATAACATATTGTGTGAGAATGGTGTTTGGAAGGAGGAATACAAAATCAGGGTATACTTTAAGAAACCCCTCTTTTAGAAAATGTGTAAAAAATTGGCGAAAGGTGTAAAACACCTGACAAATTTATTTATTTTTGTGGCGAAAAAAATAGTTTACAAACAAAAAATAATAATCTCCATTGGCGAATCATTCATAGTCTCTCAAACAATGTGTAAAATCTAGGCGAATTGTGTTATTTTAAAACCACAAAAAAAATATACATTGGTGAACAAAAAATAATAATCACATTAAAATTTGAATTTTTTGGGCGAATCATTTCATTGTATTCAAGGTTAAAAAAAACATATGTGAAGTCGATGGCATCGTAGGTTCGCAAAGGGTTTCATCAGTTTGAACTTTTATGTTACGAAGTCGTGAAAAGGAGATCACATCATCGGAGGTTTTAGTCAGCTAGTTAGTCTGTTGGTTGCGAGACCGCAAAATGTTAATTCAAGCAGTTTTCACATGTTCGCAGCTGTTAAAGGGAAAGGACTTCCAGCAGTCGTGAAAAGGGAGATCGCATCATCGGAGGTTTTATGCAGGCAGTTAGTCTGTTGGTTGCAAGATTGTGAAATGCTAATTCAAGTAGTTTTCGCATGTTCACAGCGGTTAAAGGCAAAGGACTTCCGACAGTCGCGAAAAGGGAGATCGCATCATCGTAGGTTTTATGCAAGTAGTTAGTCTGTTGGTTACGAGACCGCGAAATGTTAATTCAGGTAGTTTTTGCATGTTCGCAGTGGTGAAAGGGGAAAGATATGTCATCCTGTGAAGTCGCGAAAGGTTAAGATGAAGCAGTGTTCGCCACTTCGCACCAGTTAGAAGGAAATGGGTTTTCACAACTGCGACAATGCGATTTGAAATGTTTTAAGTTTTGAAGCTGCAAGAGAAGGGGAATCTCATTAGAAGAGGATATAAGGCTTATCGCAGGGTCACAAGGATAAAGTGAATATTTGATTTAGTTGTTGCGATAGCCCGAGAAAAGAAAAAGAAGGGTTTTGCAGTTTCATGAAAAGATTTCAAGGTTAAGTTGAACCGATTGCAACAGAGTGTAGAACGAAGGGTTTCGCAACTCATAAGATTGTACAATGATAATGTATTTTTGAAGCTTGAAACTTTGAAAGTACAAAAGAACAGGTTTTCAAATCTATTATCTGATTCCAGATAGCTAATGAGTTGACATTCTAAGGCAGATGAAATAAAGGCAGTAGTTACTACTGATAGTGATTGATAATAGATATCTATGCACGTGCAAGCTTTTAAACTTTAAAGCCATTAAAATTTAACAATTTAACACCGTGGCCCATCAAGAAGTTGCACAAAACTAGAATTCTCAGGTATATACAACTAACAGAGAAAAAAGATTCAAGAATTTGCAGTAAGATCAGAATGGCAGAAGCATAATCATCAGTAAAGAAGGGCACTGGAGAAGGCAACAAGGTTTCATTGTCTGCCAAATTTGCAGAAGAATGGTTGAAGATTCTTTCTAAATCTTCCAATGCTCAAAGTGCTAGTGTCCACGCGTTTAGAGACGCTTACAACTTCTGTAGAGATGCTCAAGTATCGTACACCAATGGAACTGAATTGTTCTTGTACTTTTACAAGAATAGGGTGCAGAAGGTTCCCGTCTCAAATCCATGGATGAGGAACCTAGGAAAGTTGATAATGCCAGAGGTATACATGGATGTTGACCTTATCAAGGCACTGGTAAATGCATATAATCCAACCACTCGGTCCTTTCATAGAAAGGATATGAGCGTTCTCTATACGTTAAGTAAGGATGCTTTTGTTGAAGCATTTGATTTGCAGGGTCCCATGTCAATTCCTATTAACCTGGAAAAATTGGCAGTAGCATTTGAGAAACAGAGAGGTTTCTATACAACACATGCAATGTTGTGACATATCCCGAGGGAAAATCAAAACAAGATGAAAGGAGAATTCCCGAAAATGGTTAATGATTTTATACCCTTGTCATATTTGTGTGCATACTTTCAAAAAATAGTTTTCGGATTGAACAAACTATTGGGAGTAGATGGATCCATGGATGCCTCCCCAGCATTGTATGTGATAGCTCTAGACATTCAGGACCCACATACTAATGTGGGTTATGATTTTGGAACATTCATTGCTGATAGTATTCATCAGCAGATGGTGACAACTCAACAAGGTGATCTTGACAATTTCAAATTTCTACATTACTCGGTGCTTATGCATCTCATCCTCTTCTACAATGTGGGCCATGTGGATTCTAGTTTCATTGAAGGTTTGGACAATTTCGGAGAGGCATTTCCTGTTCAAAGATGGACAAGATTATGGTAGAGGTTCTACTCTTTTTCTAATTCCCTCTCTTTTTATAATGATTTTGTTGCAACTATTCATAGGATGTTAGGTTCAAAATTGGAAAGATTACCTAGGTTAATCAAGAAGATTGTTAGACCAACTTTGTGTTTTGATGATGAGGGACCAATTGATCATGATTGGGGCAGTGCCTTTTTGTTAGCAAACTGTACAGTGATTAGAATTTTTGGTTGTTCCCAACCCCCTCATTTCTTGCCAAGATATGTACCAAAGAGGGTGGGTGTAGTGGAAATTTTCTGGCAGTTGTTATCCATGAATAGAGAATATCTAGGGCCAACTATTAAAAAGGCGTCTTTTGTGTGTAGAAATTTCAAAGTAGGGTATTTTGAAATTTGTAAAGAGGCCATTGAGGAAGTTGATGCCTTCCTAAGAGAGTTAAATTTGCGCACTGCCCCCACTAGGGTTTATGACCCATATAACATTATTACAAGTGCTCTTAAACAAATGAGGGGTTATAATGTCATCATTGGAAGGAAAATTTGGGAAGAGGATGTCATTAGGGATGTATTGTATGAAGATGTTTGTGTTGATAGGATGCGGAAGTGGAGAGAAATCCTCTCAGTAGAGGAAGAAATGAAGAAAGTAGATTCTAATTTCCAGGGCTTCTATTCTGATTTACCCTATTTTAAAAAAATTGATAAGTATATTGAGGAGTTTGATAACATTATGGCTCAAGTTCCTCAAAATGCTAGAGATAGGATAAACCCTTCTTCTCCAAAGGCAGATGTTGTATTGGAAATTAGTGACGAAGAAGATCAGCCTGGCCCTTCAGACTAGGATAAAGGGGGCAAGAAGAAACAAAAAATGATTGAGGTTCCAGAAAAGGCTAGAGAGAAAGCCTTACAAGTGCTTCCAAAAGGAACTAGGTATTTTGATGATGCCAGAAAAAAGTTCTTAATTGATCAAGCTACTGAAGAGGAGAGGAGACCCAATAGTTTAGAACTGCAGTCCATGATGTTGGATGACAAAATTATACAGGCTCAAGAATTCATGAAGGATGATGATTTTATCAAGAGTGAAGAATTCAAAAGTTTTTTTTGTATAAACTCAAACAGAATGAACTTTCTTTGCATGTAAAACCTGGAGACACAGATGAAAAAGTGACTGAAATGGTGCAGAAGCTCCAAGCCTATGATCCTAACAGTGAAAGCCTCACTGTAGAGGAGGCTAGGGAATTGGTACAAAGGAGTGGTATGATAGTTTTCCCAGGATGGGATATTAGTTCATCATTCTTGCTTGATCAAATGAGGAGACAAGAAAAATCAATCTCTTATGAGGAGATTAATCCATTTGGTGAATTGCAGGGGGCAAGATTTAATATAGATACTAAGAAAATGGCTATTTGGAGTGTAGCTCCAGAATCACAGAAGCCTACCCTGATGGAAATTAAAGAGACACCGGCAAGTAATGCAATTTTCTGGAATGCACATTCAACTTCTTTAGATCAAATTTACAACCTCCAAAACACTACTGCTATGCTAGGCAAGAACAATATTGATATTCTTCAAGAAAAACTAGTGTAGACATATGAAAAGTACCTTGATGCAAGGAAGAAGTATGAAGAGGAAATGAGAAAAACATATGTTCTGCAACACGCTTTGGAGGAATCAAAAAAGGAGAATGAAGATTTGAAAAGAGAAGAAAGGTCACTAAGAGTAAGGGAGGTACAAGACCAAAATATTCAAACTGACCAGATAGCAGAAGAACCACATCCAGTAACACATATGGATGTGGATGAGTTTGAGATTAGCAATGATGCAAAGATCAGGACAATGAAACAATTTTTTATTCATAGAATCACTACTTTAAAAAGAGCCTCTATAAATGTACATAGTATGTACATTACTCTACAAAGTAATGAATACCAATGCTCTAAGGCTTTATCACTATTATCTCCATTGTTTTCCCAGTGGGGGCCATACATTCAATTCTTTGATAGGTTAGTTCCTTTACTCACACAAAAAAAGGAACTACCTAAGGAGATCATTGTTCCTATAAGGAAAATGATACATCAAGTTAAAGAATTGAATTCATTCTTCATTGGTAAGATCGAAGCAATAAGGGGAAAATTGAAAAGCATAGCATTGGGTACCCCAGATTTCATTCCAACAATTTTGAACAATGAAGGGTATGTCAAATCTTGGCAAGAGTGGTCTGAATCTTTTGATCTAATATTAGACCATCCAAGATTTATAGCATTTTCAAGAGGTGAATCAAGTGATCAAGTTGTATATGATATGATTGATATGACATACAAAATTGAAGCAGATATGAACAAAATTACTGGAGAGGGTAAAGCCATCACAGATGCAAAATGGACTAAAAACTTCAGTGAATTAGAGGCAGTTAGAAATACAGCATGGCTTGTTGTGGATACAGATATTGCCATCTGGGAGGTTATAGCAGATATCAAAGCAATCCCTTCAGTAGAAGATGATTAGCACAAAAGATGGTGGCCCCGGGGAATCAATTGGAGGACAAGTGATGCAGAAGAATATCAAAGAGAAGTTGTTCATCATAACAGATTACCTTACCTTTGCGGTACATCCGCTGTGGGTAATGCTGCAGTTAGAACTGGAAGACAGGCTTAATGATCACTTGCCACTTGTCACATTTTGTAATTGTTTCCCCTTTTTCTATTAAAATATGTCACAAAAGGTTTCAACATTATAGCAGATATCAAAGCAATCCCTTCAGTAGAAGATGATTAGCACAAAAGATGGTGGCCCTGGGGAATCAATTGGAGGACAAGTGTTGTAGTAGAATATCAAAGAGAAGCTGTTCATTATAACAGATTACCTTACCTTTGCGATACATCCGTTGTGGGTAATGTTGCAGTTAGAACTGGAAGACAGGCTTAATGATCACTTGCCACTTGTCACATTTTGTAATTGTTTCCCCTTTTTCTGTTAAAATATGTCACAAAAGGTTTCAACAAATTGTAATGATTATCTTAATTGTTGTTATCTTTCGTCTTTTGTAATGAATCATTATGTAACCTTTGTAAGCCTGAAGCTTGTTGCAACTCAAGTGATATAAATATGAGTTCCCAAGGCTTAGAAATGGTTTGATCTGTTGTTATTTTTCGAATTAAGACTTAAGTATAATTTGCTTTAAGAGCAGATATTGTTCCAACTCTATGTATTTCAATTTTCCATTATGTTATGTAGTCAGTAGTTCTCTGTGATGTTATGGGCTTTGCACATGTCTCTATTATCTCTTTTTTTATTATCAAACAACTAAATCAAGAGAAAGATACAAAAATAACATTGTGTCAACAATATGAATAGAGTAACAAGTAACAAAAATCTTGAACTCAAATCAAGAGAAAGGTACAAAAATAACATTATGTCAACAATAGAGTAACAAAAATCTTGAACTCAATTTTTGTAATTTGTAATTGCAATATGACTAAATAATGAATATGGAAGAACTGAAGTAGACCTATAAATTCCTTAGAACTGAATGCTACATTACTAAATCACAATTCACTTCATTGACTCAGTCTTAAATATGAAATTGAAGTCTGACTAGTACTAATAGGTTCCTCTTCATTCTGAATCAGGTATTCAAAATTCGTAAAATCTTCATTTTCATTTTGACTTTGAGACCTAAATTCATCATTTATGTTGGAGTTAGCAGTAGAAGTAGAACCACCATCTTTTAAAGTTTTGCAAAGGCCTCGTCTTTCATGTGTGGAATTCCAAATGGCCAATGACCTATCATAAGGAAAATCTCTAACATTGTATTGAGTAACAAACAACCTCAAACAAGTTTCGAAATTTTTGTCTAGTTTGTTTCTGACATTTGATTTCAAAAACCCCAATGCATTGAAAACTCTCTCATCTTCCACCGACCCTAATATCATTGTTTGACATAAATCGACAAGGCTGAAATATTCTGATACTGAAGTACGTAATACTTCACTCTGACTTATCCTTTTCCAGAGCCTTGTTATTGCACTAGGATCAAATGGATTCTCAAGGTTTTCCATCTAGTTTTTCATACACAATGCAAAAAGTTTACATTGATTTTTAAGATTATTTGAATCTAAGATTCCTTGTATTAGTTGTCCATTGCAATCTGTATGCTTTGAAAACTGTGTTATCAATTCGTCAAGTTTATTATGAATCAACTTTGCATCAGTTGGATTATGTCCAAAGTGTTTCCAAAATTGAGGAAACACACAACTCATGGCTTCAAGAATTTCTTCTTGAGGGAATCTTTCACGAATCTCACTTGAAAGTTGGTAGGAAATAGACTTCACATTTTCACCAACAGATTTAACAATCTTGTCAAAATCATCCTTTCTAATTGGTAGTACTCTGCCTCTCTTGGTTGTTTTAGATTGGTGCATTGGTATTTGAAATCCTTTCACAAACACACATAGCTCATTTTTCCCATTGAATTGTAAAAAATTCTCAGCATGATTCAAATCTGTAATTATCTCCCACCTTGAAAAAATTGGGCTATGACCTGAGAGATCTGAATACAAAGAATCCAGAGCCATGCATGTCATTTTACGTAAATCAAAATACTCATGAATATACATAGTTCTATCTTGGGCTTTCTTAACAAGTTTGTTCATTAAATCCAGCATGGGGAGAAGACTGGCTAAAGTTAATAGGTTCTCTATATCACTTAACTTATTTAACAAATCAAGAGCTCTATCCACTGTAAGGCGTTGCTCATATAGAACTCCAATCAAGGATTGATATTCTGCTAGAACTCGTTCTGCTGGTCCATGCAAAGATATCCATCTGGTCTCAACATACTTGAGAATCTTATTTCCTGCTGTTACTCCCTTAGAAAAAATCTTAAATTCTGCAAAGCGTTTAGGACTTCTGCAAAAGTACGAGTGGAGCTCACGGATTAGATCTTCAACTTTTGACACTGTAGGAAAAGTACTTACAATCTTATATGCTAAATTAATTCGATGGGCCATGCAGTATATGCCAAGCATATAAGATGCAATACTAGTTTGTAATCTTGCACAAAGACAAGTCCTTTGCCCTTGCATTACTGCAGCTCCATCAGCTCCGACACACACTAACTTCTTTGCAATTGTCAAGTCATCCATACCAGCAATTTCATTCAAAGCTTTCTTAACTTCTAAATATAAATTTTCTACAGTTGAATTGGCCCTCATTTTATGAACACAAAGTAGATTAGCTTGACGGACATGATCTTTTACAGTATATACATGCATACAGACCCAAGCAGTGTTATCTACCCCAGTGACTTCATCTAAGGATAATGAAATGAACTTGGATTGTTTTATTCTCTCCTGTACATTTTTCTTTTCCACCTCGGCAAGACAGCTTGCCATTTCCCATCCAGCGTATATTGACCAATGTGACATAGGATAGTGAGGAACTCTCAAAAAAGATAATAAATTACCATATTCTGAAAAGTCTCTCATAGGACACCCTCTAGATAGAATATGAAAAATAACACTCATCTGAATGGTCTTTGCCAAGTTTGTATCATTGGCTGCATGTTGAAGCCCATCCTTGATTGGATTTCCACTACTGCCACTACCAATTATCGCTAGTTTCTTGAAATGCTCTTCATATTCTATGGCATACTTAACATGAAGGCATTCTTCCTTTGATTTCCATCTCACTGCCGCTACTTCCTTTCCATCTATGATTTTTTTTTCATAAACCTTACCGATATGTTTTTCTATAGTGTCGAGCTTTAACTGCAACTTTTTCTCTCTTTTAGTTTTCCAGGTACAAATCGTACACTTGCATTCTATTGGTGGTTCATCATTTTTTGTGACTGGTTCAATAAACTAGTGCTTTGCTACCCAATCAACTTGGAAAGTCCTTTTCATTTCCCACTCCCACCCGATTTTTACATTCCTTTTTCTTTTCTTCCTACCAACATCAATATTATCTTCTGTTGTTCGAACATTGTTATCCTCGTTTGATGCATTTTGATTTAATTGAATAACAACCTGCTCTTCTAGTGGTGGTGAGGTATTGTGATTTCCTTCTGCACTTGTACTTGCCAAAGTTGGTAGGCCAGAAACATTATCAATTCCAAAGGAAGCCTTTATGGTAGTATCTCTAAGTTTTCGGCATTTTGATGTAAGATTAATCCCTTCACTGTCCTTGGGTGTCTTTCCCTTGTCACTTCCCTGAGACTGAGCAATATTAGTTATAGACTCACCCTCCCCTGACATCTCAATCCACTGATAATCCATTTAAACTTTACTTCATTGAGAATAAGCAGTATTACTTTCAGTATCCATTTAAAACCACAAAATATTTATACATTAGCGAACAAAAAATAATAATCATAGTAAAATTTTAATTTTTTGGACAAATCATTTCATTGTATTCAAGCTTTAAAAAAACATACCATGGAAGGGCTAGGGAATTGGTACAAAGGAGTGGTATGATAGTTTTATCAGTTTGAAGTTGGCAACTTGGCAGTTGCGAAACTATGAGAAAGGCTTTAACAGGTCTATCGCAATGTCACTATCAAAGTGAAAGTTAATAGTTTGTGTGTTGCGAAACCGCGAGGAGGGCAAAGATCCAATCATCGCCGGTTGAAAAGATAAAGGAGATTGTGTTGTGAAACCGTGAGGAGGGTAGAGATCGCATCATCGCCGGTTTAAATGATGGTGAACTTTTATGTCGCGAAGTCACGAAAAAGGGAGATCACACCATTGAATGTTCGCACTTCGCAGCAGTTAAAGGGAAAAGACTTCCAACAGCCACAAGACCGTGATGGCAAAGATTTTGCATGTTCGCAGCAGTTAAAGGGAAATACTTCCAGCAGCAACGAGATCGTGATGGCAAGGATTTCGCATGTTCGTAGCGGTTTAAAGGAAAGACTTCCAGCAGCTGCGAGACCGCGATGGCAAGGATTTCGCATGTTCGCAACGGTTAAAGGGAAAAGACTTCCAACAGCTGCGAGACTGCGATGGCAAGAATTTTGCATGTTCGCAGAGGTTAAAGGGAAAAGACTTCGAGGGAATCTTTCACAAATCTCACTTGAAAGTTGGTAGGAAATAGACTTCACATTTTCATGAATCTATGCATGCAAGCTTTAAAAACCATTAACGTCACCAGCAACTTTTAGCATTGCGTCCACTTTTTGAAAAATTTCTAATGAAAATGAGATAAGAAAGGAAACTGTAGATAAGCTTCTGATTAAATTAAACTACATAACCTCAAGGAGAGTATTTTACAGCACAGTTGCACATACCAATGTACCACCACTTGTGGAAGCTATCTCTGGAGTTTGAGTCGTGCTTGCGATGTGTTCTGCATTGCCAAAAATTTGATGGAGTGCCAGTGGTATTTAGTGAATGTCTCATTGCTTGGGAGAATTTGGATTTATACATATTACAAATCAATACAATTACCAATTTACCATGCCAAATGAGCCAACTCCTCCATGACAAAATGAAAGAGTGTTGGCAAAATGAGCCGACTCCTCCACTTCCCATAACGTGAAACGAATCGACTCCTCCACGATAAAATGAAACTGGGATGGTGAATTCTCCCATACTGCATGAAACATAAACTTGAAACCCAACAAACATTCCATGATAAGCATTACTTGGTCAGCTGCGTGAAAGGCGATACCGTCAGGGAAAAACTCAAACGTAACATTTGCCTTGGCGATTACAATGCTAGGCAACCAGGTAAACCCAACAAAGCTTGGCGACCAAGAAACCATGGAAGGGCTCAAAAATCGCCAAAAATAACATTGGCAAAACATCAAATTTGCCAAAATACGAAAATTTGCCACTATATTATACCCTATACAAAATCGTTCAGAAGAAGGGTTTAACATGAGCCCTAGACTTTCCTAATATATTTAAAACTAAGTGGATAAGAATTGTACTAAGCTGAATTCACAATGGTTCTTTATGGCTAGAGAGAGGACCAATTAAGATCACCAAGTGAATAATTCATAGGGTAACTAGCTACCCAACCCTAGATCGGCCAAAGACACTCAGAAGTGACTCCAAGGAAGTAATTGAGAAGAACACTGGTGCAAAATGGAATAAGAGAAGTATGACTATAGATACCATCACTAATCCACTACTAAACTTTGCTATAAGGGTAATCTCTCATAAATTTTATCAATCCAGTAGATTGAATAGTGTAATTTTCATAGCTATGGATGTTGGCTACAAGATTGTAAAGAAAGATCATACATATGATCTGATAGAGCTACAATTGCAATAACTTATGGAAAATCTTGGAGCTATAAGGAAAATGAAGAGTGCACAGTACAATTTTGGTCCACTATTGAATTTCATAATCTTTTATGTACAGAAGACATTTCCCTCTTTTGGTATTGTAGGGTGGAAGATCAATAGGTCAATTGTAGTGCAAATCAATGAGTTCATTAGGAAAATGGGAGTAATTTTTGAAACCTTGATGACAAGTTACTGTCAAGGATCTTTCTAATACTTTAGCTCAGAATAGCAATCCACTTACTATAGAAGATTCTAGACCATCTACACTACAAGCTAAACTCTGTGCAAATCCAATTTTGGTTAGTGTAGAAGAATTACAAAAGGCAGTAACTAAGGTCACAAGCGAAAAGGTGAATCCACAACAACCATCTTCTATCATCCCTTTAGTTATTAGTGTACAACCTTCAATTCAAACAACAATAGACATATCTACCAAGGTTGATAGAAGTGTTAAAGATGATACTATTGAGAAGAAGCCAACAGAAGAGAAAGATATTGCAGGACAACATAAAACATGATAGATAGGTTCATCTATACCTAAAGCACAAGAACAAGGTGTTATTCAAGTCATAGTGATAGATCAAGGCAAGCCTAAAGAGCATGAGTTAACATGTAAGGTGAAGGAACAAGAAGCCATCTAAGCATTGGTAACTCTACCAGTATATGGCACCCCTTCTATATAAGTTCTTTAGAAGCCGAGCACGAAAGCCATTCCATTACAAATCTTAGTGCCAAGCCCTAGTTCATCAAAGGTTGATAAGGTAATTCACTATGGATACATAAGCCTTGATGAAGAAATTATAATTTCAAAATTTGACTATGACGCCATGACATTGAAGAAAATAGGCATTTTGCAATAGGCCTTAGAAAAGAAAAACCATCAAGAAATGCTCAGGAGAGAACATAGGTAGAAACAAGCACTCCAAGATATAAAGGACATCCTTTTAGATGCATTTAGCCTGCTAACTCCTAAAGAGACCAAGCCACTAATAGAACAATTGATAGATGTAGTGGAAAAGGTTAGTAGTGAAGACCTTGATACAACTACAAAACTTTTAGAATGGTCTGAGAAGAAGTTTCAAGGAAAGGTGAATGAGAAAATATCTAGTGAAATAGCACTAACTTGAGTTGCATTGGCAACTAAGGTTGAAGAGGTGAAGAAGGTACTTGAGAATATATTCTCATTGTACACAAAGCTATGTGATCCTATACTCTTCACTCAAGAGACCACGAGTCATATTTTGATTCTAGAGAGAAACCTCAACATATTAGGTACAAAGCTACCTCAAAACCCATATCAAAGTGAGAAGAATTTTAGAACATTGCTTCAAACACAAAGTCAATTAGTTGTACTGATAGTAGATGAGGCTAGCATAAGAGTCAAATTGACATGTATACAGGCATCTCTTACCCCACACATGGAGATATTGCACAAGGAACTAGGTTATGCCAAGACTCTACTGAAGGAAGACCCCAATATTTCTACTTTGGATGGCCTAGTGGACCTTGTTGCCAAGCTTGCAATCCAAATCAAGTCATTGGATGTTGCATGTGACAATTGGGATGTAGCCCTCAAGATCATAATGGATGTCTATAAATCCTTTTTGGACAAACACACTATAAGTGTATAGCCCATTTGACATAAGTGTCAAAAAGTGGGAGAATAAAGAAAGGGGGATATATAACAATAAATGGGGGAGAACAAAGAAAGGAGGAGATAGAAATAGAGGAAGAATAAAGAATGGGGAGATTCATTTTTAGAGAGGAAAGTAGCAATAAAATACAAATATTAGCTAAGACAGAGCATATCATATTAAAGAGT
The DNA here is from genome assembly GCA_028749045.1 of Cupressus sempervirens. Classification (NCBI taxonomy): domain Eukaryota; kingdom Viridiplantae; phylum Streptophyta; class Pinopsida; order Cupressales; family Cupressaceae; genus Cupressus; species Cupressus sempervirens. The sequence goes on from CM053792.1 coordinate 776,918,276, forward strand.
ATCAAATACATTGCTTTGAATTTAGAAGGGACCACAGGGTTTGGATACAAATCATACACATTAACTCAAGGGGAGTTATCAATTTTGAGATATATAGGTTATTGCAGAATTTTGAAATTTTTAAGTTTTGTATATAAACCAAGTCATGGATATGTTATGCTCAAGAAGATTAAGGTTGATTATGTATATTCAAGTGTTTTTGACACTCATGTCAAAAGGGGAGATTGTTGATCTCAAATTGGTTTTGACAAGTGAGTGTCAACACACTTAAGCCATTTACTCAATTCATGTCAAACTAGTAATATATGTTGAGCACAACATGTAAATATTAGACCATGCTGAGTTGCAATGAGTGTCGAGTCACTCATATGCCAAGTCAGAAGCAAAAATATAGTGCATGCCAAGCATCAATGATTTCATATGCCGAGTGACATAGTTTTAACATATTTGTTTGTAATGGCACAAACAACTATCTAAACTATTTCTGAGCTGACTTAAGGATAGATTACAATCTTTTGGAGATAAGGATGAATCTATATGCAGATTCCCTATGTAATTACATTTAGCCAATCACAAAATGGGAAGGTTTAAGTGGCAAAATAGATGAATCACAGTTGTAGATTCATACCTAACCCTAAGCCACCTAAGTCTTCTTAATGAGGATGAATCCCTAAACTCTTTATGAATGGGTGGAAGGGTGATTGATCAAATTAGAGGAGAGAACAAGATAGTTTGCATGCAGAGCATTCAAGGTGATTTAGAAGTGAGAGTGAATTGCAGAATCAGTTAGAGAAGAATAGAGGATAGAGAGAAGGATACAACATTGATACATCTAACCATGAAGGATCAATTAGACATTGTATAGAGGTTATCTATTATCAGGAAAGCAAGTGCTAATCACAAGATCTATGCTAAGACATTTTAATAGGTGATTTCAGTTGAATCTCTTAATAGAGTAGTCCTAACAGTTTTTATGAAATCCTTTAACAAGGTGCTTACTTAATTGTAAGTTGAAGTCCTCTAACTAGGAACACTTCTAATAGGGTGTTGAAATCCTCTAGTAAGGTGCGACCTAACAGTCTTTGCAAGCCTTTAATAGGGAAGACCATGATTCATGGTCATATCATTGCAACCTTCATTGGATACACTTTATTGTTGCAGTAGTGAAGATTTTTGGGTGTAATCCCCACCCCAATTTTACCTTTTCACTTGGAGGGTTTCTGGGTAATCATATCTGGTGTTATGTGTGTGAAATTCATATGCTTTACATGTTATTTTAGTATATTAATGCATGTGATGAATGAATGATGAAAGTTTTATGGGTCCAAGTTTAAACTCTTGATTCACCCCCCCCCCCCCCCAGAAGTTTACTCTCTTTCCCCTTGTAATTCCAACGTAAATATGCTACTAAATATAGCACTAAATATGCGACTAAATCAACTATCAAATATACTACTAAATATGTGATTAAATATACTACTAAATATGTGACTAAATCAATGATCACAATCAGTGATCAAATAAGTGACTAAATCATTTAGTAGGATTATAAATGACTAAATATTAACTACTATTAGTCACCTGATTTATTTTAGTCACATATATACAAATTTAAGTGGTTTTTTTAGTCACATATTGTTGTTTTTGTACTAGTGAGGGGATGCAATCATAAGGAGAGAATTGGAGAAATTCTAGTCAAGGGTCGCCTAAATAGATGAATTGATTGAGATACATGACTATTGAATGGTTTGAGATGACAACATCATCATTCCAGTTGTCGAAGATATGGATAAAGTAACTAACACCATGAAAGCTTATAGAACTAAGTTAGTTACTCCTAAGAAGACATGATGTTTTGATGCTTTTCCAAACACCTGTCATTTCTCTTTCTTTTTCTATCCATTCATGGCATTTTTTTGGTTTTTGTAATGGACAATGATTCAAGCTTGTCCTATTTTTAGTTTATTTTATTTAGAGATGCTCTGTGAAGAAATCATCTAGTATAACTAGCCATTTTGAGAAGGCCCATAAGTGTAACCTTTTGAGAAGTTAATAAGATTAGAAAATTTAATTTTGGGCAAACCCCTATAGCTAGGACTATAGTTTATTCCTCAATCACATCATCTTTCTAGGATTAGCATGTTAGGGCTTATTCAACATTTGATGCTTTAGATTTTATGAGTTCACTTATAAGTGCAACATAGCATGACTGATTTCTTTTTTTCTTACTTTCTCTAAAGATTTTTTTTGGGGCTAAATTATTTTCTTCAATTGTCTTTCTTTCCCATTGTGATCTTTTTTCCCTGTTGGATGGCATTTTAGCATTTTCGAGATTAGATTGAATGGGTTGATGATCTTCTAAATAATTCTCCCTCTGAATCTCAACAAGATGGTTTTCATCTAATTTTGAGCTTGGTTCATCATTTGGTTCTTCAATATTTTTAGAAATATTACATGCAACATCTTCTTCAAATTCAAGGTCTCTACTAATTTCAATTGTTCTTTGTCCTAGAATATATACTCCATAGGCTTTAAAGGACTCACTATAACCAACAAATATACCTTTCTTTCCCAAGGGTTCAACTTTGGACTTGTTATCTTTGGGAACATGAATATAAATAGGGTAAAAAAAAATTATTAGGTAACTTAAGTCTAGTTTGTTTCCTAAGAACGCTTCATCAGGTGTTATATTCTCTAGAATTGAGTTAGGACATATGTTTATAATGTGTACACTCTTGTATTTGATGCTTCAACCCAAAATATTGTGTAAAGGTTTTGATCGTGCATCATGGTTTTAGAAACTTCAATAATGGTTCTTTTTTTCCTTTCTACTACTCCATTTTTTTTTGGATTATAAGGTATGGTATACCCCCTCTTAATCCCAACAAAAGTGTAGAATTCTTTAAAAATAATTGAAATGGATTATCCCCCATTATCTGATCCCATAGTTTTAATTTTATTTTGAGTTTGATTTCCAACTAATGCTTTAAACTCTTTAAATTTTAATAATACTCATTTGATTAGTTAAGATTTAGAAAATAAATTTAGAGGTTTTTTTGGAGTAGTCATCAACAAAAATCACATAATACAAGGACCCCCCTAGTGAGGGAACTCACATTGGACCACACAAATAAGTGTGAATAAGTTCTAGTAAAAATTTTGTTTCATGTTCACTGCATGGAAAAGATTTTTTAGATTTGCTTCCTAAAGCACATTCCTTGCAAGTTCCAACATGTTCAGATTTTAATTTAGATAAGCCTAACACAATCTTCTCTATAGATGGAGGTGCACAAAATTGAGTTGTCCTACCTTATGTTCCAAATTTCATTAGATTTGGAAACTTCATGATTTATTTACTGGATGAGATTTTTTTTTATTATATCACAAAGTTAGTATTATTGATATTATCTTTTTAATTATGATTGTAGGTGTATTGAATGGATTAACTGTTGGTAATAATATGTTCACCATACTAATATGTTTCTAGTAGTGATTGGTGGGGATATATATATTATTTGAATAGTCACATCCCACATAGGGGCATGACTCTACATAGATTGGGCCACATAGGGTCATAACCCTTCTTGGATGTGACCTCAATAACAAATATATTGATCCATAACATAATCATATACAATACTATTAATCTTGATAGTCATCATAATCAACTCTTATAATCTCACATCATAATGTTGTTATCACAAGCCACGACAATATGAGATATCATTTCAACTTCAAACATGATCAAGTGTTATTAAAAATATTGATTTGTTTGTTAATAGATATACAATCAATTTGAAAATCATATTATATTTACTTTGAAATAATAATAAATAATTATGCACATATACATTTATACATATGTATATATCTGTGTATATACATATATAGACTTACATATATATGTATATATGTGTGTTTGTATTTATATACATATACATATACATATATATACATATACATAAATTACATATATATATATATATATATGCACATACACACACACACGCACACACGCATGCACACACACTCACACACACGCGCACACACGCTCACACACACGCACACATGTCAATCAAATTAACACAAGGTAGAGATCATTCTTAAGCCTAAGGCAAGATTTGAGTTCTACTGACAAATTCAAAGGAAGAAGAGATGGAAAATACAACAAAGGATACAAAGACTATAAGGGAAGAGGTAAGAATTCTTGTTACATTGTTGAAGAAGATACTGATGATGATTTTGATAGTCATGATGAAGAAGTTGCTTATGTTGCTATGAAAGATTATTATGATGAAAATGAGAAAATTACACTTATTTCATGTGTGAGTAAAGGTAATAGATGGATAATTGATAGTGGTTGTTTACATCACATGATTGGTGACAAAAATAAGTTTAAAACCTTAGAACATTATAAGGGGGTAGTGTTACATTTGGTAATGATGCACCATGTCTTGTGAAAGGTAAAGGATCAAAGATTGACTCATAAGAGCTGATGTGATCATGTTTATTAGGTTGAAGGACTTAACTACAATTCATTGAGTGTGGAATAGTTAAACAATGTAGGCTAAAAAGTTAAATCTTAGCATAGGAAGGCGAAGATATACAATGGTTCTAGTGAACTGATTGGAACTGGAGACTGAACTAGAGGTCACTTGTTCTACCTAGACTATTTGATGATGCATGCTTATTTTCACAATGTGATGATATATGGTTATGGCATAAGTGACTACTTCATGTGAGTTTTGATAATTTGATAAGCATTAGCAAGATGAAGAAAGTAAGAGGATTACCAAGGTTGAAGAAACCTAATAATATGGTGTGTAAACAATGTCAACTAGGAAAACTGACAAAGTCTAGTTTCAAGATCAAGACCTATACTTATGATTTTATTTTAGAGTTGGTTCATATTGACATTTTTAGACCTATTGAAGTGCAAAGCTACAATGGTGAAAAATATTTTATTCTATTTGTTGATGACTACTTTAGAATGATGGTTGTGATATTCATTAAAGAAAATAATGTTGCATTGCAAATGTTTAAGTAGTATTTGGATAGATTTAAAAAGGAAACAAGTAAAATCTTAAGTGTCTAAGATCTGACAAAGAAGGTGAATTTATATTTGAGGAATTCAACACATTTTGCAATGATAAAGGAATCAAGAGATATATATCTGCATTGAAGACCCCTCCATAGAATGTTATAGCTAAAAGGAGGAATAGATCAACCATGGATTGTGCTAGGAGATTGATGATGGAGAAGATTGTTGCACTTAAGTACTGGAGAGAAGTTGTAAGTACAATAGTTTCTACTTTGAATAGAGTAAAAATAAAGAAAGGTACTAATATCACACCTTTTGAGTTATGGTATGGATATGCACCTAATGTGAAATATTTCAAAGTTTTTGGAAGAAAATATTATATACTAAAAGGAACTAGACATGGAAAACTTGATGCAAAGAGTGATGGAGGAATATTCTTAGGATATTCTACTAAGAGTGAAGTATACAAGTGTTTGAATTATAATACTAATAAAGTTGTGGAAAGTGCAAATGTGAAATTTGATGAATATGCAGAAAAGAATGAAGTTGAATTTAAGAAGGAACCTACAGATTATAGAAATTTCACATACATTGATGAAGGTGAGCCCAACACCTTACCCAAAGCTGAAAAGAAAATTTTCAAGCAACAGTAGCCAGTACATGTTAAGTTACAATAATAGCATACCGAGTATTAGACAATTGGGGTCAAGCATTAGGAAGAGCATGTTGAGCATCAGCAAGAAATTTTTGAACATCCAAAGGAACAAGCTAAGATACAAGAAGTACTACCTGAAGCTAATGTACAAGATGAACCTAAAGAAGAAGTAAGAAGACCTAAGCCTAAGAAAATTATGTGAGAAGACATTATGCACCTAATCAAATCATTGGAGACAAAGATTCAAGAGTTATGACAAGAAAAATACTGATGAGTGATACATGCTTACTATGTGAATTTGAGCCTAAATCAATAAAGGGTGCTTTGGACAATGAACATTAGATTCAAGCAATTAATAAAGAGATTGAGCATATAGAGAAGAACAAATCCTAGCCATTGGTACCTGGACTAGAACACAAGAATTTTATTGGTATGAAGTGGGTACTTAGAAACAAGCTTAATGAAAAAACTAGAGTCACAAGAGACAAAGCAAGACTTGTTTGTAAGGGATATGCACAAAAAGAAGGTATTGACTGTGGGGAGACATTTGCCCCTATTACAAGACTAGAAGTGAGAAATCTACTTGCATATGTTTCTTACAAAGGATTCAAAGTATACTAGATGGATGTCAGGTCTGCATCTTTTAATGAAATTCTAAAAGAGGGAATCTATGTTGAACAACCTGAAGGATTTGTTGACCCAAACAAAAGAGATACTATATGTAAACTACATAAAGAATTGTACGGATTGAAATAATCCCCTAGAGATTTGTATGGAATATTGCACACCTATTTGGTGAAGATTGGTTTTGCAAGGATAAATGATAATGGAAATCTATATTTGGAGAATGAATCTGAGAAAGGGGTATCATTAGCTCAAATGTTTGTGGATGATATCATATTTGCAGGAAACAATGCATTGTGTAACTCATTTGTAGATAAAACAAGATAAGAGTTTGAGATATCTATATTTGGAGTGAAAATTATTTGTTGGTTTTCAAGTGTATCAAATGAAGAAAAGTATCTACATTAGACAATCAAATTATATCAAAGAGATACTGAAAACTTTTGGAATTGAAGACTCAAGATCAATTGGAATACCCATGGCTATAGGACATAAACTTTTAAAGAATGATGATTCTACTAATGTGAATCAAACCTTGTATAGATCAATAATTGAAAAGTTGCAATATGTTGTTCATAGTAAACCAAATATTGCACTAGCAATTGGGATAGTTTCTATATTTTTTGAAAATCCTAATGAAAATTACACAATGACCTAGAAAAAAATATTGAGGTATCTAAAAGGAAGATAGGATTATGGATTGTATTATAAGAAAAATGACAAGTTTGAATTGAGAGTATATATTCATGTAGATTGGGCAGGAAATATTGATGACAGAAAGAGTACAAGCGGTGGAGCTTTCTTCCTAGGAAAGAGACTAGTTTAATGGACAAGCAAAAAATAGAATTTCATTTCC